>CM060653.1:9437500-9595000 GCA_030686955.1 Odontamblyopus rebecca | reverse complement strand
TTTTTTTTGTCGCGTCTGTGAATCATATTCGAACTGAAGAAAATGTAACTGTAACTTTTCAGTTCGTCTTCTGATGGATAAAATACACACAACACATTTTAGGCACAACTGGACTCATTTATTTTATGCTCAACTACAGCCGAATATGCACAAATTTCCCAAATATGCACTGATTTCTATCCTGGGCACACAAATATTTCCAAAACCTTTCGTACTTCAGAGAAAACATGATGAATAACCTGATACAAGTTTTAAAATCTTGGCCAGACCTGAGAAATTTGCAGTGTGGTGATTTTCAAAATATCCAGTGGAGGACATGGGGTTAAACGTGTAGATTCTAGGAAAGAAATCAACACGATAAACCGACAGATGTTTAAACAGGTGGTTTTTGTAAGAATTATTCATATTTTGCAGTTGGCGTCATCAACATTCTCCGGGAGCGTGATGCCAACTGCAGGAACTACTCTGTTTCTCAAGTTGCACATTTCCTCGTGATCCAGAGTGTTGGAGACGTGTGGAGACACTCGTTTAAATCTTCCATCCAGTCCTTGTATTTGCAGAGGTGCTGGTGCCGGGCTCGTGCAGGGCAGTGCTGCCGATGTGAACGTCTGCACTACAATAAAGGATTTTCCAGCATAGTTAAACTGACTTGAATTAAGCAGATTCATCTTAAAAGATCAATTTTAAGATTTTTTTACTTAATAAGATGAGATTTTTTGACTTGTTTCAAGATATTCCATCCTGATCTATCTTATCTCGATATTACAACTTATTCTAAGCACGTTTTATATTAACTCAGTCCAGGTTAAGCCTCTTTAACTTCCTTCTCAAACCAATAAGGTGAAAAATCTTGCCATAAATACTTGAAACTAGTGTTTTCTGCTTAGAACAAGATTTACATTTCGTCTTGTTTTAAGAAAACTTGGTAAGTGGAAATTTCTTACTGCACTGGCAGATAATTTCACTTAAAATAGGGCATTTTTACCTTTTTCTCATTTTTTGATAGGCCTTTTTTGCAGTGTGTGTCCATAGAATCACTTTAGAAGTCAAACCAACCGTTGCATTTGAAGGATTTAAGTCTGAGCAGCAGCAGTGAGTTGTACTTCCTGATAGAAGCTCGGCAGCGGTGGACTGATATATGAGAAAATAGTCCCTCAACATGCAACGATTCATGTGATGCGAGGTTAGATTTATTTCAAACACTATTCTCTGGACACAGACGTTCACATGGACAGTCTGGAGGTCTAATAGTTTTTCCTCGGGTCTGTGGAGTGGGTCAGACTGTTTTTAGTGGCAGGACGACTGTGGCCATTGACATGCACTAGCCCAGCACCAGCGACCTCTGCAAATACAAGGACTGGATGGAAGGTTTACAAAAACGTCTCCGCACGTCTCCAGCGCTCACGGCTCACGAGGAAATGAGGCCCTGTGTCCAAAATTCAATCCGAGCTTCGTTTTAATGCACTTTGACGGGAGCTGAACGAGTTGAGACGACGGCAGATGAGAGGATTTGACCTTTTTGTCGAAAATCAAACACCTCAACAGGATCAGGAACGCTCGGATTCATGACAGACTCCCGAAAACGTGTTGTATAAATGAAGTTACACAGCGCATCTTTAACATAATACACATGTCTCCAGGAAGAATAGGAAGAAAAAGTATAGTTATTATGAATAGAATCCAGTATCAGTTTTAGTTTTATGTGGATGGATCAAATCATTCGGTTTATATTCACCATAAATCAGGACAAAACAGGTGCACTTTTGTCTGTCCTTTGTAAACCGACCCCTGCTTCACTCGTGCTTCTCCACCCGCTGTTTTCCATCCTTCTGTCATTATTATTTTAAAACACCACACGGAGATTTGTAAAAACGCTCAACCTGTCAGGGTTTGGTGTTTGTTGTGTGTTCCCCCTCCCTTCTGTGTCTGTCTGCTCCTCTGGGGGTGTGGCTGGGCTCATGCTGCAGTGTGGATCACCTGCTCGGTGGTTCACCTGCAGCTCATTGTCTAATCAGCTCCACTACTTAGTCCTGTCCTTATCCTTTGTTCAGTTCATTCCTCCTCTATCCCTCGTCTACGTCCTTGTCCTGCTTGTCCACGTCCACGTCCACGTCGTCGTCCTGCTTGTCCACGTTGTCCTGCCTGCCCTTGTTGTCCAGTGAGTCTACCCGTGAGTCTACCCGTGAGTCTACCCCAGTGTCTTCCCTCCGTCTATGTCTCCAGCCTGTTTCCATCACCACATCCTTCATTCCCGGCAATAAACCTGTTTAAACATCTACCTGTGCCTGTGTCTCTGCTTTGGGGTCCTCAACCACACTCCTACCGTGACACAACCACGGCGTGCACTTCACCTTCTCATTCTACATGGGCTTTTCTCCATGGAAATTATTATTACTTTGTCTCGGGTGTTTCACAATATGGCATTAAAAAAAAAAAAAATCTAGCTTCAGGGAGACCAAACCAGACCAAGTTACAGGTCAGATCTGCGGAGAGGCCACCCCGCTCCCAGTCAGAATGGTTGTTTTTATAGGTATTTTTGAGCTACAAAACCATATTCTGTATTTAGATTAAAAAGTAGAGCTGTTTTTATGTCATACACGGGGAAAAAACGTTAAAATTTAAAAAGTTTTCAGTTCAGGAAATGTATAAATGTGAAGTGTTTTCATCCAAAACATTAGTCTGTAAATATGTTCCACCACCATTTTCCTCACACAGCTTCACTTCAGTTTTACCTGGGCACAATTTAAGAAAATCTCTCTGCAAAACGAATCTAAAAAAAATATGTAGGTGAGTTAAAATGACTTAAATTAAGAACATTTGACTTTATTTCAGTAGATTCAACTTGAAGTAAAATGATCTGCCAATGGAATAACCTTTTTTTCTTAATTCGAGCAACTTTTCAAGAGATTTTCTTTCTCGTTTTGTCTTTCTTTCATCTTAACTTGGCTCGATTTTGTTTTATTGCACTGTACTGTGGAACATTCCAGGCAGAGCAATGGCATCTCCATGGAAACGAGCAGGCGACCGAAGTTAAACAGTGCACCTTGTTGTGCCTCTAAACCTTCTTGGTGATGTTTTATAAGAACGGAACAAGAATGATTTCGAAGGCACATTTCTGATGCAGTGTCAAAACTAAATGAAACTTTTATTATAGCGATCAGGCCAAAAAAAAAAAAAAGCCAAAAAAAGAAAAGAAACATATTGAACAATCTCTACATCCTCTCGATATCCTGATAAAGGGTTGTATGATGGGTTTTTGTTAGGAATTCTTGATAAAATAATGCGCTACGACACATGTGTCAAACATGTGCGGGGCCAGATCCGGCCCTCCAAGACCTTTAATCTGGCCCTTGGCTGATTTTTCTATTAAAATACTTAAAATTTTCAGATTTTTCTGTTAATTTTTTGCACCGTTTAGCATAGCAGCGTCTCCAGCTTTTCTGTACGTGGTGACTCCCACCAGAGCAGCACAAATGAAGACTTTCCTCTTTCCAAATGCTCTTAAAGGACGATCGTTTTGACTGTCGACCGTGACCCTCATCAGCAAAATGACAAAAAATGAGAAAAGCAGATGCTGAGTTCAGGATTTCCCAAGAAAAATATTTTATAGAAAAATAATTCTTATTTGTTGACAGAGGTGAATGGGAAATCTGTGCTCAGTGTGTTTGGAACAAGTAGCGTTGCTCGAGGAATATAATCTTAAACACCACTACGAGACACGGAGAAAAATATGATAAATTGAAGAGAGAACTGAGTTTTCTGATCCGGCCCTTTTGGGATCAAAGTAGGTTGCATACGGCCCCCGGACCAAAATGAGTTTGACACCCCTGCGCTACGACATCGTGAATTAACTTAGGAGGAAAAAAGAAAGGAAAAAATATCAGAATCAACTAAAAAACATTCTTCTTGACTCAACGAGCGACGCACTAAACTCTGAAGTGAAATCTGAAGCGACGGAAATGTTTTTTTTATTCGAAATGATGTGCGACCAATGAGCTCCTTCGTTTCACCCGCTTCACTGAAATAAACTAAAAACTAAATTTGATTGGACCGGGGCTGGAACTGATGATGAATGGATTCTGCAGAAAAACTCAAATCCAGCCAAGTTAAAATGACTTGAATTCCGAAAGTTTGACCAGGATTTGAAGTAAAATGATCTACCAGTGGAACAAGACTTTTTGTGCTTAACATATGAAAATACATCTTGATACACTTAAGATAAGAAAAACAGCAACTCTTTGTTCTTAAAATGAGAAACAGAATCGAATGTTGCTTGAATTAAGAAAAACACATTTATTCCATTGGTTCCGTTTCACTTGTTAAGCCGAATGTTCTCATATCTAAGTCATTTTAACTTACCTACATATTTATTTAGATTCATTTTGCGGTGAGATCTTGCTAAATTGTGCCCAGGTAAAACTGAAGTGAAGCTGTTTGAGGAAATCGTGGTGGGAAATATTTACAGACTAAAAACACTTCAGATTTTATATTTCCTGTGTCATTTGTTTGTAATTCCTGTTTATATGATGAGGGACTGAACAGAAGACACAAAAGTGGCGTTGGGTCTTCGCTTTTTATTCCACGTTTACACTACAAAAAAGGATTTTCTAGCCAAAAGACCAATTTTAAGATTTTTTTACTTAATAAGATGATTTTTTTTAAACTTGCTTCAAGATATTCCATCCTGATCTATCTTATCTCAATATTACAACTTATTCTAAGCACGTTTTATATTAAATCAAGCCAGGTTAAGCCTTTAACTTCCTTCTCAAACCAATAAGGTGAAAAATCTTGCCATAAATACTTGAAACTAGTGTTTTCTGCTTAGAACAAGATTCATATTTTGTCTTGTTTTACGAAAACTTGGTAAGTGGAAATTTCTTACTGCACTGGCAGATAATTTCACTTAAAATAGGGCATTTTTACCTCAAAATTGATATTTTTTTCTTATTTTTTGATAGGATAAATGTTTTTGGGAGGAAATCTGCGTGCGTACGGTGATGCAAAAGTGTGTGGATGTGCATGCCAGGCAGGGAGGTGGCGCTGTGATCTCATATGTTTGTCTCTGTGTAATAATAAGAATAATAATAATACATCTTATTTCTTTGGCACCTTTCTGGACACCCAAGGTCGCCTTACAACAACAGGAGGAAACCCATCCAGACACGGGGAGAACATGCAAACTCCACACAGAAAGGCCCGAGCGACCCGGGGATCGAACCCACAACCTTCTTGCTGTGAGGCCTGAGTGTTGCCACTCAGCCACCGTGCCCTGTACTGTATGTGACGTAAACTTGTATGTGACATGAGCAGATCTGACCAGAGTTTTGTGTCTTGGGCAGTTCAGACGGAAACGCTACAGCAGAGCAAATTCAACTTTTCCACTCTGGAGGCTGGATTCAGATTGTTGGGATTTTAAGCCACAAAAACGCTGGGCCGTCTAAACAAAAGGCACTTCCGATAAAATGTTTTGTCATTTTTACCCGTAAATTTTCTCGTGTAAACAGGCCCTGAGTCATGAAACCTCTTCTCTATCCAACAACTTGTTCCCGATTTAGTGGAATATTTGTCAGCACTTATTATTTAGTTTAAAGCAAGAAATCATCAATTAGCTGTAAATATTCCAAATGTATTTATAGAAAGAGAAGTAGGGCTCAACCTAAGAGGGACAAATACTATAAACCTGCTCCAGCACTGAGGACAAGGAAAAGTTTCTCTCCATCGCTCTGTCGGGTGAAAATATGGAACAGCCTGAGCGATGAACTTAAACACTGCTCAAGCATTAAGCAGTTTAGAAAATTATACAAATCTAGTATCCTGAGTCGTTATAGACCCTTTTAGGGAGTAAGTGATAAAAATAAGTTGTACGTGCATTTTGGCAACAGAAGTGGCATTGTTCCCCATTTATTCAGATTCATTCAGACTGAACACAGACAGAAGATGAAGATACAAACATTTCCAGCACCAAAATGTCTGGTTGTTTTGTGTGTGGTTGTCAGAATCGATATTCTACCAGCGGACGAAAGTTTTAAAGTTTTGTTCACTGATCGCACAAGGATCTGACAGTCAGATACATGTGTTAAAGTCGGCTTGTTGAGGAAATTTCTTGATCTTTTGACGATAATAGATAATCACTCGACAAGCTGCTGAGTTCGGCCATACTTCTGTTGCCAAAATGTGCAACCGAGCCTACGTCACCACTGTTTACGGACACTGAAAGGGTCTATAGTGATGCAATGATGTAATGGTTCGTACACTAAATGATTGTAAATGGCTTTATCTGTAGATGCTGTAAATACAAGTTGTACAGGATGTAAAACCAGATAAATGTGAAGAAGATGGTTCAGAGGAAACCGGGCATCAATAATCATGCTTAACCCTCGAAGACCTATGTTATCGTATACAATAACGAGGAATATGTTTTATATAACCCCGCAGAACTTTCTAACCGTAAAAGATAGAAACTTGCTTTTTTCCCCTCTGAAAGTGCAGACATAGAGGTTTCCGTACATTTCTGCGGCTTTATCCTACGTCACACTCACGCTGTGTGATGACGTGAGCAAAACGAGTGTCCAATAGGAACTTTGTTTCCAGCCAAACTCATGCGCTCCGTCCATTTTGATCCAGCCAAACTTTGCCAAAGAGTGAAGTGAGTCAAGATGGTCGACTCCTCTCCACTGTGTTTGCTTTTAGCGAGTGAAAAAGTCGCTCTAAGTGGAGTTAATTCTCACATACATGACAAATTAAGCATCTTAGTGTGCGTAATTGCACATCCCTTTCTATTTTTATTTGAAAGGTTTATTTCACTCAAAATGAATAAAGACAAATGTAATAAACTCCAGGGAAATGCTGAAGTGCTGTGGCTCTGGCCCTGGACCTGACAGGAGCTGACTGGACCAGAAAAGTAATGGAATGATTGCACTTTTTAAAATTGTTTTTAGGGCAATAAGGAGATTTTTAATTTATGTACAGACTTGATATTTTGCATTTTTGTAGCTAAGGCCCTAAACTAAGCATTTTTTTATGTCCAAAAAGTTGTTTCTACATGTTTGCTGTGTTTTGTATAAAAGAGTGTGAATTTTATTTTCTGTTTTTTTTTTTTTATCTCTATTTCTGGTCCTGTAGCTTTTATTACAGCCACATGACACAACTACAGCAGCAGATTGTGAAATAACAGACTGCACTGAACAAAAGGATGTAGAACACTTCATTATAGGGTAAAAGGGGCAGTTTTAAAAGCAAAATTAAGAAAAAAAAATCCAGGCGAGGAGGAATGTACTAAAATTGTCCTTAGGTCTTCAGGGGATAAGTGTAGGTAAGAGGTGGGATTCAAAAAGTGAACACTAAGGTATTATGTGCTGTATATTGACCCTGTGACATACTCGGAACTTGTCGCAGGCCTCGATCGCGCGGCCCGTGTTTGGTTCCAGTTTGAGACGTGACCCGGTGTGTGTAAAATCTACAGACGGACACGGAGCCGGACGTGAAGGCGACGAAATCAGCAGATCTGTGGACGTTTTGGATTGTGCGAAACACCGGAGCGTCGTCTTCCGTTAAATCCTACAGCTTCTTTGTGCTCCGACTTGGCCGTCAGAGCTGAACAGCCGCGAATACATATGTCCACAAACACACAAACACACACTCGCACATATGTCCACACACACGCGCACGCACACCGAGCCGAGCGCAGCTGCCTCTGGCCAAACCGCGGCTTCACACTCTGGAAAATGTCTACCGACACTCGCTAAAATGTTCAAAATATAAGTGACGCTGGAGCTGGGCCACACGGGGACAATGGACTGGTGAATCTTGAATTTCAGCTCCATCTTATTCAGTCTTTTCAAGCACAAAATAAAACGTTTAATCTGAACCGTACAGAAAATTGGCTGCGAACGTCTCCATTCAAAAACTACCTCCCATATCACCGACCTCGATTTCTCCGTGTTTCCGTTCATTTCCCGGCGCTAATTTCAACATTTTGACGCGATCAGATTTTGTTTCCTTATTCGACCTGGTTCAAAATGATCTCCCGGTGCAAATAATTACAAATAAATAAATAAATAAATAAAAATTTATAATAAAATCTAATTAAATTAAATAAATAAAAAACTTGAGATATTGTTTTCTGTTTCTCAGTCTCTCTCTCTCTGTTCGTCTCTCCCGCTCTCTCCCTTTCTTTACCTCTGTCTGCCCCTCTTCTCTGTCCCCATCTCTCTCTCCTTCTCTTCCTCTTTCTGCCAGAGCCGAGTCATGTCTCTCGCTCCAGTGCTGAAGTCCTCTTTCTCTCCGTCTTTTTCCCCCTCTCTCTCTCTGTCCATCTCTGTCTCTTCTGTCTGCTTCTCTCTCTTCCATTATCCCCCTCTTTCTTTCACTCTGTCTCTTCCTCCCTCTCATCTATTTCTCGTTCATCTCTCTACCTCCCTTCCTCCCTCTCTATTTATCTATCACTCTCTCTGCGTATCTTTTCATTTTTCTCTCTGTCCCTCTCCTTCCATTTCTTTATATCTCTCTCTTTTCTCAGTCATTTCTCTCTCCTCTCTCAGCGTCTTATTTATTCTCACCTTCTATCATTCCTCCTCTTCTCTCTCCCTCATTTGTCTGTCTCTCTTTTTCCCTCTTTCTCTCTATCTCTCACTCCTCCCTCTGTAACTCTCCTTCATCCCTCCCTTTTCATCCCCTTTCTTTCTCCGCTCCTCTTCTCTCTCTGTCTCTTCCTCATCCTCTTATCTCCCTCCCTCTCCCACTCTTCTCTCTCTCCCCTTTCCCTCTCTTCCTCCCTTTTTGTACCTCTATCTCTTCTCTCCATCCTCCCCTCCACTGCTGTTCTATTCCTCTACCCCTCCGCTCTGTCCCTCCTTCTCCCTCTCTTCCTTCCTCCTTCCCTCCCTCTCTCTCTCCTTTTCCCATCTTTTTCTGCATCTTATCCTTTCTCTTCCTCCCTCTCTTCCGACTTCACACCTTTCTCTCTCCCTCTCTGTACCTTATCTCTTCCTCCTCCCTTTCTCCTTCCCTCCCCCTTCTATCTCTCTATCCGATCTCGCCCCTCCTCCCCTCCCTCCATCTCTATCCCTCACACGTTTATTCCGCACATCTCGCCATCTGTTTGTTTTGTTTTATCTCCACTTTAAACCTTTGAATCGCTCTCTCCGTCTCTCGCCCCTGTTGAAATTCAGCTCGCACCTTCTTCCTCTCCCACTGCGCACCGAGGACAAGCTCTCTCTCCCTCCCTCCGTCTCTCTATCCTTCTGTCCTCTTCCTCTCTCTCTTTCTGTATCCTTTTCTCCTACCCTAACCTCCTTCCACTCTCCCTTTCTCTCTCCTTCTTCCTCTCGCTCACACTTGTCTTGCTCATAATCTTTCTTCCACCGCCCTTCCCCTCTCTCTCTCCTTTTCTCTCTCTTACTTCCTTCTATCCTCCTTTCTCCTCGTTCGTTCTCACACCACCGTCACCTTCCCCCATCTCTCTTCCTCCCTCCTGTCCCCCTCTTCCCTTCTGTCTCTCTCTCCTTCTGTCTGCTTGTCACTGTGTGCGTCTCTCTCTCTGTCTCTATTTGTCTCTCCCTTGGACTCTGTTTCTCTCTCCTTCTCTCTGTCTTTCTCTCTCTAAGTCCCTCCCCATCCCCCTTTCCCTACATTCCACTGTTTCTCTCTCACTCTGTCCCTCCCTCTCTCTGTCTCTCTCTCTGTTTCTCTCTAAGTCTCTCCCTCCCTCTGTGTCTCTGTCTCTCTTTGTCTCTCTCTCTCTGTCCCTCCCTCTCTCTCCGTCTCCCTCTCTCTGTCTCTCTTTGTCTCTCTCTCTCTGTCCCTCCCTCTCTCTCTGTCTCTCTCTCTCTGTCTCTCTTTGTCTCTCTCTGTCTACATCCCTCTCTCATTCTGTTTCTCTCTCACTCTGTTTCTCTCTAAGTCCCTCCCTCTCTCTCTGTCTCTCTCTCTGTTTCTCTCTAAGTCTCTCCCTCCCTCTGTGTCTCTGTCTCTCTTTGTGTCTCTCTCTGTCCCTCCCTCTCTCTCCGTCTCCCTCTCTCTGTCTCTCTTCGTCTCTCTCTCTCTGTCTCTCTCTCTCTGTCTCTCTTTGTCTCTCTCTGTCTACATCCCTCTCTCATTCTGTTTCTCTCTCACTCTGTCTCTCTCTAAGTCCCCCCTCTCTCTCTGTCTCTCTCTGGCTCTCACTCTCTCTCTGTCTCTCTTTCTCTCTCTACGCCCCTCTGTCTCTCTCTCTGTCTCTTTCACTCTTTCTCTCTCTCACTCTCTCTCTCTGTCTCTCTCTAAGTCCCCCCTCTCTCTCTGTCTCTCTCTCCAAGTTTCTCCCTCTGTCTCTCTCTCTCTCTAAGTCCCTTCCACCCTCTCTGTCTCTCTTTGTCTCTCTCACTCTCTCTCTCTCTCTGTTTATCGTGGTTTGTCTCTCTCTCTTAATCCTTCCCTCCTTCTCTCTCTCTCTCTCTGTTTGTCTCCCTCCCTCCATCTCTGTCTTTTACTTCTCTCAGGCTCTCTCTGTCGCTCTCCATCTCACTCTGTTTTTCTCTCTCACTCTGTCTCCCTCTCACTCTAAGTCTATCTCCCTCTCCCCCTCCATCTCTCTTTTTCTTCTATTATGCTCTCTCTGTCGCTCTCCCTCTTGCTCTGTTTCTCTCTCTCTCACACACACTCTGTCTCTCTCTTAAGTCCCTCCCTCTTTGTCTCTCTCCCTCTCACTCTGTTTTTCTCTCTCTCTCACTCTCTCTCTCTCTCTAAGTCCCTCCCTCTCTCTGTCTCTCTCCCTCTCTGTTTGTTTCCCTCCCTCCATCTCTGTCTTTTTCTTCTTTCACACTCTGTCGCTTTCCCTCTCCCTCTGTTTTTCTCTCTCTCACTCTGCCTCTCTCTTAAGTCCCTCCCTCCCTGCCTCTCCCTCTCTCTCCCTTTCACTCTGTCTCTCTTTCTCTCCCTCTCACTCTGTTTTTCTCTCTCTCACTCTGTCTCTCTAAGTCCGTCTCTGCCTCTCTCTCTTTTTCTTGTATCACGCTCACTCTGTCTCTCCCTCTCTCTCCCCCTCTCTCTCCCTCTCACTCTGTCACTCTCCCTCTCACTCTCTCTCTCTCTCTCTCCCCCTCTGTTTCTCTCTCTCTCTCCCTCTGTTTCTCTCTCTCTCACGCTGTCTCTCTCTTAAGTCCCTCCCTCTCTGCCTCTCCCTTTCTCTCTCTCTCCCTCTGACTCTGCCTCGCTTTCTCTCCCTCTCTCTCTCCCTCTGTCACTTTCTCTCTCTCTCCCCCTCTGACTCTTTCTCTCTCTCCCTCCCTCTCCCTCCCTGTCGTTTTCTTTCCTGCTGTTCTGGTGTTTGACTCGAGAAAACTGCGTGAGGTTTGACTTTTCGTTGTATTTGAACTGGTGAAAAGCTCGTTCTGATCTGCAGTGTTCTGTCGTTCTCCTGAAACACTTAAACACCTCATTCTTACATTTTTTACTCTGAACTTCTTTACGGACACTTTGCTGTGACACTTACAGCACAGATACCTTAAAGGGGCAGATAGAAATCGACAGGAAGGAAGGCGTTTTAGATCAATATTGTGATTTTGAATGTCCGAACTCTGACGTAATGATCCGTATGTGTCATGGATTCTAATTCTAAAGCAGACAAATGTACAATGAGTCTCCTGTAAAACTGAAAATCTGTAAAAATGGAAACCCACCCACACAGAACGACGCCACCGAGCCCAAGAAACTCATTTCGCTGCTTTGTTTTTAGATGTTAAAGACACATTTTATGCATTCCTGTGGTTTATAAGCGCAATTTTGGTTTCCCTGGGATAAATATTTCACATTTTGAAACTTAAAATATTGTCTGCATAGGGAAAACACACTAAAGGCGGCCACACACTACAGGAGAATTGACCCGATTTTGGAGGTGATTTCTTCTCCTCGAGTTCGGGGAGCCGTGACCCGACTTTTTGTCTCCGTGTGTGATTTTGAAGCCGCTGCTCCTCGTGTGGGCGGAGTCGGTGTCAGATCAGAACCACCAAACATCAGTAACTTTACGGTAAGAGGCGATAAACCAGAGCGTCAGGGGCAGAGGAGCGACGGACACAGAGACGCAAAGGCTTTATTTTCGATATAGCGAAAATAAAGACTTTATTACTCACCTCTCGTGAAGTGGTACATTTAAAGTGCAGCGTCTCACCCACATTATCCGTACAAATTATCCTCTGCAAATAATGACGTCCAGTCCACAAAACTGCGCTGTTAATCCAGTTTGAAATGTTCTTTAGGAGTAAAAAGACGGTGTTTCCTCACTCACGTGTGTTTGTTAAGATGAAGCTGCAGATTAGCGATAGTGACTTTACTTCCTGTGGACTTTATCGCCTCTTTTATGCTTTTAAAAATCCTGTACCTGAAGTATTGCACCACATTTCACACATAATAATAACAACACATTTTTGACTTGTGTCTAAACTAGAAGTGCAGAGCTCTGATGTGACCTGATCACACTCACAGCTTTATATCCTGTGGTCCGCGGACACGTCCCGCTGTGGTCTTTGCGATCGGAGATTTTTAGTCTCCATAGCAAAAAACAAAATCTAAACAAAAGCTAAAATGACTTGGATTTAAAAAGTTTTACCATGATTTGAGTAAATTTTAATTGATCTGTAAATCAAAATCTGTAAATGTGTAAATTTTACTTAAAATGATCTGCCAGTGCAATAAGATTTTGTACTTTAAGTATGAAAACACATCTTGCTACACTTAAAATAAGGAAAACAACATTTTTTTTGCACTTAAAATAAGAAATAAAAGCAAATGTTGCTTGAATTAATAAAAAAAAAACACGTATTCTATTGGAAGATCATTTCGCTCGTCAAGATGAATCGACTCAAATAAAGTAAAATGTTCTTAATTTAAGTCATTTTAACTTAACTACATATTGTTTTTTTCTCCTCGTGTCTGTGGTGTTTGCGCTTTTTGTCGCACGTTTAAAAATCGTTCAAGACCGAAAACTCCTGTAGTGTGCAGCGTCCTTAACGGTGCACTTTTTTTAATGAGGTATGGAGGCGTCGGAGCGCCCTCTGCTGTCCGCGACGGGAATGAACAGCGGGAAAGTAAAGAAATGAAGCGAAAAGACAAACGTGACTGCGACGCAAACAGAGCCGTGAGTTTGTTATGAACTCAGTGTGGCACAGAATGACTCCAGTGATGGTTTATGGTTTATGATGGGCTTAAAAAGTGAAGCCTGGGTTTTTTACCTATGACGCAACAATCCCGGCAAACCGCAAAGAGCATTTTTGAGTGCTCAGAGTGGCCGATTTTAACTCCGGGTATCCGTTTGATGAAAGGACAACCATATGACCGTTAAAACTTAAAAAATTCAGCCTGGCTTATGCTGTTAATGATAAAAAAGTGCCTCCGAACAGACTTGCTTCTCATTACAGAGTGTGTGGAGCTGACCTGGTTTAGCACTGGGCTGGAACCGTCGGAGGAGGGGCTGACACCGATCACAAAGCCCAGGGAGGAGGCACAGAGGCTGGGCAGAGATCCACCGCACGTCCCCCTGGAGCCTGGAGGTGGTCTGACTGCTCGGGTCTGCTGCTCCGATCCCTGCAGAAATCAACACGTACATGCAGATTAGACACAAGGAGGTCTGGACCAGGTCTAAAGCAGGACTAAAGCAAGACTAAAGCAGGACTAAAGCAACACTAATGCAGGACTAAATCAGGACTAAACCAGCACTAAACCAGCACTAAACCAGGACTACATCCTCACTAGGACTAAAGCAGGACTAAACCAGGACTATCCCCTCACCAGAACTAAACCAGGACTAAACCAGGACTAAACCAGGACAAAAACAGGACTGAACCAGGACTGAACCAAGATTGAACCAGGACTAAAAACAGGACTAAACCAGGACTAAAACAGGACTGAACCAGGACTGAACCAAGATTGAACCAGGACTAAAAACAGGACTAAACCAGGACTAAACCAGGACTACCCCCTCACCAGGACTAAACCAGGACTAAACCAGGACTAAACCAGGACTACATTAGGACTAAACCTGGACTTAACTAGAGGAGTAAACCAAGACTAATAATGTGAACCAGCTCTAAACTAGGACTAAACCAGGCCCAAACCAGGACTAAATTACAGTAGATCTAAACCAGGTCTAAATCAGGTCTTGCTCTGGCAGAATAAAAAAAAAATCTCTGGGGCAGCAAAGGACTCGTGACTCACACATGAGACTGATTTTGTGGACCCAAAAATACCAAAGGTTGAACAAAACTTAAACCAAGACTAAGACAGGACTAAACCTCGACAGAATCACTGCTCATTGCACCAACTTGTGATGTCACGAAGTGGTAGTTTTCAAGTTAACAGTAGAGAGAAGAAATTCCGGGGCTGATCGGAAAATAGCGTAATACGGACTTCGATTTTACTCACAATTTTGACTTGGTGTGTGAACAAGTGTGAACAGACTCTCAACACTGAACTGCAATTGTTTTTGTCTGATGAAAATGGCTCGGATCATTTCAGATTTCGGATGCTGCACTGAACAATAACTGGCCCGTTCTGTTCGTTTTTTTTTTTTCTCCCGTTAAACGTCGAATCTGAAGGAGTTTCTGCGTTTGTGCGGCCCTCATCTCCCTGCGGCGAAGAGCTGATTCCGTCTTTATAATTCACCGAAATACACGAAGCACGCCCGTGTATTTGCGATTGCAGATTTAATGGGACCATCTGGACCGAATGAGACCAGTTTATCTCCTCTAAGACAAATAACAGTTAAAGAGATCTGTAAAAAGAACTCATAAAAAAAAACAGTTATGTCAGTTTGATGAAGCTATCAAATTAGTGATTCATTTTTAAACGGCTAGTGTCTGGTAAGTGTTCATGGGCTGGAAATAAGTTTATGGATGCAAACTTCGAGATAAACTGTTTATAATTAGTGTTCAGGGCCTGGTAATAAGTTCTCAGATGCTAAAATGTAGATAAAATGCGTTAAATTCTGCAAAATTCTAGATATAGATACTGGTAAATAGATTGTAGCGTCTTTTAAACATTTATTGCCTAAATTTAAGATTTTCTGACAAAGTGAGTCATGGCAGAAATACATGTGGCAATTTTTAAGATTTATATAACTAATTTAGAACCAGTAAGTAGATCATAAATCTGAAAACAAGATGAATAACCTGATAGAAGTTTTAAAATCTTGGCCAGATCAGAGAAATTTGCAGAGTAGGTGTTTCTGTGTGGAGTTTGCATATTCTCCTTGTGTCTGGGTGGGTTTCTGAGCGCTCTGGTTTCCTCCATCAACCCCAAACATGCAGAGTAGGTCAGATTCTCCAGTTTAGTCCTGACCGTAGACCGTATAAAGAAGTGGACTAAGGGAGTGTGGCGGCTCCTGTGGCATTTCTCTGATCCGGCCAAGATTTTAAAACTTATATCAGGTTTTTCGTCTTGTGGTATAAACTTAAAAATTGTCACACGTATTTCTTCCATGACTAGTCAGAAAACCGTAAATTTAGGCAATAAATGCTTAAAAGAAGCTACAATCCATTTCCTATCGTTTTCCCTGCAACACTTGATTTGTTTTAAGATTCACTCCAAACTTGGCATCCATAAACTTATTTCCAGCCCATGGACACTTACCACGCAGCAAAAAGTGGAGTGTTAAAATTGACTCTCACAGAATCAATTTGAACATTTTCTCACGGGTTATATGAGTCCAATCTGTTCTAGAGTTAATATAACACTTTTTTGGAAATTTAATGAAGTAACACTGGACCAAAGTTCCTGTTTAGCCCTGAAATTAAGAGTTATACTAACGTTTTAAGAGTAAACGGACAACACTTTGTAGGGTTATCCTGATTTAACTAAACAAAACATAGAGGTGATTTATTTTTACACTTTATTTTAGGTAATTTAAGATGAAATTATGTACAACACTGGTTCAAACTGGTCTTTGTCTGGTGGGAGTTTGAAGTGGTGCTGGGAGGAGCCAAATTAACACTAGGTTCAGTTAACTTCAACAATATCAACTCTGGCAAATAACCCCAGCTCGAACCCCCATTTCTCTTTCAAATAGTTAAAATGACACTTTTTCTGTTAAATCAGTTATTATTACCCTGAAATTTTAACCCTCCAGTTTTTGCTGTGCAGAGACTGCTTCATTCTACATCGCAAAAAACAAACAAAATCGAGCCAAGTTAAGATGACTAGAATTAACCCCTGAAGACCTAAGGGCAATTTTAGTACATTCCTCCTCGCCTGTATTTTTTTTTCTTAATTTCGCTTTTAAAACTGCCCCTTTTACCCTATAATGAAGTATTCTACATCCTTTTGTTCAGTACAGTCTGTTATTTCACAATCTGCTGCTGTAGTTGTGTCATGTGGCTGTAATAAAAGCTATAGGACCGGGAATAAAGATGAAAAAAAATTTTTTTCTCACTCTCATATATAAACAACTTTTTGGACATAAAAAATGCTTAATTTAGGGCCTTAGCTACAAAAATGCAAAATATCAAGTCTGTAAGTAAATTAAAAATATCCTTATTGCCCTAAAAACAAAAAAAAAAGTGTAATCGCTTCATTACTTTTCTGGTGCCAGTGGAAACCGCTCCAGGGCCAGAGCCACAGCACTTTCCCTGGAGTTTATTACATTTGTCTTTGTTCATTTTGAGTGAAATAAACCTTTCAAATAAAAATAGAAAGGAATGCACAATTACGCACACCAAGATGCGTAATTTGCCGTGTATGTGAGAATCAACTTAGAGCGACTTTTTCAATCGCTAAAAGCAAACACAGTGGAGAGGAGTCGACCATCTTGACTCACTTCACTCTTTGGCAAAGTTTGGCTCGATCAAAATGGACGGAGCGCATGAGTTTGGCTGGAAACAAAGTTTCTATTGGACACTCGTTTTGCTCACGTCATCACACAGCGTGAGTGTGACGTAGGATAAAGCCGCAGAAATGTACGGAAACCTCTATGTCTGCACTTTCAGAGGGGAAAAAAGTAAGTTTCTATCTTTTACGGTTAGAAAGTTCTGCGTGGTTATATAAAACATATTCCTCGTTATCGTATACAATAACGTAGATCTTCGAGGGTTAAGGAAGTTGAATAAATTTCACTTGACAAGTAAAATGATCTGCCAGTGGAACAAGACGTTTTGTACTTTAAATATGGAAATACATCTGGCTACACTTAAAATAAGAAAAACAACTCTTTGCACTTAAAATAAGAAACAAAATCAAATGTTGCTTGAATTAAGAAAAACACACTTATTCCTTTGGCAGATCATTTTACTTGTCAAGATAAATCCACTCCAAATAAAGTCAAATGTTCATTTTCCCTTACCCAGATATTGTAGTTTTCCAGTGTAGTCTAGAGGTAGTTTAGTTGAAGAGAACTCAAGTAAAATGATTTTGCTGCATGGACAGATAATTTCACTACTTTAAAGGCATTTTCTGATAGATTTAAGTGAAACAAGAAAGAGAAACAAGCAGGTGGCGGACCCCCATACAAAAAGTTACACAGTGCACCTTCGAGACGAGGTGTTGGGCTGTTTGAAGTGTTGGATTATTTCGCTGCTTCTCCAGTGTGTTTTAAAACCCAAACTGCCTCAGACGGCTCCATTAAAAGCAGTGATCCCAGTCCTCTTCAAATACATTATGTTAAACTCACTATGTTCCATTTTCCTCCACATTTCATTTCCATCTGGAGAATAGTGAACTTTAAAGTGAACAGTTTCCACCCAGACTCCAGAGACTGAGACAGACTGAGACAGAGACAGAGAAGAGATGGAGTAGAGACAGAGACAGAGAAGAGACAGAGAAGAGACAGAGTAGAGACAGAGACAGAGAAGAGACAGAGAAGAGACAGAGACAGAGAAGAGACAGAGAAGAGACAGAGTAGAGACAGAGACAGAGTAGAGACAGAGAAGAGACAGAGAAGAGACAGAGAAGAGACAGAGTAGAGACAGAGACAGAGAAGAGACAGAGTAGAGACAGAGACAGAGACAGAGAAGAGACAGAGAAGAGACAGAGAAGAGACAGAGACAGAGAAGAGGCAGAGACAGAGTAGAGACAGAGACAGAGTAGAGACAGAGAAGAGACAGAGAAGAGACAGAGACAGAGAAGAGACAGAAACAGAGTAGAGACAGAGTAGAGACAGAGACAGAGTAGAGACAGAGACAGAGTAGAGACAGAGAAGAGACAGAGTAGAGACAGAGACAGAGTAGAGACAGAGAAGAGACAGAGTAGAGACAGAGACAGAGTAGAGACAGAGTAGAGACAGAGACAGAGTAGAGACAGAGAAGAGACAGAGAAGAGACAGAGACAGAGTAGAGACAGAGACAGAGTAGAGACAGAGTAGAGACAGAGACAGAGTAGAGACAGAGACAGAGTAGAGACAGAGAAGAGACAGAGACAGAGAAGAGACAGAGACAGAGTAGAGACAGAGTAGAGACAGAGGCAAAGTAGAGACAGAGTAGAGACAGAGAAGAGACAGAGTAGAGACAGAGGCAGAGTAGAGACAGAGTAGAGACAGAGAAGAGACAGATTAGAGACAGAGACAGAGTAGAGACAGAGTAGTGTCAGAGACAGAGAAGAGACAGAGTAGAGACAGAGACAGAGTAGAGACAGAGTAGAGACAGAGACAGAGTAGAGACAGAGACAGAGTAGAGACAGAGACAAAGTAGAGACAGAGTAGAGACAGAGACAGAGTAGAGACAGAGACAAAGTAGAGACAGAGAAGAGACAGAGTAGAGACAGAGTAGAGACAGAGACAGAGTAGAGACAGAGTAGAGACAGAGAAGAGACAGAGTAGAGACAGAGACAGAGTAGAGACAGAGACAGAGTAGAGACAGAGAAGAGACAGAGTAGAGACAGAGACAGAGTAGAGACAGAGTAGAGACAGAGAAGAGACAGAGTAGAGACAGAGACAGAGTAGAGACAGAGACAGAGTAGAGACAGAGTAGAGACAGAGCAGAGACAGAGAAGAGACAGAGTAGAGACAGAGTAGAGACAGAGACAGAGTAGAGACAGAGACAGAGTAGAGACAGAGAAGAGACAGAGTAGAGACAGAGACAGAGTAGAGACAGAGACAGAGTAGAGACAGAGAAGAGACAGAGTAGAGACAGAGAAGAGACAGAGTAGAGACAGAGTAGAGACAGAGAAGAGACAGAGTAGAGACAGAGTAGAGACAGAGACAGAGAAGAGACAGAGAAGAGACAGAGAAGAGACAGAGTAGAGACAGATACAGAGAAGAGACAGAGACAGATTAGAGACAGAGAAGAGACAGAGACAGAGAAGAGACAGAGACAGAGTAGAGACAGAGTAGAGACAGAGAAGAGACAGAGTAGAGACAGAGACAGAGTAGAGACAGAGTAGAGACAGAAGAGACAGAGTAGAGACAGAGTAGAGACAGAGAAGAGACAGAGTAGAGACAGAGTAGAGACAGAGTAGAGACAGAGAAGAGACAGAGTAGAGACAGAGACAGAGTAGAGACAGAGAAGAGACAGAGTAGAGACAGAGAAGAGACAGAGTAGAGACAGAGAAGAGACAGAGTAGAGACAGAGACAGAGTAGAGACAGAGTAGAGACAGAGACAGAGGAGAGACAGAGAAGAGACCGAGTAGAGACAGAGACAGAGGAGAGACAGAGAAGAGTCCGAGTAGAGGCAGAGAAGAGACAGAGAAGAGACAGAGACAGAGTAGAGACAGAGTAGAGACAGAGAAGAGACAGAGTAGAGACAGAGACAGAGAAGAGACAGAGAAGAGACAGAGTAGAGACAGAGACAGAGTAGAGACAGAGAAGAGACAGAGTAGAGACAGAGAAGAGACAGAGTAGAGACAGAGACAGAGTAGAGACAGAGAAGAGACAGAGAAGAGACAGAGTAGAGACAGAGACAGAGTAGAGACAGAGACAGAGAAGAGACAGAGTAGAGACAGAGACAGAGTAGAGACAGAGTAGAGACAGAGAAGAGACAGAGAAGAGACAGAGACAGAGTAGAGACAGAGACAGAGTAGAGACAGAGAAGAGACAGAGACAGAGTAGAGACAGAGTAGAGACAGAGACAGAGTAGAGACAGAGTAGAGACAGAGAAGAGACAGAGTAGAGACAGAGTAGAGACAGAGACAGAGTAGAGACAGAGTAGAGACAGAGAAGAGACAGAGTAGAGACAGAGACAGAGTAGAGACAGAGAAGAGACAGAGTAGAGACAGAGACAGAGGAGAGACAGAGTGAGACAGAGAAGAGACAGAGAAGAGACAGAGTGAGACAGAGTGAGACAGAGAAGAGACAGAGAAGAGACAGAGTGAGACAGAGTGAGACAGAGGAGAGACAGAGTGAGACAGAGAAGAGACAGAGACAGAGTGAGACAGAGGAGAGACAGAGACAGAGAAGAGACAGAGACAGAGTAGAGACAGAGACAGAGAAGAGACAGAGTAGAGACAGAGAAGAGACAGAGACAGAGAAGAGACCGAGAAGAGACCGAGAAGAGACAGAGAAGAGACAGAGACGATCCAGAGACAGAGTAGAGACAGAGACAGAGGAGAGACAGAGGAGAGACAGAGTGAGACAGAGAAGAGACAGAGTGAGACAGAGGAGAGACAGAGAAGAGACAGAGAAGAGACAGAGTAGAGACAGAGACAGAGTAGAGACAGAGACAGAGTAGAGACAGAGAAGAGACAGAGACAGAGTAGAGACAGAGTAGAGACAGAGACAGAGTAGAGACAGAGTAGAGACAGAGACAGAGTAGAGACAGAGACAGAGTAGAGACAGAGAAGAGACAGAGTAGAGACAGAGACAGAGTAGAGACAGAGTAGAGACAGAGAAGAGACAGAGTAGAGACAGAGACAGAGTAGAGACAGAGAAGAGACAGAGTAGAGACAGAGACAGAGTAGAGACAGAGACAGAGAAGAGACAGAGTAGAGACAGAGACAGAGTAGAGACAGAGAAGAGACAGAGTAGAGACAGAGACAGAGTAGAGACAGAGAAGAGACAGAGTAGAGACAGAGTAGAGACAGAGTAGAGACAGAGAAGAGACAGAGTAGAGACAGAGACAGAGTACAGACAAAGACAGAGAAGAGACAGAGTAGAGACGGAGTAGAGACAGAGAAGAGACAGAGACAGAGAAGAGACAGAGACAGAGTAGAGACAGAGACACAGAAGAGAGGAAGAGGAGGAGACAAAATCATGATTACAAAAAAGGGAGGGGAGAGAGAATAAAGAAAGAAAGGGAGGAAGAGAGAGAGAGGCAGAGGAGGAGACAAGATGAATGAGTGAGTGAGTGAAAGCAAGAGAGAGAGAAAGAAAGAAAGAAAGAAAGGAGACAAAATACTGACTACAGTGAGAGAACAGAGAGGAGAGAAGAGAGAGGGAGGGAGAGAGAGGCAGAGGAGGAGACAAAATGAGTGTGTGTGAGAGAGAGTGAGTGAGTGAAAGAGAGAGTGAGTGAAAGAGAGATAGGAGACAAAATATTGACTACAGTGAGAGAACGGAGAGAGAGAAGAGAGAGGGAGAGAGAAAATGCTGACTAAAACAAGAGGATGGAAAGGGAGAGAGAAAAAGAGCGGGAAAGCAAGAGAGGAGCAAAGGAGGAGACAAAATGCTGACTATAGAGAGAGCGGGAGGGAAGAGGGGGAAGAGAAGAGATATAAATAGAGAAAGAGGTAGAGAGAGAGAGACGAGTATGGAGGGAAGGGGGTAAAAAGGAAAGAGGAGGGTATAGAGATACAGTGAGATAAAATATGGAGAGAAGGGTTAAGATTAGAGATGCACCGAGGCCGATACTGCACCGATACTGCACCGATACTGCACCGATACTGAAAAAATAACTGAATCAAGTATCGGTTCCATGATATCGGTTCAACCAATGTCCTGGTTGGACCTTCAGACAAAACTGTTCAGTTGTTATTTGAAGGATAAATAACATAATAAAAGCGTAATTTTCTGTTCGTACACTGGTATCGGTTAATATCGATGCGAAGTATCGATATGTGTATTGGAAATGAAAAAACTGGATCGGTGCATCTCTAATTAAGATAAAGACGGAGGGAGACATCAAAACAGAGAAGGGGAGAGGGGGAGGAGAGAGATAAGAGAGAGGAAGAAGGAAAAAGAGACGCAAAGAAGTAGAGAAGGAGGAAAAGAAAGAGATGGAGAGAAGAGAGAGGGAAGGAGGGGAAGGAGAGAGTAAAAGAAACAGAGCAAAGGAGGGAGGAGGAGAGCGATGACAAGGATGGACGGGGGTGAGGGGAAGGAAGAGAGAGAGAGAGAGAGAGAGAGAGAGAAAAGGGGTAGAGATTGAAATAAGGAGAGGGGAGAGAAAGAGAACAGGCCGGGCTAAAAAAAAAATCTTCAGTGTCAGAGTTGCAGAGTTGGCAAAAAGTGAGGCGTAGCGGAGGATATGGCACGCTTCAAACGGAGGAGGGGAAGAAGTGCATGTAGAGAAAGAGCGAGAGAAAGAGGGGAAGAGGAAGAGAGGGAAAGAAACAAAAGGTGTCTTCTTTCATTTGAGCAAAACTGAAGCGATAGATGCATCAGAAAGAGAAAGAGAGAGAGAGAGTGAGAGGCCTAAATCAGATTAAGTCATCCTCTATCCTCTCTCCATCTTTTATCGCTCTCCTATAGCCTCCCTCTTTCTCCGCTCCCTCTCTTCCGCTCCTTCACTCTCCTATTTGTCTGCATAGAACGTTTCTCAGGGATTGTGCTTCAAGAAATTAGAGCAAAAACTATAACTGTAAAACTGCGAAGCCCCTTTCACATTAGAAGGTGATGCAAAAGTGATGCAGACGTTCACTACGGCCTCGTCAAGTTCTCCGTCCTCTGGTGATTGTTTAGAAATTATTAAAAAATTCATCAGCGGTCGCCAAGCAAAATACACTTGGTAAAGGTTCCCCAAGACGCCGTTAATGTTCTGCAGCCTTTGTTATTGAATCACTATTGATCGTCAAGATGTCGTTAATTCTCGCATTGGGCGACATCTTGACGATTTAGTAGTGAACAAAAATTGATAAACCCCCTGCAAAGACTTGTGACTCACACCCGAAATTAAACGGACATATTAACGTATAGATGGGCTACGTCACAGACAAGCTGCAGAAGACACAGACAGATCACGGCAGAGACAAGGATGTATTTTATTACGGTTCTATGTGCAGAGCCAGGAGAGGCGTCTATTCCCCATTCCCCACAACGGGAATCAGTCCATCCGCTGAGCCGGGACCTTGGCCAGTGAACCAAAGTATCGTCAACAGTTCGTAAATATACCGCAAAGGAGGAACACGAGCGATGTCTTGACGAGGTGTTTACCTTATTGTGGTCACCAAATACATTGGCAGCCACTGTGAAAGGGGCTTAAGTGTTTTGAGACAGACTCTTGATGCGGGGACGAGGTTCTTCTGCCTAAATAGGGCTGGGGGATTATCGGATACTGTCATGTCCAGGATATAAAAAATAATAATTCAATAGGGGTTAGTTTGTGGCTGCACTATGTTAAAAAAAAAAGAAGTTAAAATGGAGTCTAAAAACATTTTGAAGCTTGTCAGAGATGTTGGTCATCAAAAAAGTTGTTTTTGTTTGGCTGTTCACTTCACATTTTACACCAAAATGTCCCGGGCATCCACTATAGAGGACAAAATTATAAATAAAAATACAATGCACTAAATGCTAAAGTGTTGATTTACCTCCAAATAGACAGAAAATTACCAAAAAAATATACATTGCAATACACTTTTTTTCTTCAGGTCCCAGGAGGTTAATTATACAAATCAGATGTTATGTCCAGACTCTTAAAAGATCGACTGGTTAACTCAATGTGCACTAGAAAGGACACAAATGAATAGGCCGGGTCTCAGGTAATTCAGGAAATTCAGGAAATTGGATGGACAAAACGACAAATAATATACTTAATAATAATTACACTGAACATTGGACAGTAAAATACATTTTAAAAAATACCAATAAACCAAATCCTCATGCAAATATGTGTTGTTCTATGCGATTTCTCTCCATGTTCTTTCTAATGTTTCTAGCTCAAGTCTCGCGGCTGTGTCAGAAGCTCAGTATTCCGGTCAGGGGCAGGTCTTTGAATGCACCACGCGTAATACTCAGAACAAGGACATAGGTGTGGACCGTCACCAGGGAGCTGCAGTGTAAAGGGCACATGCAGATACACAGAAGGCAGTATGCTATAGGTTGAAGTGAAACTACAAATATGGGTAAATACAGTATATCTCTGCCATTACATTGTTCTTTTTTTTTTTTTTACTTAGGTGTTTTTATAATACTTAAAAGAGGAACTATCCACCCACCCATGCCTAAGTTTGTACACTAATAACTGGATAATAGTTTATGTTAGGAAGTAACTCAGCGGAGGAAAAATGTCGGAGAGCCCTGATGTAGCACGTGCTTCACAACAAGAGACACAGGAAATATGAGATGTAGGATATTTCACGGTCCAAAAGTACTTCAAATGTAAAAGAGGTCAGTAAAAACGTCACTGAAACAGCCGGAGCAGATGTGTCTTCACTTTCCTCTTAAATGAGCTTTAGACTGGAGCACATCTGATGGTGCAGGCCTCATCTGTGTGTGTGTGTGTTTGTGTGTTTGTGTGTGTGTGTGTTTGTGTGTGTTTGTGTGTGTGTGTTTGTGTGTGCGTGTGTATCTGTGCGTATCTGTGTGTATATCTGTGTGTATATATGTGTATATTTGTGTACATATGTGTGTATATTTGTGTAAATGTGTATATCTGTGTATATATGTGTATATGTGTGTATATATGTATGTGTGTTTGTATGTGTGTATATCTGTGTATATCTGTGTGTATATGTGTGTATATATGTATATATGTGTATATGTGTGTATATATGTATATATGTGTATATGTGTATATATGTGTATATATCTGTGTATATATATGTGTATATGTGTGTATATATATGTGTATATATGTGTATATATATGTGTATATGTATATATGTGTATATATATGTGTATATGTATATATGTGTGTATCTGCGCACAGAAGCACAGAGCGCTCTCGTTCCTTCTTAAAGTAAAGGGGGATCAGTCTCAAAAGCTGATGGATTCCGTATTATTTGGGGAAGTGAGTCCGGAGACAGTTGGACTCTGGTAAAACTGAAGGTGATTAAACGATGATGAAACGACCTCCGAACGGATGAGGAAAAAAGGACAAAACCCGCGGATCTGTTCATATTCGTTTGAGTATCTCCCTGGAAAGAGACAGTTCAGGCTGTGTGTTCTCTCTATCCGTCCTCACCTGATGACAGACGCTCTCTCTCCATCCCTCCTCCACAGTGCCCTCCTTCTCTCTCCTCTTCCCTCCCTCCTTCTTCAGCCTCGCTCTGTCCCTTCTCTACCTCCTCTCTCCATCTCTCTGCCACACTCCCACCTCTCGTTACTTATCCGTCTCTTCTCACTCCCACCTCCTCCTCTGTATCTCTCCGTCTCCACCTCTCTCTCCCTTCCCTCTCTCTTCTTCCTCTCCCTCTATCGCCCCCTCTCCTCTTTTCTTCCTGTCTCTTCTCCCCCGCTATCCCTCTCTCCTCCCTCCCTCTCTCCCTTCCTCCCCTCTCTCTTCTTCCTCTCCCACTATCACTCCCTCTCCTCTCTCCCTCCTTTCTCTCATTCCCCTCTATCCCTCTCTCCCTCCCCCTCTTCTCTCCCTCTCTCTCTCATCTTCTCCTTCGTTTTTCTCTTCCCCCTCTCCCTCTATCCCACTCTCCCTCCCGCTGTCTCTTCTCTGCCGCTATCCCTCTCCTCTTCTTCCTCTTTTACTTTCTCTCTCTCCTCTACTCCCTCATTCTATCTCTCCCTCTCTCTTCTCCCTCTTTTCACCTCTCTCCTTCCTTTATCTCCTCCTCGTCCATCCCTCTCGCCTTCTCTCTCCTCCCTCTCCTCTCTCCTTCCTTTCTCTCCTCCCCCTCTCTCCCTTCTCTATCTCCCTCTCTCCTTCCTTTCTCATCTCCCTCTCTATCCCTCCCTCCTCCTCTCTCTCCTTCCCCTCTCTCTTCTCCCTCTATCTCTCCCTCTCTTATCTCCTTCCTTTCTATACCCCCTCTCCTCCTCCTCTCCCTCCCTTCTCTATCTCCTCTCCTAAGTCCCCCTCTCTCTCCTTCCCCGCTCTCTTCTCCCTCTCCTCTCTCCTGGCTTTCTCTCCTCTCCCTCTATCCCCTCACTCCTCCTTCTCTCCTCTCCCTCCTTCTCTCCTCTTCCTCTATCCCTCTCTCCCCTCGCTCCTCCCTTTCCCTCTTTCCTCTCCTCTCTCTTCTGCTCCTGTGCTTTTCTGAGCCGCTCCGACACACTTGGGCAGCTTCAGCAAACAGCTCCTCTGTCAGACGCATTTTCCTCTTTTTTTTTTTCCTCTTTTTTTTTTTCTCGTTCTCTTTTTCCTCTCAAACTCAAACTGCTAAAACTGCCAGAGCCTGAACACAACACGCAGTGAATCCACCATTACACACTCACAGCCAATATCCAAATGTGCCGACGCGTTTAGGGGACTTTAAAGACACCCTTTTCTACAAGTTTTACTCTCTATTATTCTGAGTCTAGTCCTGGTCTAGTCCCGGTCTAGTCCTGGTCTAGTCCTGGTCTAGTCCTGGTCTAATCCCAGTTGAGACCAGGTCTAGTCTTGAGCCTGGTTTAGTCTGGTTTAATCCATGTTTATTAATGATCCTATTGTTTCATTCTCATTTAGTCCTGGTCTAGTCCTGGTTTAGTTTTGGTTTAATCCAGATCTAGTCTTGGTCCTGGTTTAGTCTGGTTTAATCCATGTTTATTAATACTCCTATTGTTTTATTCTGATTTAGTCCTGGTCTAGTTCTGTTATAGTCCTGGTTTAGTTTTGGTTTAATCCAGGTCTAGTCTTGGTCCTGGTTTAGTCTGGTTTAATCCATGTTTATTAATGCTCCTATTGTTTTATTCTGATTTAGTCCTGGTCTAGTCCTGGTCTAGTCCTGGTCTAGTTCTGGTCTAGTCCTGGTTTAGTTTTGGTTTAATCCAGATCTAGTCTTGGTCCTGGTTTAGTCTGGTTTAATCCATGTTTATTAATACTCCTATTGTTTTATTCTGATTTAGTCCTGGTCTAGTCCTGGTCTAGTTCTGGTCTAGTCCTGGTTTAGTTTTGGTTTAATCCAGATCTAGTCTTGACCCTGGTTTAGTCTGGTTTAATCCATGTTTATTAATACTCCTATTGTTTTATTCTGATTTAGTCCTGGTCTAGTTCTGGTCTAGTCCTGGTTTAGTTTTGGTTTAATCCAGGTCTAGTCTTGGTCCTGGTTTAGTCTGGTTTAATCCATGTTTATTAATGATCCTATTGTTTCATTTTGATTTAGTCTTGGTCTAGTCGTGGTCTAGTCCTGGTTTAGTTTAGGCTGAGTCCAGGTCTAGTCTTGGCCCTGGTTCTGGTCCTGATTTAGATCTTGTTTAATCCCAGTAGTTCTGGTTTAATCCTGGTCTAGTCCTGACCCAGTCCTGGGCTCTAGTCCTTTAATCTAGAGAGTACTTCTGGATTAGTGTCAGTGAAGTTTTGGTTTACTTCTCACTTTGGTCCTGGATTAGTCCCGGGTTAACCCTGCTTTAGACCTGGTTTAGTCTTTTTTTAGTCCTGCTTTAGTCTTACTTTAGTTCTGGTTTAGTCCTGTTTTAGTCCTGCTTTAGTCCGGCTTTAGTCTTGGTTTAGTCCTGCTTTAAGTCTGGGTTTAGTCCTGCTTTAGTCCTGCTTTAGTCTTGCTTTAGACCTGGTTTAGTCTTTTTTTAGTCCTGCTTTAGTCTTACTTTAGTTCTGGTTTAGTCCTGTTTTAGTCCTGCTTTAGTCCGGCTTTAGTCTTGGTTTAGTTCTGGTTTAGTCCTGTTTTAGTCCTGCTTTAGTCCGGCTTTAGTCTTGGTTTAGTTCTGGTTTAGTCCTGTTTTAGTCCTGCTTTAGTCTTGCTTTAGTTCTGGTTTAGTCCTGCTTTAGTCCTCCTTTAGTCTTGCTTTAGTTCTGGTTTAGTCCTGTTTTAGTCCTGCTTTAGTCTTGCTTTAGTTCTGGTTTAGTCCTGCTTTAGTCTGGGTTTAGTCCTGCTTTAGTCTTGCTTTAGTTCTGGTTTAGTCCTGTTTTAGTCCTGCTTTAGTCTTGCTTTAGTTCTGGTTTAGTCCTGTTTTAGTCCTGCTTTAGTCTTGCTTTAGTTCTGGTTTAGTCCTGGTTTAGTTTTGCTTTAATGTTGGTTTAGTCCTGGATTAGTCTTGGATTAGTCTTGCTTTAGTTCTGGTTTAGTCCTGCTTTAGTCCTGCTTTAGTCTTGCTTTAGTTCTGGTTTAGTCCTGCTTTAGTCTTGCTTTAGTTCTGGTTTAGTCCTGTTTTAGTCCTGCTTTAGTCTTGCTTTAGTTCTGGTTTAGTCCTGCTTTAAGTCTGGGTTTAGTCCTGCTTTAGTCCTGCTTTAGTCTTGCTTTAGTTCTGGTTTAGTCCTGCTTTAGTCCTGCTTTAGTCTTGCTTTAGTTCTGGTTTAGTCCTGCTTTAGTCCTGCTTTAGTCTTGCTTTAGTTCTGGTTTAGTCCTGCTTTAGTCTGGGTTTAGTCCTGCTTTAGTCTTGCTTTAGTTCTGGTTTAGTCCTGTTTTAGTCCTGCTTTAGTCTTGCTTTAGTTCTGGTTTAGTCCTGGTTTAGTTTTGCTTTAATGTTGGTTTAGTCCTGGTTTAGTCTTGGTCTAGTCTGGCTAGTCCTGGTAACATCAAATCAATTTCAACATCAAATCCATAAAAAAACAAAAACAATTGTTATTTCTTATATTAGGGCCCATACAAGACTCTATCGGGGACGTTTTTACTAAATCAGTCGCACATCAGTCACGACACCGACCACAATCTACCAAAATGTCGCCTCCCCCGTTCAGCACCGCACAATCATTCTCGTCATGTGTCAAAAATAACCGTAAAAAGACTTTGAGTGGCTAAATTTGAGTCTGTTCAAAGTGATTATTTTGGCTCCAAATGAAAGAGTGAAGATTACAGACGTGACGGAGACAATGCTGCGCCTGCTTTTTTATTTCGGGAGGAATTTGTTGATGATGCCGTTTAAGGACGGATCTCTATTTATATCCTGTGAGCGGCCTGACTAATACAAGGGACACGGTTTGAAAGTTATTATAAAAATACAAGTGGAAATCAAATCCAAATTGAACTTCAAATCATGTTTTTAAGGAAGCGTTTACTGTATTCACTTCATATCAGGGGACACATGACGTAACTTTTCCAACGGAGGGTCCGTCACATGCTTATTTCCATGGATACGTCGTTGCTCTGCCCGGAATGTTCCACAGTGTGACATTAAACAGATCTACTTTACATTTATTCAATCACAGGTGGTTTTATAGCTCAAAAACACCTAGAAAAACTCAAAACTAGGCATTCTGACTGAGAGGGGTCGCCTCTCCACAGACCTGACCTGTAACTTGGTCCGGTTTGGTCTCCATGAAGACATAACCGTTTAATGCCGTACTGCGAAACCTTCCGTGAAGAAAAGAAGAAAAGTTGACGGGCCCTCCACCAGAAAAGTTACACAATGCACTTTTAAAGTCTATGAAATTTGCCTCTTTTGCCCACATGTTTTGGCCGACAAACCGACTGCAGGAACATTTTTAACACTCTAGCCCAGATATCCAAAATTAGGTTGGAACCAAACGTTCTAGTGGCACTTTTTGGTGTTTTGGAGAATCATGTACATTTTAGTGCTACCGAAAAATACTCTTTGGCTTTCACATAACTTCTGGCACGTTGAGCCGTTCTATTTAGGTGGAAGGACGCTAACCCTGCTTCACATTCACAGTGGTTACAAGCTGCCATGTCCCGTCTGACTACGTTTACACTGAAACGAATCACCGTATCACCTTATTGGAAACGATTTGCGTGCAGACACAATCACCTGAAATGCTCGTAACATGACCAGGCGGACGTCACGTCATCACGACACCACGCGGGCGGTAAAAACAAGGAAGTGGAGCACCGCGTCTGAAGTTGCAGCAGCCGGTTTTGAGCCAAGGAAGATGACAAGCGTCTTTTCGTAAACCGATGCCGTTTCGCGTTTGTCTAGGATTTGTTTAAACTGTTTTCCACGATAGCGTCGCAGGGCCGATGTGACGAACCACCCCGCGAATCAGGAATCAAGTCACAGTGACGTGGTCCAATAAAGACGGCAACTAGAGCTTCTACGTCAGTGTATCAGCGTTTCACTCGTCCACACGGCGCCGGATCGGATCTGCGCTCAGGTGAATACGTCGGAGCTGGTGTCTCCAGATCCTTCTGTCTCCAGAGCCGTTTTCCATCAGATTAGTGTGGACGAACACTGCGTCCGCAACGAAAACCACTCGAATATGAGGCCTAAAGCTAGAAAAATTGTGATTTTCATTAGTATTATATATTAGTATATTTGAGAAAACATGGGGCCATTTCGTTGTATTGCAGTTGTATTCAGATCTTTAAAGAGAATAGGATGTCGCATAGTTACATGTGAATAATACAGCACCTGGTATGAAGATATGAAGATTCTACCCGTGTGGTGACAGGATGGGTGGGGGTTTTCCTTTTTTTTTCCGTCTACTTTTGTATTTTCTTTTCTTTTCGGCAGAATTGAGAAATGAGTTTATATCGATCTGTTGTATGTACATTTATATCAGAGATCATTTGAAAACAATAAAAACATTTTGATTTAAAAAAGTCTATGAAATTTAAAATCAAAATCTTAAATACAGTTACTTATATTGTTGAGCTTTTATTGTGCTTGTGTTTGCTTTATAGTTATAATCTACGACGCCCGTGGATCATTCTATTATAATTTGGATATTTTAAGTCACAACATTCACCTAAAACGGCTCAATAAAAAAAAGTCGGCTCATACTCGCGCGTTAGAAAACCGTGGGCGCTGATATCGCTGTAAACGTCATCACAACAAAGAGCCGGAAACTCACATACGTACACAGGTCATGTTAGTGAGTAGAGGATTTTTTTTTTCATTTGCAAATAACTGTAAAACATAATAGAGTGCGATACAAAAAAAAGAAAGACATTGGGCTAAAATGATGTGAAGTCTGCATAGTATGTAATGTATATGTAAATATTTGTAACGTTCTGTGATCACGGAGCAACCACATCATTTCTGAAACAATGTCATGAATACGGGTGGGTTAATTTGGTTTTCTTCTTCCCACTCCTTTTCAAGAAATGCGCCTTTCTGTTGTTTACAGTGTGTATGCAGCATGCTGGGAAAAGCCCATTCTGCACAATAACAGGTCTGCTTTAAGAATATAAAGGTCTTGTGGTCACTGAATTATAAAAATGTAATACAAAAATCTATTGTTAGGTCTATGCTGTATCTATAATTTTAGCTGCCCTTTGACTGCAGGAAATGAAGCCAAGAACACCGGCCTGTGTTCTGAGGGAGGAACTGTGATATTAACCAAACTGAAATAAGGGACAATGGAAAATAAGAAACAAGGGACAATAGAAAATTTCTGCCTGGAATAATTCTGAGTAAATATCATCATTCATCCATTTTCTTCCGCTTATCTGGGGCCGGGTCATGGGGGCAGCAGTCTAAGCAGGGACTCCCAGACTTCCTCCACCCGGGACACTTCCTCCAGCTCCTCTGGGGGATCCCGAGGCGTTCCCAGGCCAGAGACATAGTCCCTCCAGCGTGTCCTGGGTCTTCCCTTGAGCCTCCTTCCAGTGGGACATGCCCAGAACACCTCCCCGGGGAGGCGTCCAGGAAACATCCGGAACAGATGTCCGAGCCACCTCAGCTGCTCCTCTCAACGTGGAGCAGCAGCGGCTCTACTCCGAGCTCCTCCTGTGTGACTGAGCTCCTCACCCTCTCTCTAAGGGAGCGCCCGGCCGCTCTGCGGAGGAAACTCATTTTGACGCTTGTATCTGTGATCTTGTCCTTTTGGATCATTACCCGGAGCTCATGACCACAGGACAGGTGGGTGGGGAGTCTCTGCCTCAAGTGGAGGAGTTCAAGTATCTCGGGGTCTTGTTCACAGTGAGGGGAGGATGGAGCGTGAGATTGACAGGTGGATCAGTGCAAAGTCGACAGTGATGCGGTCGCTGTATTGGACCGTTGTGGTGAAGAGGGAGCTGAGCCCAAAGGCAAAGCTCTCGATTTACCTCAGTCTACGTTCCCTTCCTCACTGATGGTCGGGCTTCATCATCATAACATATAAAGACCAGACAAAGCCGGGCCTATTTTGGTATAAAGTAGTATAAAGCGACTATTTTACTAAATAATACATTATCTATGGGCTATTACAATGAATAAAAGATATTTTTATTTTCAAATTTAGGCTACAGGTCATAATAAAAGAGATAAAAGTATAAATTACGAGAACAAAACATCTTAGACAGGACAAAACCAGGACTCAACCAAGGCATGATTAAACCAGGAGAAAACCAGGACTAGACCAGGACCTGAACAAAACCAGGACTGTAGGACTAAACCAGAACAAAACCAGGATCAGCAGGACTAAACCTGGATTTAGACCTATAGCCCTGGTTTTGTTCTGGTTTTGTCCAGCTAAGACCAGTTTCGCCCTGGCCTGTCAAGTCCTGGTTTAGTCCTAATATAGACCTGGTTCTTGGATTAGTCCTGGTTTAAGAAAAGTGGTAAAAGTCTAAAATAACCATCCTGGTGTAGTCGTCGTTTCCTCCTAGTTTAATCCTGATTTAGTCCTGTTTTAGTACTAATTTAGACCTGGTAAAAAAGTGTTAAAAGTCTAAAATAAGCACGAGTCTGGATCACTGTAGGCCTGGTTTCCTTTTGATAGCAATCTCAGGAACAATAAAACTCCTATAAAAGCTACAAAACAGCTCTAAAATAAGTTATTGTAGCAGTAAATCCTCCTGGAGCAGGCTGCCTCTGCTCTGCCTCTCTTGTGTGGTCCGCTCAAAGGGTTAAAGCCCAAAGTGAACTGAATTGTAAGAAGTTGGTTACCAAGGGAAACTGTTCGCACCGTTCCAGCTGAGGCAGACCGTACCAAGCGCGTGACACGTAGGGGGTAGGGGAGTTTCCACGGCACTACGAGTTTATACGCGTAAATATAGTGCGTAACATGTAATAATACGATGGTAGTTGCAGTTATAACCCGTATAAAGGTGTATTAACGTGATACGAATGCGTAATAGTGAAGGGTTTGGATGTTTCTGGACGCGCTCGGCTCTGCTCCCCCTCTGAGCGCGGCGCAGTGACGTGGTCCGTGCCAAGTCGGTTTGAAAAGAGCAGACAAAGGCTTCGAGCCCAGGACGCCGCTCTCTCTCCCTCACTCTGCCCACAAAGCCTGCCCCTCTCCGCGCTCCGCGCACAGCGCAGCTCCGCCATGGAAACCTCCGCACGCAGCGCGCGTTGAGAGACCCGGTTTGTTCCACTTTGTTTTTGTGAAATGTACGACCGTCTGGACCCTCGCGCGGCCGGCAGAGGAGCGCCTTCCCCGGGCAGAATACGAGGAAGCGTCGTGTGAGAGAGGGCGCGAGGGGACGGGCTGTTTCCCTCCTCTCCTCCTCCTGCCCCGGCCCCCTCTCTTCCTCTTTTTGGCGGAGAGAGAGAGAGGGGTAAAGACACACACAGGAATAAACGCTTTTTGGAGATTTTGGCTTCTTTTTACGCATCTGAGTCCTGCTGCGCCACCAGAGCGGATCACGTGGGACTGCGAGTTGGATCGATTGTGCACAGTTCAGTGAGAGACAAACTCCTCCGGTTTACTTGTGTGGATAAGTGGGACTGTTGCTACTTTTTGCATTACTGCAAGTGGAGCTAGTGTGACTTTTTCTGCCCTGGGTGAGTGGAGTATTAACTTCTTTTATGCCTGGGGTTTAAAAAACAATGGAGACGCACATTTCGTGCCTCTTCCCAGAAATTTTGGCCATGATTTTCAGCTATCTGGATGTGAGGGACAAAGGCAGGGTGGCCCAGGTCTGTATCGCTTGGAGGGACGCGTCCTACCACAAGTCTGTGTGGAGGGGGGTGGAGGCCAAGCTGCACCTCCGCAGAGCCAACCCATCTCTGTTCCCCAGCCTCCAGGCCCGGGGCATCCGCAGGGTTCAGATCCTGTCTCTGCGCCGCAGCCTGAGCTACGTGATCCAGGGAATGCCCAACATCGAATCCCTGAACCTGTCTGGCTGTTACAACCTGACGGACAACGGGCTGGGCCATGCATTTGTGCAGGAGATCCCGTCTCTGCGCGTGCTCAACCTCAGCCTGTGTAAACAGATCACAGACTCCAGTCTGGGGCGCATCGCTCAGTACCTCAAGAACCTGGAGGTCCTGGAGCTGGGCGGCTGCAGTAACATCACAAACACTGGGCTCCTTCTGGTGGCCTGGGGGCTGCACAGACTCAAGAGTTTAAATCTGCGCTCCTGTCGACATGTGTCTGACGTGGGCATCGGGCACTTAGCGGGCATGACCCGCAGCGCTGCAGAGGGCTGTCTGAACCTGGAGTACCTCACTCTGCAGGACTGTCAGAAGCTCACAGACCTGTCCCTCAAACACATCTCCAAAGGTCTGGCCAAGCTGCGCGTACTCAACCTGAGCTTCTGCGGGGGCATCTCAGACGCCGGCATGCTGCACCTGTCGCACATGACGTCTCTGTGGAGCCTGAACCTGCGCTCCTGCGATAACATCAGTGACACTGGCGCCATGCACCTGGCCATGGGCACACTCAGGCTCTCCGGGCTGGACGTGTCCTTCTGTGATAAGATCGGGGATCAGACGCTGGCTTACATCGCGCAGGGACTGTACAAGCTCAAGTCCCTGTCACTCTGCTCCTGTCATATCTCTGATGATGGTATAAACCGGATGGTGCGACAAATGCACGAGCTCAGGACTCTGAACATCGGGCAGTGCGTGCGCATCACGGACAAAGGCCTGGAGCTGATCGCAGACCACCTGACCCAGCTGGTGGGCATCGATCTGTACGGCTGCACCAAGATCACCAAGAGAGGCCTGGAGAGGATCACCCAGCTGCCCTGCCTCAAAGTGCTCAACCTGGGGCTGTGGCAGATGACCGAGAGTGAGAAGGTCAGGTGATGGGCCGCTCCTCTGGCCTGCTCCGGTCTGGTTTGGACAGTGGACACTTGGGGGACAGTGGGGGACTTTATATTTGAACACAGCTTCGTTCCTCCTGCTCTTATCAAAGGTGTGTATCTCCAGTGACCACACTGATCTGATCTGTGTTTGATTTGGCCTTTAAAACTGTAGCATTTTCAGACATGTGCTAGAGCAGTTCAATCTCACCTTCTCTCCACTTTTAACAGTTTTCATCTCACATTCAGTTTTAATATCTTACTTATGATTTAATTTTTAACCATTTTGTGAAGAAACTATGTCATGCCTCTTCAGAAACTCACATTCTTTCTGCGATCGGCATGTATTAAATCGTTCTATTCCATTTTATTTCCCATCAAAGTGAGATTTTAAAATTGCTTGAGCCCGTTTTGATATCACAGTTTGTAGACATGACTAGCTTCAGTGCAGCCATCACGCCTATGACATTTTGGCTACCTCGTGTGCGTTTTTGGGAGGGTGAATACTGTTTGAAAAAAGCAGAGCTCGAATGAAATAAGAGAAATGTGCCTACAGGCCTGTGTCTGACCCTCCCCCACTCACCCACCCCATCCAGGACCGCTAACTACCTTTGTTAATTTACCCAATACAACTCGCAGCTACTGCAGCGAGGAGGCAACAGGGCCGTCCAACTTAAAGAGCGAAAGGCATGGGTTCGAACTAATGCAAAATACAAAAACGTCATATATTTTTAGTCTTAAATTCATTTTCAAGTCCCAACTTTTATCGCCCCAAACGGTTCTTAACTTTCTTGCCAATACCTCCAGCTTAGATCTAAGTTTTAATAGCTTGGGTTCACGTGAATGTCGTTTTAAGTTGCCAAAACCGAGCAGGTGGATTCTATGGTACAAGTTGTGCTACAAAAACTAAAATCTTCACAGTAAAAAGGCTGATTTGAGTAGATTTCACATGAAAAATCTAATTATCCACCAATGGAACAAGCATTTTTGTATTTGAAAGAAGAAAATACGCCTAAAAATACAGGATACGACTCTTTGTACTGTGAGGTAAATCGTATGTTGTTTGATATAAGAAAAAAATACTGAATCTATGGGTAGATAATTTTACTTGTGACGTGAAATCTGCTCCAGTCAAGTACAAAAATATGCTTAATTTGAGTAATTGGAATTTGTGCGTTTTTAATTTTTAACACTTTTAATTTAGAATACCTGTTTTGACTTGGTTTATGGTTAATATCTTTGGAATTACAGAGTTTATCTAGATGAAATTTTAAACAAATCTACGCTTTTTTAAAGTCATTTCTCTCTGCGATTCGTTAAAATAATCAATATACGGTCTCATATTGGCTTTTCTCACGTCAATAAATATAGAAAGAGCCAATCTTTTGAAACCCAAAAGAATTGGATCCCGTAAAAGAGCTGAAAGTCCTGTCACTTGTTACATATAAGATGATTAAGGTGAGTTTGGAGTTCAGTTCTTAACAAAAAGAGTCAACAATTGCACATTTTCCATTTGGCTATTGGTAAATATATATAAAAAAAATTGTCCATGGAGTTATATTAGCTCTCGATTCTGAACTGAGAACATTTCCGTGAACACAACCTATGATACTGACGAATCGGCTGCGTGGTGCTTTCGCTGTAGGGGGCTGTTAATGCACAGAGTGTCCTACTTCAAATTGAAGTGTTCTTATAGATATTAATTCCCTTTATGACTGAATGCGATCAGGGTTTTCATCGTTCCGTTCTATACTCGCCACAAATTCACACGTTAAGAGATGACAGAATATAGGGAGGGACACAAAGCTCGTCTAATCCGGCTGTTTCGACCCTATGGAACAGAAATACCAGAAATCGATCATTCCTCCTTCCTTTTTTTTTTCTTTTTCCTCAGCTCGGTGTCAAGTTACAAGCCGTCTCTCCATCCCTCTCTCTTCTTTTTTCACCCATGCAACTCACGTGCACGACACAGGCTCCCATCGGTGTGTGTGTACGTGCGCGTCTTAATGTAATGCAATGACCTGCTACGAATTAATATAGGGGTGAGTGTCCTGCTGAAGTGTGTGCGTCTGCGAGCGTGCGCGTGCAAATAATGGGAAATTTGTTGTGTATATTACGTGTTTGTAAAGAAGAATAATGCAATGCCCAAATTAAATGCTTTTATATTCTTACGGTTAAAACAATTAAAGATATTTATATAATGAAAGAACGCAGCGGTGTGGACTACTTTTGTGTTTGTGTAGCAGAGAACGCAGCTTGTCTTTACAGTGTTTTAAAGAAAAATTGTGTATTAAACATCGCGGGTGGGGGCAGTTTATCAAAAACGGAATATTGTTACTATTAGTGCCTTAAAATTCTCAAATTCTCTACGTCTTTGGAGCTTGTAAGTTGAGTTTAAGCATGATTAGAATGGGATTTTCATTGTCATATTTCAGTTTTTCTCAAATGTTAATGCTTTTGTTTACAGGCAACTGGGAGTGAGCAGTTTATCAAAAAAAATTGAATTTTTAAAATTTTCTGCAGAGAAAAAAAAGTATTATAATTATCTCCTGGGTGTTAGTGTAGAAGTTCATCTTTCTATTTTACTCAGTGCTCTTCAACACAAACAAGTAGGAAGAAGCGTTGGGAGGTGAACATGACGAAAACCAAATTATGTAAAAATAACAAAAAAGAAAACGCAATTTTGTATAAAGAAGAAATACTAAACCAAACATACTAAAATTCTTAAATGGTAGGGATGGGATAAGATCTCGCAAGACAAAATTCCCACAAGATCGTGCAAACAAGAGAAAAATTATCTTATGAGATTATTTTCCAAGTTTTTATATTAGAATTGGACCAAAAAGGGTAACTTATTGGTGAGTTCCATCTCTAACACTTCCAAAGAGCAGTACTAAAGTGGAAACAAAACTATAAAATCAAACTTGCGAGACGAAAAGTCGAAACTGAAATGTGAAATTTATATATTCGTAATTACGAAAGAAAAAAAAAAAAAAACTCATCTCGGACCCAATCTCATATCTCGAAATTTTATCGTTCCGTCCCTATTTTTGGCACAAACAATTCCATATAAAGCAACAAACAACACGAACAATTTATAAATAAAAACCAAAAATACTCCATTTATTTATTTTTCTTTCCAAGTCACAATTTTATATAAAGAATAAAACGCAAATTCTCTTTTGGCTCTTGCTGTTATAGTCAAATCTGATATCCATGCGATTTCTGCATTAGTTAATATTTCAAAATTTCACATTATCAAAAAAAAAAAAATAACTTATCAGAAAAATTATAATCATAAAATCGTGTAAGAATCCCGAAAACACATAATACACTGGTTTGTATTGTTTAGCATTGCCCAGCTCTGCACTTTGCTCGGAAATTTTTATTCTTTATGACTGTTTTGAAATCTAAAAGAAGTAAAAAAATACATAATCGATGAGAAAAATGACAGTCTTAGAATCATATAAGAATCCGTAAAACACATACAGTCGACTGCACGTGGAATGACTTTGCGTACGAACGGTGCTGCACAAATAAACTTGCCTTGCGTATTGGCTCGTATTGTTTTAGCATTGCCCAGCTCTGCGCCTTTGTCTCATTCGCTGACGGGAGATGAGAGGAAATCTTTTATTATTTACGACTGTCTTCAAAATGGCTGCTGCCTTGATTTGGCTGCATCACTGGTGTAATTAATTATCACTAAGGCGTTCTACCCTGCTGGCTTTTTTAATCAACCTCTTCTGTTTGTTTCTCCAAAGCAAAACGCGCAAACAAGACAACTCCAGGATACGACTCTTACGCTTAACACTGGGGGGGAGTTATTTCAGAGGGTTTGCGAGGTGCCCGTTTCCATGGAGATGCCTGCTTATGGAGTAGTTAAAAGGCGCACTGCGTAACTTTTCCGGCTCGGAGGGTCCGTCGAATGCCTTTCTTGGTCTGGTGTGATTTTTAAACCTTTCTGCCTCCGCGGAGACCAAACCGGACCGGAGTTACAGGTCAGAGCTGCGGAGAGGCGACCCCGCTCACAGTCACAACCTCTGCTTTTCTATGCGTTTTTGAGATATTTAATGCCACACTGCGCAACATTTCAGGCAGGGCAACGACGTATCCATAGAAACAACAGGTGACGGACCATTACCTCTGTTATTTTCTAGTGGAGGGTTTGCTACCTCCTCGTCTCCATGGAGATGGGATTGCTTTGCCTGCACGTTGTTCCACAGTATGGCATTAAACAAAACAGGTGATGCTACCAGGTTAAGTACAGGTCAGATCTGTGGAGAGGCGATCCTGGTTACAGGAAGAACACAGGATTTTCAAGGTATTTGTTGTTGAATAAATAAAAGTTAAATGCTCTACAGTGGACAGCAGACAGGGGACCCTCTACCAGAAAAGTTACACAGTGCCCCTTTAATAAACACCAGATTTTACTCACCTACTCACATTACTGTATGTGTCAATGACGTGACGCTGTCCAAGTGCAATTTCCTCAGTTAAAAGGTTCAAATTTCATAATAATTCAGCACATTTCTGCAGTACCTCTGATCTCCATGGAACCAAATCCTTTTTTTCAGAAATCATGAGTTATTCTGCAAGTTTTTCGTACTTAAAGTGTTAAAATGTCGTGTGGTGCGACCGTGCATCATGTGGTGCGACTAATAACAGCAGGAATTCTATGGCTGGAGTTTAATAACAGACAAAGTCGACTTGGGTGAATGGTTCTTTAGGCATTTTTCTTCATTTGATGCGTTTTCCAGGGCAGTAGTTTGTTCATTAAACACAAGCAGGAGACTGTCATATTGGAGCAAAAGAAAATATCAATATGCATTAAAAATCTAAAGAAATGTAACAGTTTGTTTCTATACACTTCATATTACTCAGAACTTAGATTAACATCCCACCCATGTTTTAGAAAATAAAACAATTTTAAGGTTATTCTCAGTCACACATGACATTTTACACTAAAAAATGCTTCATATAAATGTTAAACAAAGATTTATGCACCTGACACTGGAAATATTCGAAAAAGTTCAATAGAAACTTATATTTTTTATATTTTAAAATCTGCCTGTTGAAAATCCTCAATTTTTTTTCATGTTGTTAATTACTCTAAATACTACAATCTGTTTTTTTCCAATGATCAAATCACATCCGATATTATGTCTATTAAGTTACAAAGTTTTCAAAAGGTGCAGTGTGTAACATTTTTGGTGGAGGCTCGGTCATTAGCTCGTCTCCACAGTGACGTTCACTGCTTAACCTAGAATGAAGCACAACGCAGTATTTGAGTTTCACATCGCCATGGAAACAAGCAAGAGATACCATCCATCCATCCATCCATCTTCTCCCGCTTAATCCGGCTGGGTCGCGGGGGCAGCTTGCTGCCCAATACTCATAGCACCTGACCCCCCCTATGAACCCCTCTGCAGGTGGTGAGCCCACAGGAGGGTGAACAACATGGTCCTTGATGTTAGTTCATAGGGGTGCTGCATGTTTTGGGTTGATGGGGGAAACCGGAGCACCCGGAGGAAACCCATCCAGACACGGGGAGGAACATGCAAACTCCACACAGAAAGGCCCGGGTGACCCAGGGATCGAACCTTCTTGCTGTGAGGCCTGAGTGTTGCCACTCAGCCACCGTGCCGCCACAAGAGATACCACCAGTTTAATTTACTGTTCAGATCTGTGGAGAGAACTCTGGAATTACTGCAAGGTTATCCGGGCATTTTAAAGTCAAAAAAGAGAACGGATCCTCCACCAGAAAAGTGACATAGTGTTCCTTTAGTGTGTACTCAGGGGCGGATCAGTGCGTTGTGGAAACAGCAGAGATCACCTTAGGCCCATTTGTGGGGGTAAAGTCCAGGGCAGTTTTTTCCATCCCCGTGTGTAGTATTCACCAAATACTTTATCGAATGTACTTTTTTTACTGTTACGTAGGTTAACAGTCGTCTTTGTACAGTTTCAGGCTGCTCTCCCACCTCTGCTTAGAAATCCACGCAGCGGGACTATCCGAGGCAACAGATCCTCCAACAGAAAAGTTACACAGTGCACCTTTAATAAGTACTGTTCACCAAATACTATTCCTAATTGACTTTTTCCTATAAGTTAGGTTTATAGTCATCTCTGTACAGGTTTTGGCTGCTTTCCCACCTCTGCTTAGACCAAACGACAGGCCTAACCGTGACAACAGATCCTCCGCCAGAAAAGTTACCCAGTGTACCTTCAGTGTACTGTTCTGTAGGCTTTTTATAATGTACTTTTAACTTTAAGCTAACAGTTATTGCTGTACAATTTCTGGCTTCTCCTTAGACTATGCGTGACGACAGATCCTCCACCAGAAAAGTTAGTGCACCTTTAATACTGTATGTACGAGGGACGTGCATTGCCTCGAGTCTGACGATACGATACATATCATGAGATGCACATTCGATATATCACAATATGTCCCGATACTAAAATAATGGATGAGATATTACGATTTATCAATAATCACTTCTAACAATACAGTGAACTACACCTTCAAGCGAACACAAGTGTATGAAATATAATTTATATTTAATGATTTTTTGTGAAATATATTACTATTATTAAAAATCATTTCGTATCCATTTTGAATCGATTCGAGAATTGTGCAATAAAGTACCACGATATATCACTGAATCGATTTTTTCTTACGCCCCAATTATGTACTGTTCACCAAATACTTCTACTAATTTACAGTTTACTCTAAGTTAATAGTTCTGCAGTATCTGGACAGGTTTTGGCTGCTCTCCCACCTCTGCTTAGACCAGACCTGGGCACTGTGCAGCTCCGGGGCCACATACGGCCCTTTGGATGACTCTGACTGGCCCGTTTAAGCTCATTTAGAATTACAAAATAAACATATTTTATCATTTTACCTCATGCATGGACTAAACCTGCATTGCTTTTATTTTAAGTGACATTTTGTGTAAGTCAACCTCACTTTTTCATTGCTTGGTCACAACATAAACCAGTATTGCTGGTTTCAGGTCACATCACAACCTTCTATAGGCCAATAATATTTAATACAGATGGGAGCAGCTAAAACAAATACAGTTCAAATGTAGATTTCTGTTGTAATATGGCAAGTTAATGGGCTTAGTCACCAATAGAAAAGATAATATTAAAGATTTGTAAATAAACTTTGTGTATATTTCATGATGCTTTTTTAAAATAAAGAAATACAACTAATTTTATGCAGAGTTAAGCATTCTGGCCCGGTCTTCCACAATATTTTCTGTTTCTCACATGGCACCTTGGAAAAAAGACTTGCCCACCCCTGGCTTAGACCAAACAGTAGATCCTCCACTCGAAAAGTGTGCTGTAGACTTAGTCTAACGTAGGATTTCCTCTTGCGTAGGCTAATGGTTCTCTCTGTGGAGCTCCCTCCTCCTCAGCCCAAACAGCAGCCCTGTGCGTGACAAATGCGCTGGATTTGACAGTTTAAACATGAGTTCTCAGGGACACGGGCTGGTGTATTTTTGTAGTGTTTAGTTTCACGTGTGGCACCGCTCCGAAATCAGATCTGAACGTGGCTGTTTCTGCTTTCTGTCAGGAGCGGTGCATTGTGGGAAGCTGACACGCCACACACGGAGGCGCAGTGGGCAGGTTGGATACAATCAGTGCTATCTGTTACTTAAACGTCGTGCACAGTGGAGCTTTTCTAGTGGAGGGTTCGCTACCTGCTTTGTCCAGAATGTTACACAATATGGCATTAGGCTTATCAATCTCCATGGAGACCGCCGCCAGGTCAAGTTACAGCGGAGATCTGTGAGACAACCTCGCTCACAGTAAGAACGCGTGTTTTTAAGGGCTTTTTTGGCAGTGGAATAAATGCAAAATAAAGATGTTTAATGCCCTAATGACATTTTTGCCACAGCAACCAAAATAAATGCTTTTTCAATCATATTTTTGTCAATTCAAAATACTACAGTCTGTGTTTTACTGAATGTTAAATCCACTTATCAAGTCATAAATACATTTAAAAAACTTAACTACTACTACTGCTACTGCTGCTACTACTACTACTGCAATTACTACTGCGACTACTACTGCTGCTGCTACTACTACTACTACTGCGACCGCTTCTGCTGCTACTACTAATACTACTGCTGCTACTACTACTACTACTACGACTACTATTACTGCTGCTGCTACTGCTACTGCTGCTACTACTACTACTACTACTGCAACTACTACTGCTGCTGCTACTACTACTACTACTGCTGCTACTTCTGCTACTACTACTGCTGCTACTACTGCTACTACTACTGCTGCTGCTACTGCTACTTCTACTACTACTACTGCTGCTACTACTGCGACTATTACTGCTACTACTGCTGCTGCTGCTACCACGACTGCTACTGCTGCTACTACTACTGCTACTACTACTACTACTACTACTGCGACCACTATTATGCTGCTACTACCACGACGACCACTGCTGCTATTACTATGCTGCTACTAATACTACTGTTGCTACCACTACTACCACCGCGACCATTATTGCTGCTGCTACTATTGCTGCTACTACTACCATTGCTATTGCTGTTATTATTACTATTACGACTGCAATTACTGCTGCTACTACTACTACTACTGTTGTTATTATTACTACTGCTGCTATTACTACTACTGTTATTATTGCGACTACTACTGCTGTTGTTATTATTACTACGATTACTACTACTAATACTACTGCTGGTACTACTACTGCTACTACTACTATTACTGCTACTACTATTACTGCTAACACTACTACTGCTGCTGCTGCTACTGCTTCTACTACTACAACATTGTAAAGTGCGTTATGCGACTATTTACAGTAACTGTTCATTTGAATCATTGGTGTAGCCACAGGTGATGGTACTAATGCTGCATTCTATTGTTTTCGGTAGTGGATAAATCTGAGTTGGTTTTCCCGACATCTGTCGTATTCGCGCTCCACTGCAACAGTCGGGAAAATATCGACGGCCGAGAAAGTTTAATGTAACGTCAGGCAGCTGTAACGCTGGCTGTCGACGACTCAGTTATGGCAGTTTGACTTTTACATGTTCCAAAAAACTTGTGTCCACTGTCAAATGATGTGAAAAATGTCTAAATGTATCAAAGTTTTTAGAAGACACTTTCTCTACTCAGACACAACTGAACATATCAAAATGATGAAAAGACAATTCTCCTGTTTGCTGTGCACGCCGACATTTTTGCTGGGACGTAAATCCAACCAACTTGATCTGCACAGAACTAGCCCGAGTTGGTGTTTTTCTCAGATCTTCAGGGAACAGCTCCTTCAGGTCCTCAGATCTTCAGGTCCTCAGATCTTCAGGCATGCTCCTTCAGGTCCTCAGATCTTCAGGTAACAGCTCCTTCAGGTCCTCAGATCTTCAGGTAACAGCTCCTTCAGGTCCTCAGATCTTCAGGTAACAGCTCCTTCAGGTCCTCAGATCTTCAGGCAGCAGCTCCTTCAGGTCCTCAGATCTTCAGGCAGCAGCTCCTTCAGGTCCTCAGATCTTCAGGCAGCAGCTCCTTCAGGTCCTCAGATCTTCAGGCAGCAGCTCCTTCAGGTCCTCAGATCTTCAGGCAGCAGCTCCTTCAGTTTCCCTCCACGAGGCTCCACACAATGGGGGCCCGAGCCTTCTGTTCAGCTGCACCAGGGCTCTGGAACTGCCTCCGTGTCCAGCTGAGAGCCACACAGAGCCTGGAGTCTTTTAAAGCCAATCGAAAGACTTTCTTTTCAGAAAAACTCACTGTTGATGCTTTTAGTATTTAGTTATTAGTACTGGTTTTAACCCCTTAATGCTGAGTATCACAAATATGCGACAAACCATTTTGGATAAAGATATAAGCCAAGATAGTGGCTGCGTTCCCCCAGTGCCCGTTAGTGCATCTGCAGAACCTTCCTAGGAACCTTTGGCAAGCACTTGTTTCTAGTTGGACCAAAATCGCAGCATGCCCAAATTTCCATTTATTTTTTGTGCTATAGTTATATTAATAATCTCAATTTAATTTACCATCTACAGCTCTGGAAAAATATGAGACCACTTCAAAATTATCAGCTTCTCTGATTTTACTGCTTATAGGTTTGTGTTTGAGTAAAATGAACATTTTTGTTTCATTCTATAAACTATAGACAACATTTCTCCCAAATTCCAAATAAAAATAGTGTCATTTAGAGCATTTATTTGCAGAAAATGACAAATGATCAAAATAACAAAAAAGATTAAATCAAATAATGCGAAGAAAACAAGATCAGATTCATTATAAAACAACACAATATTAATGTTTGAACTTAGGAAGAGTTCAGAAATCAGTATTTGGAGGAATAACCCTGATTTTTAATCTCTGGTTTTTCTCCTTTTCCTCCTTAAATCAGACTTGGTTCAGGTGATCTCCTCATCAGAGCCTCATGAAGCAGAACGAGGTGTGTTTGTGTTGGATTCAACAGACGCTGGAACAGAACGGCCCAAACACCTGTAGAGACGCTGATTTCAGAAAAAAAGATGCGGTTTGCAGTGGTTAAATATTTACTTCCTCTCACTCCTTTTCAGACATTAGTAAAATCTGTGTGACATTTATTTTTGTTTATTGTTAGTTACAAAGCATTTGTTTTTTGTACCGTATCTATATAATTACATTATAAATATGCATGTTCTGTGGTCTCTTATTTTTTCCAGAGCTTTACTTAAAGGCAAAAACACACAACACATATTTTTTTTACATACCTCTGTACAAATTCAGGTGTTACGGGGTTAAAGTTCTTGCTTTATTGTAGCACTCTGAGATTCTATGGAATTAAAAGTGCATTTTAAATAAAACACGTATTATTATTATTACTATTATTATTATTAAATTGAAATCACGATCAAAATTGAATGAATTGCACAGCCTTATTTTTGAAGTAACAGTATACGATAGTAGTACAATCAATAGTTATTTTAGTACCTCTGCAGTTAGCCACACACACACACACACACACACACACTCACTCACACTCACACACACACACACACACACACACACACACACACACACACACACTCCGGTCAGTGCCTATTGTTTCTATAGAAGTTAGAAAGGCAGTTTTTTCCTCCTCTTTTCCTCTCGTTCTCCTCTTCTTGTTCAGTCACGCATACCAGATCCTGCACCCGGCCGGACCCCCTTTACCCTTCTCCCCCTTCACCCCTCTACCCCTTCTCCCCCTTTCTCCTCTCTCTCTCCTTCTTCTCTCTCCTTTTCTCTCCCCCCACCCACAGTCGTCCTTTGGCATTCCACACCACGGCTCAAAGCATTTAAAGCTGTTTCTTTTTTCTCTCTTTCTCTTTCTCCCTCTCTCCTGAGTCGCCCGGTCTGTGGGGATTTAAAGGATAAAGGCCGAAGCAAAGAGCTGGAATGGACGACCGAAGGGACCAAAGACAGAGACAGAGGGAAGAAAGTGAAAGAGAGGGAGAGAGATAGAGGGATGAGACGGGAAGAGAAAGATTTGAAGGAGGGAAGAGTGCGAGGGGCTGAAAAGAAAGGGAGAGTAGAGAGAAAGGAGAGGTCGGGGGGGTCAGAGAGAAGGAAATAGGGAGCAGAGAGGAAGACAGAAGAACAGAGGGGGGCTGGGGAAAGAAAGGAAGAGTTTGGAAGAGTGAGAAAGAGGGGGAGTTGGGGGAGAGAAAGAGAGCAAAGAAGAGAGAAGGGTCAGAGAATATGAGCAGGAGAGAGAGACAGAGGAATGTAGAAAGAAGGAGAGAAGCGAGGGAAGAATAGTGGAAGATGAAGCAGCGAAATGAAGGGGCAGGGGTCAGATAATATGAGAGGAATAGAGATGAGCGAAGGAAGAACGATTTAGAGAAAAAGAGAGGAAGAATAGGGAGGAGAAGGAGCGACAGAGGAGGAGAGAGAAAAGTAAGGAGGGAGTAAAAGAGGGAGCAGAGAGACGGAAGGAGAGAGAAGAGAGAGGGGCAGAAAGGGGAGTTGGAAGAGATAGAGGGATGAAGAGGGAAAATGACAGAAGGGTGAGAGAAAGGGCCAAGGATCAGAGAATAGGAGGAAGAGAGAGACAGAGGAATGTAGAGAGATGGAGTTAGAAAGCAGGATTGAGAGAGTGTGAGGGAGAGAGGGGGAAAGGAAAGAAAGGAAATATTAGAAAGAGAGGAAATAGTGAAATAAAAGGAACAGGGGTCAGATAATATGAGAGGAAAGATTTAGAGAGGTAGAAAGGAGAAAAAAAAGGGAAGAGACAAAAATATGATGCAAAGAATAAACAGAAAGAGAGATTGTCATAGTTGCAGTGTTCACACGGTCATGGAAATTCTGGAAAAGTCATGAAAATTTTGTAGGGCTGAAAGGATTCATCGAGTTAATCGATTAGAAAAATGCATCAATTATTTATTTTTTTGCCTCGATGCTTCGTTTTATTTTCATACGCTCGGCGATGGTCGGAACCTTCTGTGGTAGAGGTAAAGTTTCCGCACGACCACTGCACTTCACTGTGCACACAACAGCGCGGCGCCCATGGATGTATAATAAGAGCAGAACCTCCTGCGCAGTACACTCCGGCACGCCGTGCGCTCCGCATCTCCGCTACGCCGCGCATTCTGCGCCTGGATTGTGTCTTGTCGCGTACACTCCGTGGACCGCGCTTCCTCCTGTGCGCCTCTAAACCAGAACTCACACCAGGTCTAAACCAGGTCTAAACCAGATCTAAAACCAGGACTATTCCAGGTCTAAAACCAAACAAGAATTTGCAGGAGTTGGTTGCTACATTTATGTAGTTTTAAAAATCATGACAATATCAAGTAATCCAAAGTATTCAGATTACGTTACTCACTTTAAGTAATTTAATGGATTACGTCACAAACTACATTTTGGGGAATGTAATCTGTAATCTGTAGGGGAACATTTTAAAAGTCACCTTCTCAACACTGATGCTCCAACATCTAAACAGAAAGCACCGTACATTACATCAAGTGGAAAAGAAACCACGAGGTAAGTCAACCTTAGCCCAGCGATAATTAAGTTTTTCATGTCCAAAACACGTGTATCTGTCAGTACAGGTGGTGTGTACTTAACATGTGCAAAGTAGACACGACAATAACAAACGATTACTCGATTATTCAAACAAAATAATCAACAGAATAATCGATTACTGTAATAATCGATAGCTGCAGCCCAAAAATTTTGTAAACATTAAGTAAACATTTTGTAAATTCAATGAAAGTTTTGGAAAAGTCATGGAATTTTAGCATCTTTTTCACACAACTCCAGCGTTCTGTTAAATTCTCATGCGGCTGTTCGGATTATTTCTGAACGTCTGCACAGCCGCTCCAGCAGGACAACACACAATCAGGGGTTTTGGGTAAATTAGACGACAATAAAGGCACTGACAGGATTTTGAACATTAAAAAACCATAAGGTGAGTGGAAAACGTTCACATTTCAAATTTAGCCCTAAAAGTCCACTCAATTCTACACTTATAGGTGCTGTAAAGTCATGAAAAATCCACTTTAGGTCATGAAAAAGTCATGGAAAAGTTTTGAAATGTTGTCAGTGAAAAAGAGTGGGATCCCTGTAGGTGTGATGCTGCTTTAGTTATGAGAGACGGAGCTTGGAGCAGAAGCCACACTGTCTGAAAGAATGAATATGCAAAGATTAAGAGTTAAGCATTTGATTTGAGGTTTTAGTGAACTTAAAAACAATCGTGTTCACAAGTGTTTCATAGACAACAATGTGCGACAGGCTGTACAGTTTTGGGAGAAAAATGGCACGTTTTCCTGACAATTATTGCGATTCGATTTCAGATGTTTAAAAAGTAGAATTTTCTTTAAAGTGTACCAACCGTGAACAACTCTGGAGAATTCACATTTGGGAGAAGACTGAAAAAAGAACTGAGAAATGAATAAAGAGCCCTGTGCATTTCAAAATCTGGTTTAGTCCAGGTTTAGTCTTGGTTTATTAAGGGTTTTGTGCTGATTTAGTCCTTGTTTAGTCCTTGTTTGGTCCTGGTTTAGTCTTGGTTTAGTCCTGGTTTAGTCTAGGTTAAGTCTTGGTTTTGTCCTGGTTTAGTCTTGGTTTAGTTCTGGTTTAGTCCTGGTTAAGTCCTGGTTTAGTCTAGGTTAAGTCTTGGTTTAGTTCTGGTTTAGTCCTGGTTTAGTCTAGGGCAAGTCTTGGTTTAGTCCTGGTTTAGTCCTGGTTTAGTTCTGGCTTAGCACTGGTTTAGTCTTGATTTAGTCCTGGTTTAGTCTTGGTTAAGTCTTGGTTTAGTCCTAGTTTAGTCTTGGTTTATTCCAGGTTTTGTCCTGGTTTAGCCCTGGTTCAATCCTGGTTTAGTCCTGGTTTAGTCTTGGTTAAGTCTTGGTTTAGTCCTAGTTTAGTCTTGGTTTATTCCAGGTTTTGTCCTGGTTTAGTCCTGGTTCAATCCTGGTTTAGTCCTGGTTTAGTCTAGGTTAAGTCTTGGTTTTGTCCTGGTTTAAGTCCTGGTTTTGTCTTGGTTTAGTCTAGGTTAAGTCTTGGTTTTGTCCTGGTTTAAGTCCTGGTTTTGTCTTGGTTTAGTCCTGGTTTAGTCCTGGTTTAGTCCTGGTTTAGTCTTGGTTTAGTCTTGGTTTAGTTTTGGTTTATTCCTGGTTTAGTCCTGGTTTTGTCTTGGTTTAGTCCTGGTTTAGTCCTGGTTTAGTCTTGGTTTAGTTTTGGTTTATTCCTGGTTTAGTCCTGGTTTAGTCTTGGTTTAGTCTTGGTTTAGTTTTGGTTTAGTCCTGGTTTAGTCCTGGTTCAGTCCTGGTTCAGTCCTGGTTCAGTCCTAGTTTCTGAGTGATATAGAGATCTGAACTAGCTACAAAGACATTTCATTCACTGTCTAAATAATTAAAGACTGTGTTTTTTTTTATAACTGCTCCAACTTAAATTTTGATTCGATGGTTCTTGGTCTTTCAGCCCTAACGCACAAGACGGACTGTTTTAGACAATCAGGCATCAACTGAAAACTTAAAAACTGACACAAAGTTTTAGGTTTCTGTATCAACTCAATAATAAAAAGATGAAATTTGACTTTCTTCTCTTCTAGTTCCTGTAATAGCAGATCTTTGTTTGGCTGAACAATATGAATGGGATAAAGTAACATCCAGGTGTTACATTTATTTTAGGCACTCGGGCACATTTTTGGGTTTAAACCATGTGGAAGCAAAGGCCAAAAATCAGGTTCCTTTAAAACAGGCGTCTGCAGTTCAAGACCTACCAGTAGATCTCCACCTCCTTCCAAGTAACTCACCGAGGAATTTGGATTATTCGGAATAACAACAATGTGGTTAATGACTCGCCTGTTGCTACTGTGTATGTGTCAATGACGTGACGCTGTGCAGTTGCAATTTCCTCAGTGAAAAGGTTCAAATTTCATAAGAATTCACCACATTTCTGCAGTACCTCTGACCTCCATGGAGCCAAATCTTTTTTTTTCAGAAATCATGAGTTATTCTGCATGTTTTTTGTACTTAAAGTGTTAAAATGTCGTGTGGTGCAGTAACTCTATGGCTGGAGTTTTAATAACAGACAAAGTCGACTTGGGTGAATGGTTCTTTAGGCATTTTTCTTCATTTGATGCGTTTTACAGGGCAGCACTGTGTTTTTCGCACTTAAAATCCTTTAATTTTCTCAGGGATCGTCAGTGCGCCTTATAAGACAGTGCGTTTTATGTCTGGATTAATTCTGGCTGTGCTTAGTGACCTCGAACCGGTTTTATGAGGTACACGGGGCTCAAAAATCTGTCAAAATGTTTTAGTACTTTTCTAAGCTACGAAGCCGCACCGTTTGATGGATCGTCACATGGAGCATGAAAGCCTCAGAAACACTCATACGGAAACCCATGTGTATTTGGGAAATCCGTGCGTATTTGGGAAAATCCGTGCATATTCGGTTGCAGCTGAGCACAAAACAAACATCCGCAAACTCTCGAATGAGTCCAGTCGTACATAAACTGTGTTGTGTGTATTTCATCCATCAGAATACCAATTGAAAAGTTACGACGTCAAGAATTACAATCACGAAATGAAAACTGACAATTACTGCGGCTTTTACCAGGACTATAACAGAACTAAACCAGGTCTTAACAAAGATTTATGCACCTGACACTGGAAATATGTGAAAACATTTAATAGAAACACATTTTTTTTTATATTTTAGAATTTGCCTGTTGAAAATCTTTATACATCACTGACCCACATAACTTTGTGCACTAATAAACGGACAGTGGTTTATGTTTTATCAGCATCTAACTGTACCAAAAGACTCGCCCTCTTTCTTATAATCGTCGCAGTTTTTTCCGGCCGCTAAAATCGCTCTCTGGTATTTTTATTTCGTAAAGCAGCTCCGACCCCCGATTTAAACCGTAACAATAAAGGACTTCTACGCAATTATTCTCAAGTCATAAAGTAAAATGTTTCCCCCCGTACAGATATGCATTTTTATCTTCCGCAAACCAGGAATTAAGCCTGGTGCTGCTGTTAGCATGCTAGTTGCACCTCGCGTCGCCGTGACAGCGAAACTCCAACTCTGGCATCTGAAAACTGTGAAAACCGTTTATGAAGCGATCGCGGTGCATTATTAGGAGAACAACTTGCGATGAATTTCTACGGAGACGTCATTGCTCGACCTGGAATGTTCCGCAGTGTGACATTAAACAGCTCCACTTTACATTTGCTCAATCACAGGTGGTTTTAGAGCTCGAGAATACCTAAAAAAACCAAAACAAAACAGCATTCTGGCTTTGAGCGGGGTCGCCTCTCCGCAGATCTGACCCGTCACTCGGTCTGGTTTGGTCTCCGTGAAGGTAGAAACGTTCCTCCACCAGAAAAGTTACGCAACCTTTTAAAATGAGTGAAACGTTTGAAGGATTTTCCGTTCGAATTCTCCGGTCAAACCTCCGGCTACAGCGGCTCCGTGACGCGAAGGAGACCCGACCACAGCTTCATTCATGTGGTAATGCGGAACCTTTTTTAATCCTCGCTGAGGGGCCGGATCCTTTTGTCAGCTCAAACCTCCACAGGGGCAGGCCAAAGGTCGCGCCTCGTTCCCCCCTCCCCGGAGCCTGGAGGTTGACGGTTCGACTGGGGATTCGGCGTGAGGCTCGAGGGCGCGTCGGCAAGAAAACGACGGGGATTTTTTCAATTTCGCGTCGAAGCAAATTCGGGTCACGAGAAAAAAAAAAGAAATGTAAAAAAAAAAAAAATCAACATGGGACTGAAATTTCACTTTGTTCTACATGACGCCTGACCAATGAGCTCCTTCGATTCACATGTGTCACCGAAATGAACAAATCTGATTGGACGAGCAGTTTAAGGTGTGACAAAGGAGTGGGGACCAGACTGACTCAAAATGGAGAATATATAAAAATACTAGACTTGCAAGATAAAATTTTGAAATTCGAGTTTATTTATGGATAGTCTTGATTTAGATCTGATTTAGGTCTTGGTTTAGTTTTGGTTAAGTCCTGGTTTTGTCCTGTTTCATCTGGGTTTAGTCCTGGTTTAGTCCTGGTTTAGTCTTGGTTTAGTCCTGGTTTAGACCTGGTTTAGTCTTGGTTTAGACCTGGTTTAGTCTTTGTTTATTCCTGGTTTAGACCTGGTTTAGTCTTGGTTTAGACCTGGTTTAGTCCTGGTTTAGTCTTGGTTTAGTCCTGGTTTAGACCTGGTTTAGTCTTAGTTTAGTCCTGGTTTAGACCTGGTTTAGTCTTGGTTTAGTCCTGGTTTAGACCTGGTTTAGTCTTGGTTTAGTCCTGGTTTAGACCTGGTTTAGTCTTGGTTTAGACCTGGTTTAGTCTTGGTTTAGTCCTGCTTTAGTCTTAGTTTAGTCTTGGTTTAGACCTGGTTTAGTCCCAGTTTAGTCCTGGTTCAGTCCTGGTTTAGTCCTGATCACGATTTAGTTCTGGTTTAGTCCTGTCCTGGGTTAGTCTGATTAAGTCCAGAGGGGAATTCCATCACTGTGGCTAAATATAGCGGCGCTTAAGTAATTAAGCCTCATTTGGACGAGCGTCAGCTTCAACTTAAGGCTGAAGCTGTTCAACCAACACAGTTTAGCTGCGCCTCATCGGAGTTAACTTCAAAAACCCGTTCAGACCCGAGCGTCAGGGCGTCCAGTTTGTCCTGCTGAATGTTTTTGTTAATGTTGCCAAGAAAAGTCTGTGAAGCACAGGAAGTGTTCCAGTTTGTCCCGTGGGAGACTCACGATCGATGCTCAACAAGTGCAGCTGACGTCATAACAGATTTTGATATTTGTAGAGCTTCTTATCAGTTTAATATTTTTTTAATGTGTAAAAGTAGTTGCTCCAAGTAATATGTCAGATTGTGTTATCTGCCTGTTAATTACCACATTTGTGTTTTGATGGAGACATCACATAAAATATAAAGTGTCAGTGTGGCCAAGTGTTAATGTTCGGCCGAGCTGAGATCAATTCTATGATGATATGAATAATTGTAGGTTAAATGGAATTCATTCACATTCGTGTAATGTGTGACAAATGCAAGTTGCAATGCAAGAAAATATAACAAATATTTCACTTGAGCATAAATGTGGTCAGAAAGAATCAAGAATCAAACCCGGGACGACACGTGGAGCTCTTAACCACTCGGCTAAAGCTCCTTCCTGGATATGAGGAAATTCCCGTGTTTGAAGATATTCTAAAGACGACAAGTGTTTGTTTCTGACCAAGAACATCAGGTAAATTACTTCTTGTTGACATCCTTGTTTTTGGACACACAGATAATCAGGCGGGAAGTGTGCAGAACGACTTGTTTGACTCTGTTTACTGCAGGTACATATTGTTTGTAACACCATTTGATTAAGCGTGAGAGTTCACCTGCCCTGGAGCGGGGTAGTTCAGAAGCATCTGTTACCCCACTAACTCAGCGGAGATTAATCTGAGTGAGAGTCATGGAACTGAACTCTCGCTAAAACTTGTGGCGCTTATGGAAGTTTCCAGATTTCTGCTTAATGGGCTTGATGGAATAAATCCCAGTTTAGTTATGTTTTAGTCCTGGTGTGTTCCTGGTTTAATCCAGGGCACTTCTTGGTGTGGTCCTGGCTTAGACCTGGGTTAACCTGTAGTTAGTCCTGGTTTACTCCAGGGTTAGTCCTGGTTTAGTCCAGAGTTAGTCCTGGTTTAGTCCAGGTTTAGTCTTGGTTTAGCTCGGGTTTTGTGTTTACATTACCACTGAACTACAAAATGCAGCCAAATATAATGACACAAAACATGCAAACTGAGAACAAATCAAACAAAAATACTTACTACTTTTCTTAAATCCACCATTACCCATCATGCACTTCTCCTCTCTCCCTCTTTATGTATGTTTCCTGTCATTTTGGGAAAAACAATGGGCGTGTCTGTGTGTGTGTGTGTTTGTGTGTGTGTGTGTGTGTGTGTGTGTGTTTTACTGCCATCAGTAAAGCACTAGTTTAACATTAGAAAGGAGAATTGGGCTCCTTCACAACAAAGCAGGGGGGTTTTAGCACGAATATGCTAGCCCCCTCCCCCCACGCCCCCTCCTCTTCCACTCTCTCTTTTCCTTCTCCTACTCCTTTCCCTCTCCTCCTCCTCCCTCTCCTCCTCCTCCTCTGCTCCTGTCTTCTCTGCTCCGTCTGCCGAGCTGTCTGTCTACAAGTCTGTTTTTAAATCTCCAGCTTTCATCCCCAGCGCTTTCTTCTTCTTCTTCTCATTTTTTTTTAACAACATTTGATGCAAAAGTTCTTGTGTTTTCAGAGAGGAAATAACAAATTAAAACAGCAGAAAATGTTCGCGATGTATAAAGACTTAACAGCCTTTTGTGTTAACAGCCAACACAAAAATGACCTCTTGTGACTTTTACCTCCTCAAAGGCACCTAAAAATCCATGTGTTCAGCCCCTCCCACCCACTGACCCCGCCCCTTTAGCCCCGCCCCCTCTGTGGCCCCTCCCTCTGTGCTCTCTCTCTCCTGACACCAAGGGACGAGAGACAGGAGACACAGATCTGAACCCCACAGGCCTCAGGGAGAGAGAGACTGAGAGAGACTGAGAGAGAGGGAGAGAGAGAGACTGAGAGAAAGAGCGAGAAGAGGAGAGAGAGACTGAGACAGAGACAGAAGGAGAGAGAGAGACTGAGAGAGAGAGAAGGAGAGAGAGTGAGAAGGGGATAGAGAGGGAGAGAGACTGAGAGAGAGGAGACAGACAGAGAAAGAGAGAAGGAGAGAGAGAGAAAAAAGGAAAGAGGGAGAAGGAGAGAGACAGAGAGAGAAGGAGACAGACAGAGAAAGAGAGAGAAGGAAAGAGAGGGAGAAGGAGAGAGACAGAGAGAGAAGGAGAGAAAGAAAGAGTGAAAAAAAAGTGAAAAAGAGTGAAGGAGGGGGTATGACAGAGAGCTACAGAGAGGCAGAGAGGGTGAAAGAGAGAGCGAGGAGGGTGAAGAGAGAAGGAGAGAGAGAAGGAAAGAGACCTGCCCCTGGTCCTGAAGGAAAGAGAAAAAGAGAGAAAAAGTGAAAGAGGGTGAAAGAGGGGGTGAATGAAAGCTAAAGAAAGGGAGAGAGAGAGAAGAAGGAGAGCGACGGGGAAGAGAGAGAGAAGGAAGGAGAGAGAATGAAAGAGAGAGAGAAAAAAGGAGAGAGAGAAGGCAGGAGCAAGAGGGGGATATATATATAGAGAGAGAAGGAAGGAGAGAGGGGGAAGAGAGAAAGGAAAGGAGAGAGGGAAACAGGGAGAGCATGAATGAGCATAAAAGAAAGGGAGAGAGGCAGAGAGAGAGAGAGAGAGAGAGAGACTAATCCTAGTTTAGATCTTGTCTGGATCTGATCAGAGGCTTTCTTCACTTCACTGGGTTTAGTCCTGGTTTAGTCCTGGTTTAGTCCTGGTTTAGTCCTGGTCTAGTCCTGGTTCAGTCCTGGTTTAGTCCTGGTTTAGTCCTGCTTTAAGTCCTGGTTTAGTCCTGGTTCAGTCCTGGTTTAGTCCTGGTCTAGTCCTGGTTTAGTTCTGGTTCAGTCCTGGTTTAGTCCTGCTTTAAGTCCTGCTTTAAGTCCTGGTTTAGTCCTGGTTCAGTCCTGGTTTAGTCCTGGTCTAGTCCTGGTTCAGTCCTGGTTTAGTCCTGGTTTAGTCCTGGTCTAGTCCTGGTTCAGTCCTGGTTTAAGTCCTGGTTCAGTCCTGCTTTAAGTCCTGGTTTAGTCCTGGTTTAGTCCTGGTTTAGTCCTGGTTTAGTCCTGGTTCAGTCCTGGTTTTGGACCTGGCTCTGGGTTGATGCAGAGGTTTGTGCACAGGTCCTGACAGATGAGGCTTCACCAAGTGGCTGTAATAGGCCCATTATTATTGGCAGCAAAAATCACAATACACAATGTTTTTTTTCTACACTGGGAAAGTTCTGTACGGCATTTTAATGGTGAGACCTGTCCCTGGTCCTGGAGGTTCCAGTTGGTCCTTTTTAAGTCTGGTTAAAGTCAGACGAGGGTTTAGTCCGGGTTTAGAACTGGTTAAGACCTGTTTTAGACTGTCCCTAGCCCTGGTTAATCTGGGTTCCCCTACATTAGTCCTTAAAAAAAAAATCAGGTCTTCGTTTACTCCTGGTTTAGACCTGGTTTAATCCAGTTTTAGTCCAGTTTTAGTTCTGATTAAATCCAGGTTTAGCTTATGTCTGACCTCATGCTTTCATTCTGTTCCATTGCTGCTTTAGAGCCAGTTTGGTCCTGATTTAGTCCTGGTTTAGTCCTGGTTTAGTCCTGGTTTAGTCCTGGTTTAGTCCTGGTTTAGTCCTGGTTTAGTCCCTTTTAGTCGGATCTATTCCAGGTTTAGTCCCTCAGTACATGTTCAGAGAGAAAGTGCAGATTCTTATTTGCAGCTTGGGAACATTCGCCGTTTCTTTTGAATCCTTTAAAAGCCAAAAGACCTTGTTCCTTATCAGACGCGACGAGGAAGAAGAGCAGCGCTACTACTACTACACACTTTTACACACTAACACTACACACGACTACACGCTACTACACAAGATGACAAAATACTACAAAGTACTACACACTAATATTACACATGACTACACAAGACTAAACTATACTACAAATACTACACACCAATACTACAAACGACTACACAAGACTCGACGTTACTGCACTATACTACACAATACTACGCAATACTATACAGTACAACACAATACTGCACAGTACCACAAAATACTATGCAATACTACACCATACTACACAGTACTATACACTATTACACACTAATACTACACAATACTATACACTACTACACAATACTATACACTACTACGCAAGACTATACAGTACAACACAATGCACAGTATTACAAAATACTATGCAATACTACACCATACTAGACAATACTACACCATACTACACAATACTATACACTACTACACAAGTCTACACCATACTACACAATACTATACACTACTACACAATACTATACACTACTACACCATACTACACAATACTATACACTACTACACAATACTATACACTACTACACAATACTATACACTACTACACAATACTATACACTACTACACAAGTCTACACCATACTACACAATACTATACACTACTACACAATACTATACTCTACTACACCATACTACACAATACTATACACTACAACACAATACTATACACTACTACACAATACTATACACTACTACGCAATACTATACAGTACAACACAATACTGCACAGTACCACAAAATACTATGCAATACTACACCATACTAGACAATACTATACACTACTACACAATACTACATCATACTACACAATACTATACACTACTACACAATACTACACCATACTACACAATATTATACACTACTACACAATACTACACAATACTATACACTACTACACATAACTACACCATACTACACAATACTATACACTACTACACAATACTACACCATACTACACAATACTATACACTACTACACAATACTATACACTACTACACAATACTACACCATACTACACAATACTATACACTACTACACAATATTATACACTACTACACAATACTATACACTACTACACAAAACTATACACTACTACACAATACTACACCATACTACACAATACTATACACTACTACACAAGTCTACATTATACTACACAATACTATACACTACTACACAATACTACACCATACTACACAATACTATACACTACTACACAAGTCTACATTGTACTACACAATACTATACACAACTACACAATACTACACCATACTACACAATACTACACCATACTACACAATACTACACCATACTACACCATACTACACCATACTACACAATACTATATACTAGAATCAGAATCAGAATCACTCCCACTCCCCTCCATCATCCTGACCGACACCCCCATCACCACTCTGGACTCATTCCGCTTCCTGGGGATCACCATCACCCAGGACCTCAAATGGGAGCCCACCATCACCTCCATCATAAAGAAGGCCCAGCAGAGGATGTACTTCCTGAGGCAGCTGAAGAAATTCAACCTGCCAGCACGGACAATGGTGCAGTTCTACACTGCCATCATCGAGTCCATCCTCACCTCCTCCATCACCGTGTGGTATGCTGGAGCCACCACCAGGGACAAACAGAGAATGCAACGTGTTGTGCGCTCTACTGAGAAGGTGATTGGTTGCAGCCTTCCATCTCTTCAGGACCTGTACACTTCCAGGACTCGGACACGTGCAGGTCGAATTGCAGCTGATCCTTCTCACCCTGGACATGGACTTTTTGACCTACTCCCCTCAGGCAGGAGGCTACGGTCCATTCGGACCAGAACCTCTCGCCACAAAAACAGTTTCTTCCCCTCTGCTGTTGGACTCATAAATAATAACACTCGGACTGGTCCCACCCCCCACTCTGCTTCTGTCACATGACCCTGTGTTCTCGCACCTGCCTGTTTTGCACTGATCACTGATACTCTTATACTCTATATTATTATACTCCTGTAAATTTGTACATTTTGTTATATTATATTATAGCTTTATTTTATTCTATTATTTGTTGCATGTCAGTGTTTGTCTACATCCTGCTCCAAGTACCGCAGCAATTTCCTAATGTTGTGAACCTGTTCACTCATATGGCAATAAAACACATTCTGATTCTGAATACTACACCATACTACACAATACTATATACTACTACACAATACTACACCATACTACACAATACTATACACTACTACACCATACTACACAATACTATACATTACTACACAACTCTACACACTAATACTACATAAGACTACCCCATACTACATAATACTATACACTACTCCACAAGATTACACACTAATACTACACATGACTAGACAAGACTACACAACACTTCACTATTGTACATTACACAATACTACACAGTACTGCACAGGAGAGCAGTTCTTTAGCAGTAAAGAGCATTTAAATGTCAGTACTACTGTATTTATATTCTCAGATACATTCAAGTGTGTGGTGATAAGGGACACAACGATATTCGGTGTAATATTGTTGAATCTTTGATACTGATGTCACGATTCGATACACATTTGGTCGATTATTTTGGTCCGAAAGAGAAACTGTTATCGCAGCGTCCTCCTCAGATGCAGCAAGAAAACTGCTCCACGGGGATTTACAGCTGAAATATTCTAACTGAGGCGGGTTTTATCTTCCAGTCACTTTTTATTTGACGTTGACAGACCCAGGAATGACTAAGATATGAACTTTTAGCCCATTTTGGCTTTCCAATGGCTTTAATCAATCATACGCACCCCATTTCTATGTAATATAGCATAGCTCGAGTGTCCAGAAAGAGGATGGGAGAGCGCAGTGTGTCACAGGCTGTAGCAGGGCATTGTGGGAGGAGCTACGTGCTGTCTCTGCTGGAGGCCATGTGACACAGTGAGAAGAAGGAGGAAAAGAAATCATCAAATCATCATTAAAAATGGAAAAGTCTGATAGTATAACTCCCCTACAGTCCGTATTAAGAGTAGACTATATTATAAAATTGCCTCATCATATCATACTATACTCGTTAGCAGAAAAAAAGGACAAGATTTTTTGTTGCGTCTTAAAACGTATCAAAATGGAATCAATATCGTGACCCCTGTATCGAAATACATATCAAATCATGGGAAAACTATATTACTGCGTCCCTAGTGGTCATGTATTTGTATTTTCCGATGCGTTTAAGTACGTGTAAAGTATTTCCAGCTCACAGTGACTCTGAAGAAGCAGGAGCTGGATTCTAATGAGACTTCAGCGCTCATAAGAATAAGAATAAGAAGAACTGCACTTTACGCCGTTCAATTTAAAACGGCCTCAATTCACTGTGCAGATAAAACAGATATGGCGTCTGTTAAAGGACTAAGGGCAGTTTAAGGAGAATTATTTGAGATTAAATTATAACTCAAACGGAGAAGTCACTCAATGAATTTTATTATTATTAGATTTTTTTTTTTTTAATCGTGTAATTTCAGTTAGAACTTGTTAGAAAATATGTACACTGCCTGTTAGTGTTAGAGTCAATCAGTTTTCTAATTTAAGACTCTTTTTTTGGCCTGGTTTTGAGACCTCTTTTAGAACAGACAGATTATTTTAGGTTTTGGCTCTGATTGGGTTGGCTAGTCCTGGTTTAGTCCTGGTTTAGTCCTGGTTTAATCCTGGTTTAATCCTGGTTTTGTCCTAGTTTTGTCCTGGTTTTGTCCTGGTTTTGTCGCTTTTAGTCCTAGTCTCTTCCTGGTCTATTCCTGGTCTAGTCCTGGTTTAGTCCGGGTTTAGTCCTGGTTTTGTCACATTTAGTCCTGGTCTATTCCTGTTCTAGTCCTGGTTTAATCCTGGTTTTGTCGCTTGTAGTCCTAGTCTAGTCCTAGTCTAGTCCTGGTCTAGTCCTGGTCTAGTCCTGGTCTAGTCCCGGTCAAGCCCTGGTCAAGTCCTAGTCTTTAGACCTGGTTTAGACCTTGCTTAGACCTGGTTTAGATTTGGTTTAGACCTGGTTTAGACCTGGTTTAGATTTGGTTTAGACCTGGTTTACACCTGGTTTAGACCTGGTTTAGAACTAGTTTTAATGAGAGGCAGTCCCGGTTCAGGCCTGGTTCTGACCTGGTTTAGACCTGGTTTTAATGAGAGGCGGTCCTGGTTTAGGCCTGGTTCTGGCCTGGTTTAGGCCTGGTTCTGGCCTGGTTTAGACCTGGTTCTGGCCTGGTTTAGACCAGGTTCTGGCCTGGTTTAGGCCTGGTTCTGGCCTGGTTTAGACCTGGTTCTAGCCTGGTTTAGGCCTGGTTCTGGCCTGGTTTAGAGCTGGTCCTGACCTGGTTTAGGCCTGGTTTTGGCCTGGTTTAGACCTGGTTCTGGCCTGGTTTAGGCCTGGTTCTGGCCTGGTTTAGGCCTGGTTCTGGCCTGGTTTAGACCTGGTTCTGGCTTTACTGAATGAACTCTAAAATAAGGCGTTTCTATTTTTAAGCCGGGAAAAGTCTGAATGTGTGAAACCTGGACGAGCACAATGGGCTGACGTGTGTTTTGGACAGTTTAAAGTCTTTCACAGGAAAGGAAAGTGAAAATACAGAACTCTGAGGTGTGGCTCAGGCGTAGACCGGGTTTGGGAACTGGCACTGAGAAGAGAGGGGGAGAAAGAGGAAGAGGGGGAGGAGAAAACTGCACCTCTATCCAAAATCTCCAAAGAGTGTAGCCGTCAGCACCAGGCCTGAGAGGAGAGGAGAGGAAAGAGAGAGAAAGAAAATAAGTGGAGGGATGGGGGTGGGAGAGAGAGCAGAGAGAGGAAAGAGAGAGAGACTGAGCAGAGAGCAGCAAGAATGAAAAGAGAGAGAGGAGAGAGAGAAAGAGGTGTTGTTAGAAGCACTGGGAGTGCAATATGGTGGGAAAAAATGTGATGATGACACCAGAAAATTCACTCCTGGTTTAGATCTGGTTTAGTCTTTATTTTTTTGTTTTTTACTGAAGTCCTTTTTTAGACCTGGTTTAGACCTGGTTTAGATTTAGGTTAGACCTGGGTTAGACCTGGGTTAGACCTGGGTTAGACCTGGGTTAGACCTGGGTTAGACCCGGGTTAGTCCTAGTTTAGTCCTGGTTTATTCTGGTTCAATCTTTATTTTAATGCTTTTAACTAAAATCCTGGGTCAGTCCTGGTTCTGTCCTGGTTTAGCTCTGGTTTAGTCCAGGTTTAGATCTGGTTTAGTCCAGGTTTAGTCTTCATTTTAATGCTTTTAACTAAAGTCCTGGATCAGTCCTGGTTTAGTCCTGGTTTTGTCTTGGTTTAGATCTGGTTTAGTTCTGGTTTTTCCCTAGTTTAGTTCTGGTTTTGTCCTGGTTTAGATCTGGTTTAGCCCTGGTTTACTCCTGGTTTAGTCCTGGTTTAGTCCTGGTTTAGTCCTGGTTTAGTCCTAGTTTAACTCTGATTTAGTCTTCATTTTAATGCTTTTAATTAAGTCCTGGGTCAGTCCTGGTTTAGCTCTGTTTTAGACTATTTGAATGTTTTTTGCTAAAGTCCTGGGTCAGTCCTGGTTTAGATCTGTTTAAAATATGGTTTAGTCCTGGTTTGGATCTGGTTTAGTCTTTATTTTAATGTTTTTAACTAAAGTCCTGGGTCAGTCCTGGTTTAGATCTGGTTTGGTCTTGGTTTAGCTCTGGTTTAGTCTTTATTTTAATGTTTTTAACTAAAGTCCTGGGTCAGTCCTGGTTTAGATCTGGTTTGGTCTTGGTTTAAACTGGCGAAATCTCTGCTTTAGTCATTCTGGTTTAAACCTCATTTGGTTTAGTCATCACTTCCCGGTACAGTCTCGGTTTAGTCCTGATTCTTTTCTACTGTCGTCCTGGTTTAGACTGGGTTAGTCAGACCTGGTTTAGACCTGGTTTAGTCCTGATTTAGGTCTGGATTAGTCTTTATTATAATGCAAATTTAACATAAGTCCTGGGCCAGTCCTGGTTTAGTCTTTATTTTAATGCTTTTATCTAAACTCAGTCCTGGTTTAGATCTGGTTCGGTCCTGGTTTAGATCTGGTTTAGACTTTATTTTAATGTTTTTTGCTAAAGTCCTGGGTCAGTTCTGGTTTAGTCCTGGGTCAGTTCTGGTTTAGACCCGGCTTAGATTGGCAAAAGACCTGATTTCATCATTTTGGTCTAAACCTTATTTGGTCCTCGCTTCGACCTGGTTTAGTCATCACTTCCTGGTACAGACTCAGTTTAGTCCTGAGACTGGGTTAGTTAGACCTGGTTTAGACCTGGTTTAGACCTGGTTTAGACCTGGTTTAGACCTGGTTTAGACATGGTTTAGACCTGGTTTAGACCTGGTTTAGTTTGAATCAGACTGGGTTTAGACTGGGTTTAGTTCAGCTTCATGATGAATATTTCTGCAAACAGACCTCCGTGACCTTTATTTACTGCACTTAGTCATACCGAGAGATGGAAAGAGGAAGAGGAGGAAAAGAGTCACCGAGAGACAAGAGTGGGAGGGAGAGAGAGACAGAGAGAGAGAGAGAGAGAGAGAGAGAGGGAGAGGAGGAGGTGGAACAGAGAGAGAGAGAGAGGAAAAGAGAGAGGGAATAAAGAATAAAGACTAAAGAGAGAAAGAAGGAGCAGAGGGAGAGATGGAGCCAGAGCAAAGAAGAGGAAGAGAGGGAGAAAGAGAGGATGAAGAGGAGAGTGAGAGAGCAAGAAAGGAGAGAGGTGAAAAGGAGAGAGAGAGAAAGAGAGAGAGAAGAGAGGATGGAGGGACAGTGAGAGAAAGAAAGAGGGAGAGAAAGTGAAGGAGAGAGAGGGTGGAGAGACAGTGAGAGAGAGAAATAGGGAGTGGAGGGAATAGAGAGAGATAAGGAAAGCGAGAGGGAGAGAGAAAGAATGAGAGAGAAAAGGGGGAGAAAGAATGAGCAGGAGGGAGGGAGAGAGAGAGAGTGAGAGAGACAGTGAGAGAGAATGAGAGAGAAGGGGGAAAGAAGGAGACAGAGAGAGAATAAGAGGGAGGGAGGGAGGGAGGGAAAGAGAGGAAGAGTGAAAGAATGAGAGCAAAGAAGAGGAAGAGAGGGAGAAAGAGGAGAGAGAGGAGAGTGAGTGAGCAAGAAAGGAGAGAGGTGAAGAGGAGAGAGAAAGAAAGAGAGAGAGAAAAGAGGATGGAGAGACAGTGAGAGAAAGAAAGAGGGAGAGAGAGTGAAGGAAGAGAGGAGCAGAGAGATAGAGAGGATGAAGAGACACAGAGAAAGGAAGAGGGAAGAGAGAGTGGAGGGAAGAGAGAGAGGGCGAGAGAATAAAGGAGAGAGAAGGACAGCGAGAGGGAGAGAGAAAGAATGAGAGCAAAGAAGAGGAAGAGAGGCAGAAAGAGAGGAGGGAGAGGAGAGTGAGCGAACAAGAAAGGAGAGAGGTGCAGAGGAGACAGTGAGAGAGATAAGAGGATGGAGAGGCAGTGAGAGAAAGAAAGAGGGACAGAGAGTGAAGGAAGAGAGGAGTGGAGAGAGAGAGTGGAGAGAGAGGATGGAGAGACACTAAGAGAAAGGAAGAGGGAAGAGAGAGTAGAGGAAATAGAGAGGGAGCAAAACAATAAAGGAGAGAAAAGGAGAGCGAGAGGAGAGAGAAAGAGAATGAGCAGAAGGTATGGAGAGAGGGAGAGAGAGAGACAGAGAGAAACAAAGAGAGAATGAGAGGGAGGTCAGAGCGAGAGATAGAGTGAGAAAGAGAAGGGGGAAGAGAGAGAGAGACAGTGAAAGAATGAGAGAGAAAGGAGGGAGAGTGAGAGAAAGAATGAGAGCAAAGAAGAGGAAGAGGGAGAAAGAAGGGAAGGAGAGGAGAGTGAGCGAGCAAGAAAGGAGAGAGGTGAAGAGGAGACAGTGAGAGAGAGAGACAGAGAAAAGAGGATGGAGAGACAGTGAGAGAAAGGAAGAGGGAGAGAGAGTGAAGAAAGAGAGGAGTGGAGAAAGAGAATTAAGGAGAGAAGAGAGAGAAAAGAGAAAAAGGAAAGCAAAAAAGCAGGAAGAGCAGAAAGGGAGAGAAAGAGAGGAAGACAGAAAGCAAAAGAGGAGAGCGAGATCGAGAAAGAGAGAGCAAGGTGGAGAGAGAAAGAGGGAGGGAAGAGAGACGAGGGAGAGGAGAGCGAACAAGAAAGGAAACAGAGAGAGAGAAAAGAGAAAAGCAAAAAAGCAGGAAAAGGGAAAGAACGAGAGGAAGACAGAAAGCGAAAGAGGAGAGGAGGAGGAGAGCGAGATAGAGAGAGAGAAAGCGTGAGCAGAGTGGAGAGAGAAAGAGGGAGGGAAAAGAGACGAGGGAGAAGAGGGCGAACGAGAAAGGAAACAGAGAGAGAGAAAAGAGAAAAGCAAAAAAGCAGGAAAAGGGAGAGAACGAGAGGAAGACAGAAAGCGAAAGAGGAGAGGAGGGGGAGAGACAGATAGAGAGATGAAGGGAAGGAGAGAGTGGATAGAGAGAGCGAGCGAGGGAGGAATGTATGAGTCAGAGTTTGAGTGTGAGCTGTGAGAAGTCGCTGGAGCATGTGAAAGAAGAAGCTCTGACACATTTGGCTCCGGCGCTCAGGAGGAAACGGCTCCAAACTCTCTCCATTTACATCGACACGGATTTAAGACACGAGAGATTCATTTATAGAGCACAGTTTGTACATACAGTCCTTCAAAGTGCTTTACGCAACGAGAAAACACGGCTTAAAACCACAAAACAAACAAATAAACACACGTCACCATGGTTACGCTTCATAAAGGCCCAGTGTGTTATCATGTTGTTTCCTCACAACAAACTGCACATTTAGGAGTGAAGGAGGTCTCTTCTCACACTCTGTTCCCACCTTGTGATGTCATGTGGTGATACAGGAAGTGCTCCGCTGCGTTTTAAAACTCCATATGCCAAACATGTGTGACTGAAACAAAACACAACTCCAGGTCTGTTTTCAGGAGGTAAAAACATTATAACGTGACTTAAAGCTCACGAGAGTCAATTTTGCGTAATATATAAAAACATAAAATACATAAAAATTTAATAAAAAATAAAAAGTAAAAGGATCTCAAAAATATATTCTTTAAATGTGTAGGTTTGCACACACCAGTTATTATGGAGATGTTCAGGAGGTTTACACACACCACTGTTATTATGGAGATGTTCAGGAGGTTTACACACACTACTGTGATTATGGAGATGTTCAGGAGGTTTACACACACCACTGTGATTATGGAGATGTTCAGGAGGTTTACACACACCACTGTTATTATGGAGATGTTCAGGAGGTTTACACACACCACTGTGATTATGGAGATGTTCAGGAGGTTTACACACACCACTGTTATTATGGAGATGTTCAGGAGGTTTACACACACCACTGTGATTATGGAGATGTTCAGGAGGTTTGCACACACACACACACACACCACTGTGATTATGGAGATGTTCAGGAGGTTTACACACACCACTGTGATTATGGAGATGTTCAGGAGGTTTACACACACCACTGTGATTATGTGAAGATGTTCAGGAGGTTTACACACACCACTGTGATTATGGAGATGTTCAGGAGGTTTACACACACCACTGTGATTATGGAGATGTTCAGGAGGTTTACACACACCACTGTGATTATGGAGATGTTCAGGAGGTTTACACACACCACTGTGATTATGGAGATGTTCAGGAGGTTTACACACACCACTGTGATTATGGAGATGTTCAGGAGGTTTACACACACCACTGTGATTATGGAGATGTTCAGGAGGTTTACACACACCACTGTGATTATGGAGATGTTCAGGAGGTTTACACACACACACACCACTGTGATTATGGAGATGTTCAGGAGGTTTGCACACACCACTGTGATTATGGAGATGTTCAGGAGGTTTACACACACCACTGTGATTATGGAGATGTTCAGGAGGTTTACACACACCACTGTGATTATGGAGATGTTCAGGAGGTTTACACACACCACTGTGATTATGTGGAGATGTTCAGGAGGTTTACACACACCACTGTGATTATGGAGATGTTCAGGAGGTTTGCACACACACCACTGTGATTATGTGGAGATGTTCAGGAGGTTTACACACACCACTGTGATTATGGAGATGTTCAGGAGGTTTACACACACCACTGTGATTATGTGGAGATGTTCAGGAGGTTTGCACACAACACTGTGATTATGGAGATGTTCAGGAGGTTTACACACACACACCACTGTGATTATGGAGATGTTCAGGAGGTTTACACACACACACACCACTGTGATTATAGAGATGTTCAGGAGGTTTACACACACCACTGTGAATATGTGGAGATGTTCAGGAGGTTTACACACACACACCACTGTGATTATGGAGATGTTCAGGAGGTTTACACACACACTACTGTGATTATGGAGATGTTCAGGAGGTTTACACACACCACTGTTATTATGGAGATGTTCAGGAGGTTTACACACACACCACTGTGATTATGGACATGTTCAGGAGGTTTACACACACACCACTGTGATTATGGAGATGTTCAGGAGGTTTACACACACACCACTGTGATTATGGAGATGTTCAGGAGGTTTACACACACACACACCACTGTGATTATGGAGATGTTCAGGAGGTTTACACACACACCACTGTGATTATGGAGATGTTCAGGAGGTTTACACACACACACCACTGTGATTATGTGGAGATGTTCAGGAGGGTTACACACACACCACTGTGATTATGTGGAGATGTTCAGGAGGTTTACACACACCACTGTGATTATGTGGAGATGTTCAGGAGGTTTACACACACACCACTGTGATTATGGAGATGTTCAGGAGGTTTACACACACCACTGTGATTATGGAGATGTTCAGGAGGTTTACACACACACACCACTGTGATTATGTGGAGATGTTCAGGAGGGTTACACACACACCACTGTGATTATGTGGAGATGTTCAGGAGGTTTACACACACCACTGTGATTATGTGGAGATGTTCAGGAGGTTTACACACACACCACTGTGATTATGGAGATGTTCAGGAGGTTTACACACACTGATGTGGCACATTCCTGATGAAATGATGAACTCTGAGCAGAATTCAGACCAAGGTCAAAAATAACTTCTTTTCAAACGCTCAGAAAAAAGAAAAGACGAAAGACAAAGTTTTAATGAATAATTAGAGCTGGTATGTGCTACTGCGCTAGGTCCTCTGATGATTGCACTGTTTTTGTCTTAAAGAATGCAGCTGAAGGGAGAGAGACAGAGAGGGAGAGAGACAGACAGAGAGAGAAAGAGAGGAGGGAGAGAGAGAGAATCAGAGGGAGAGAAGGAGAGAGAAGGGGGGAAAGAAGGAGAGAGAGATGGAGAGGGAGAGAAGGAGAGCAAGAGGGAGAGAGAAAGAATGAGAGAGAATGAGCAAAAGGGAAGAGAGGAGTGAGAGAGACAAAGAGAGAGAATGAGCAGGAGGGAAGGAGAGCGAGAGATAGAGAATAACAGAGGAGGGAGGGAGAGAGAGAGAATGAGAGAGAAGGTGGGAAAGAAGGAGAGAGAATGAGAGGGAGGAAGAGTGAGGGGGAGAAAGAAAGAATGAGAGGGAGAGAGCGAGAGATAGAGAATGGGAGAGAGAAGGTGGGAAGAAAGAGACACAGAGAGAATGAGAGAGAAGGGGGGAAAGAGGGAGAGAGAATGAGAGAGAAGGGGGAAAGAGGGAGAGACAGAGAGAGAATGAAAAAGAAGGAGGTAAAGAGGGAGAAAGAAAGAAGGTGGGCAAGAGGGAGAGACAGAGAGAGACAAAGAGCAAGAGAATGAGAGAGAAGAGGGGAAGAGGGAGAGACAGAGAGAATGAGAGAGAGAAGGGCAGAAAAGGGAGAGACATAGAGAGAATGAGAGAGAGAGAGAGAGAGAGAGAGAAGGGCAGAAAAGGGAGAGACATAGAGAGAGAGAGAGAGAGAGAGAGAGAAGGGGGAAAGAAGGAGAGACAGAGATAGAGAATGAGAAAGAAAAGGGAAGCGAGAGAGACACAGAGGGAGAAAGAGCAAGAGAATGAGAGAGAAGGGAGAAAGAGGGAGAGACAGAGAGAGAATGAGAGAGAAGGAGGGAAAGAGGGAGAGAGAGAGAAAGAGAGAGAGAAGGTGGGCAAGAGGGAGAGACAGAGAGAGAATGAGAGAGAAGAGGGGAAAGAGGGAGAGAGAGAGAAAGAGAGAGAGAGAGAAGGTGGGCAAGAGGGAGAGCCAGAGAGAATGAGAGAGAGAAGGGGGGGAAAGATGTAGAGACAAGAGAGAGACAAAGAGAAAGAGAATGAGAGAGAAGGGGGGGAAGAGGGAGAGACACAAAGAGAGAAAGGGAAGGGGAAGGAGGGAGAAAGCGATAGAGCGAATGAGAAAGAAAGACAGAGTGAGTGTGAGAAAAGCACGCTCACTCTGTCTGTGTGTGTGTTGTGTGTGTATTGTGTGTGTGTTGTTTGTGTGTGTGTGTGTTGTGTGTGTTGTTTGTGTGTGTGTGTGTTGTGTGTGTGTGTGTTGTGTGTGTGTGTTGAGTGTGTGTGTGTTGTGTGTGTGTGTGTGTGTGTGTGTGTGTGTGTGTGTGTGTGTGTGTGTGTTGTGTGTGTGTGTGTGTGTGTGTGTGTGTGTGTGTGTGTTGTGTGTGTTGTGTGTGTGTGTGTTGTGTGTGTTGTGTGTGTGTTGTGTGTGTGTGTTGTGTGTGTGTGTGTTGTGCCTCGGAGCACGGCACTTCGTCCACCTGGTTATATGAACATGTGCACATGTTTTCAGACCAGAGTCCATGGGTGGGTTATCGCGTTGCCTTGAATATTCCACAGTAGGACACTAAGCTCGTCTACAACAAAAGAATCTGTGTTGTGACTCTGAATCTGACTTGTGCTAATATTTGTGTGGAAAAAACAACCTCCAGAAACACCATTAAAGTGTGTGTGTGTGACGCATGTACACGCGCTGATGTTCGCCACTTCACAGAGCCGCTAACTGTGGTACAAGGCGTTCAAGGGGCCCGGGAAATCAGAGAGCGCCTTTAACTGCAGCAGCTCGCGTTGTTAACGAGAGGCTCAGTCATGTGCAGCGCCTTAATGTGTGCTCATAACATTTATATTGTACAGCCGTATGTGCGCGCTGTGATCCTGCTATTAACAATATTACACTGCAAACTGCTCCACACTGGAGCCAGACATTTTACACTAATGAAATCACTTTGGGAGGTACACGGTGTTAAGGTGTCAATGGTCACGAGCTTTCATTTCGAATAAAAATAATGAACTTCTGAATAAAAAGGAATTCCTCTTTAAAAAAAAAAAAGACCATGTAAACACTTAGTTCCTAATGAAAATTATTATTCTGAAGTAAATTAATTTAAAAGTGGGTGGTTTATTCCAATTTTAAAGCTGAATTAACTTATTTCTGGATCATGTTAACGTTTATTCTTCTTAAAAATAATCCCGGTCGTTCATGCTCGTTGGGTCGCCCTTCTGATCCTCCTCCAGTCGTCTCTTCGGACTTTCCTCCACGTCTCTTTGGATTTGTGAGCGGGATGTGGGAGTGGGCTGAGGTGTGGCAGCCTCAGACTCAGTTTGTCTTCTTCCTCCTCCTCCGACACTCTTCCCTTCTCCTCCTCAGCTCACAGACGTAAAACGTGAGGAGAGAATTCTCCAGCTGCTGCTTCATTATCAACGGAACGACCGCGGAAAAAGTTTGGATCGTGTTTGTGCCGGCGGCGTAACGACAAACCGAGATGCCAGAAAAGCCGGTAGCAGCTGAAGTGTGCGTTTTCTTCTGGTCGACATAAATACGTCCGTGAACCCTTCCCCAGCCCCAGACGTTGAGCGGAATTAAATAAAGGCGATTTAACGTGTTTTCCATGTAAACCTCAATTCAGAATTATTATTTCCATGTGAACTCGAAGGAGAACATTTTAATTGCAAACTATTTCATTCAGAACAATTAATTAGGAATTAAAAAACATGTAAACGTGGCCAATGAAAGGACAATACAATGAAAAAAGTATAGTGTAGTCCTCTCTGAAGGCCATACTCTACCCAGACAGACAGACTTGATGTTGGAACTGTGTAAGATTTTCATTTGAAATTTCATGTCCCCATAGATGGAGGGCAAACGTATTTTCAGATCAAATACAGGGGAGATAACTGTTCAGCGGTTAGAGCATTGGTCCCGAGTGTTGGTGGTGGTCTGAGGTGCTGATGGTGCAGATTAACCACCACTCTTAAATTACCACCCTGAAGTGTAGAGTCTTGTCTTTGTGTTATGTCGTATATTGTCTCTGTTTTTCGTTGTTTTTGTTTATTATTTCAATATATCTATTGTATTGTCTATATAGGAATGTGTAAATTATCAGTGGGATATTATTTACCCACTCTTTTCTATCCTGTCCTGAACACGCACTTATTTTAAAAAAGGAAAGAAAGAAAAAATAGTGCTGTGCTTTGAGAGGCTTCGACAAGTCTGTAAAGTGCATTACAAGTGTAAAGCATTATTATTATTATAAAGCTTTTACTGAGAACAATTCTAATGCAAAAACACTGAACATTCTGAACTAGTGGACTCCAGGATCTGCAGCTCACCATAGATCAGTGCTAGTGCTGCAGCTCAGGAAGGGAATTCTGGAGGTTCTGCGCTTTCACATGAGCTCTGTCCATAAACTGAGAATGAGAAAAACTTAGATGTGTCCTCTGTCTGCAGGTTTAGGCTTTGGCAACACAGGTTCAGTTGCTTCCTTGTAAAAAAAAAAATAACATAAAGAAAAAGAAAAGACTATCTTATCTTGTTTCTTAAAATAAAACAATACATTTCTCTCAAAGCCCTGCCTTTTCCTGTGGCCCTGGACTCTGCTTTAATCAGGAGCCAGACTCAGTCACTTCCAGAGGCTCAGGCCCAAAGAGCCCAGAGCTTTGGCTGGTCCAGGGCTGGCAGAGTGGTTATCTCCCCTCACACGGCCGCTCAGTTGGACGCTGTTTCTCTCCCATTCACTCAACATGCAAATTGAAAGCGTGATTCATTGAACTGCAGATAAGAGCTCTCCTCCGTCTCGATAATGCTTTATAGATCGAATATTAAACAAGTGTATAATGGTCACTTTCTCCCTTGGCCGATGTCTTCTTCGTGGATGGAGTGGTTTGAACGAGATCTGACCCGAAGTTTCACTCCATGAATCAAACAGAGGCAGGATTCTGATACGGGACAGTTTGTATGAATGGGCCTTTAACTCGTCAGATGTTTTAGATGTGAAGAGTTATGTCAGATGATGTCACCGCTGAACCCCGAGGAGATGGTCAGGCTGCAGTTATATCGACTCCCAACAGCTTCAAATGTCAGGAATATTGTCAGAAGTGTATTAAAACCACACTACATCTTTTTACTTTATTAACAAGGAATTTTCCAGCGAGATCGCTGGGGTTTGAGATGATGTAACGTCAATGTCACTAAAAGCAGATGGGGGTCAGGAAGTAAAGACAGACGCACGGAACCCTGTTTACCTCCACTGACTCTGCGCCCTAATGCTTAAATTCTGTGCAGTCTGTGGTTGCTGCAACCACTCGAATCGGGAAAAAGACAAATGTATTTTTTCGTGTACCAAAAGTGGTGTGTCACAAGGGAGTTTCAAAAAATGTACAGAAAAAGGACAAAAGTGGATCACCAATCTTCAGCTAAAAACAGGAGGTGCAAAAACAGGCGATGCTCGAGTTTGCAGTGACCACTTTGTAACAGGTAAGGATTGTTATTTATTCATTCATATTTTCAAAAGGTTTTTTGGACAATTATTTAGAAAGAAGAGCATCGTAAGTGACAGGCACTGTTGAATTATAGGTCACACAAAACACTTTATGTGGTGCTAATTTTATTAGCTTACTTCTGTAATTTGGCATTTTATACCTTTTTTAATCATATTTTAGGTTATCATAGTGCAGCCGCTGATTTTAATTCTAAATTAAAATGAATGAATGAATGAATTCTTTAATTTAGTTGTATACCTCCAGGTTTTTAAAGGCTCTCATTTGGATCGCAGTGTAATATGAGATCTGCAGCACCAGATCATTGATTATATCATCGCCACAACGGCGAGAAAATCATCCAAATTGTCTGAAAAGTCCGACTTCTCCATATCGTACGGGTCATAACCTATTCTTTGAGTGCCTCCAGTGGCGGCTCAAGCCGCCAAAAGCAACAAGTGAGGATCGACTACTGACGGTGAAGAAGAAGAGAAACTGGTTTGTGAATGTATTTTTTAGCGTTTTTCAAAAAATACATTAACTTGTAAATAAATGGGATTAGAAACGTCATCGACGATCAAGTCTTTTGGGCTTTCGCATGCGCAGTGGGAAATTGACAAAGGTAAGTGTAAAGCTGCTTATAAAGTTGTTTTATAACATTTCCAGACACTAATGAGTGAACCAGACAGAGCGTTTTGTTTGTTAGACTCGTGGCTGTTGTAACATGGGTTAAAGTGGTGTTAAGCTTCTTCAGTGTGAAGCAAACTGGCGTTTTACATGGAAGGTAAGAACTTGCCCCCATCACTACACTAGTTTGTTGCCTTGACAGACTCACTGCCACAACGAGATCTCCACCGAGGCAACACTGATCTGTGCCGTTTTTTGGCTTCTGACAGTATTCGACCACCTCTAGCAATGGACTTTAGCTTCAGATGTGCCGGAGTTCCCCTTTCATGATTTATTGAACATCCCAAACAAAAGCAACAACATTTCCATGGAGACAAGTATTCTAGGAAGCCATCCATCAGAAAAGTGCACCGTTAACTCACCCGTGTCCTACTTTTGTGCCCAAACCCGCTCACTGAAAATAGTTTTTTAAATGTGTATTGCCATGTTCTAATGTAATATAATGTTTTTTGAGCTTGTTTATTTGAGTGAGACATGTTGACAGGAAGCTGCATACTTTTATGTACATCTCTGTTTGGTTACCGCAGCCCCAACCCCATTTCCTCTTGCAAAAGTTACTCCCTGTTCTCTTCTCGCCTGTGAACGCATCTCCGCCGTCTTCACCTCTCCTCTCCCCGAAAACCTGATGAATCCGAATGGCAGGTTTGGCTGTCAATCAAACCTTCATCGGGGTCTGTTTTTGCTTTTGCTTTTCCGAAAACCTCCAAAACCTCCCCCTTGTTAATCTTGTGAGATCTCGTCGTTCCTGTACACAATGCGAGCTGTCAAACAAGTGTAGTTTTTGTGTCTTGCCTTCTGCCTATTTCCTTTCTGTTTGAGCAAAAGCATGACAAATCCAAAACACAATAAAGCTGAAGTTTTTTTTCTGTATTGACGCGAGGATGACAAGCCGAACTGACAGATCCAGAGCTGGCTGGCGGTGTCTATGAACATGTATTATGCACACACCTCCTACGCTAAGCTAACGCGCCGCACCTGACGAATTATAAATGTGTGTGTGCGATGTGCGGACTGACATCGCGAGGAGCTGTCATTTTCCTGTCTCCGATTCCCTTTTTTCAGACGAAGAAACCCCGAAAAAGAAATCTACCATCAATCTTCTCCGCGCCCAACTTGTTTCTGCGTCTGTCCTCTTTTTTGGGGATTTTCAGAAGTGGAAGAAATACTTAAGTTAATGTATTAAAAAGGTGAAACAGATTGACAAATTGAACAATCTAGTAAAATGTAAATATTGAAAGGTCCTATGCTATGCAAAATTGACTCTTGTGAGCAGCGCCAAGTCATGTTATAATGTTGTTACCTCCTCAAAAACAAACCTGGAGTTGTGCTTTGTTTCATTCACATGTTTGAGTAACTCTCTATTCTGTCTACATCGCCAAATGCTCCACCTTGTGATGTCATTAGGGTGACCAGACGTCCTTATTTACCTGGGACAGTCAGAGTTTTGAGCCCTGTGTCCCCTGTCCTAACAGATTTATCCAAAACCAGTGATTTGTCCCAGTTTTATACAAGAAATGTCCCAGGTGTCTCTATTTTTGACCAATCTGATCCTTGCCGACAGTAAAAATAGGCATAAATTGTCATTTGTTTAGGTAAAATACAGAAAAGCTGCTTAAAAACGACCTAAACACAAAGAAAATGCGGCTATACTGACTCACAAAAGTACAGAGTGCGTAACAGTTTTCCTTTATTATGGACTTGCTTCACAATTTTATTACCAACCAACCCCAACTAGGGATGTCCCACTTTTTTACTTTGAAGATCTCGTCACCCTAGATGTCATAAAGTGGTAGTTTTCAAGTTAACAGCTCCTTTTATCTTTAGTTCAGAAGACTGACAATTCCAGGGCTGAAATTATCCAAATACAGCTCTGGAAAAAATAAGACACCACTGCAAAATTATCAGTTTCTCTGATTTTACTACTTATAGGTTTGTTTTTGAGTAAAATTAACATTTTTGTTTCATTCTACAAACTACTGACATTTCTCCCAAATAAAAATATTGTCTTTTAGAGCATTTATTTGCAAATGGTCAAAATGAGAAAAAAGATTAATGCGAAGAAAACAAGATCATCTTCATTTTAAAACAACACAATGCTAATGTTTGAACTGAGGAAGAGTTCAGAAATCAATATTTGGTGGAATAATAATAATGGTGAACACAGCAGTGGTTTTTCTCCTTTTCCTCCTTAAATCAGATGTGGTTCAGGTGATCTCCTCATCAGAGCCTCGTGAAGCAGAATGAAGTGTGTTTGTGTTGAATTCAACAGACGCTGGAACAGAACGGCCGTCACACATGTAGAGACGCTGATTTCAGAAAAAGAAGATGCAGTGGTCTCTTTTTTTCCCAAGGCTGTAATTCTAGTACAACCACCTGCATATAGAGGACATTTCTCATTCTAAGTATATGGACGAGCCTCATGTGAAAGCTCAGAACCTCCAGAATTCCCTCCCGGAGCTGCAGAAGCTGCACTAGCACTTTAGTTTAAAGCATAGAGTGTATAAAGAAGTGGACTAAAGGCCGTCACACACTACAGGAGAATTTGCCCACTTTTGGGTGCGATTTGCTTCCCCTCGAGTTCGACTTTGTGTCTTCGTGTGCGATTATGAAGCCGCCGCACTCCTCGTCTGTGGTGTCAGTGTGACTCTGAGCTGCTCTGTCAGATCAAAACCACCAAACATCAGCAACGCTATGGTAAAAGCCGATAAAACAGAGCGTCAGGGGCAGAAGAGTGACAGACACAGAGACGCAAGATACAAACTCGGGATATAGTGAAAATAATTACTCAAGTTGTAAATTTAAACCACAGCCTTTCATCCACATTATCCATAGAATTTGTCCTCCGCAAATAATGGCACCCAGTCAACAAAACTGCGCTATTAATCCAGTTTGAGGTGAAAAGTAAAAAGCCAAGATAGAGCCTCAGGTGTGTCTGTTTACATCCACACAGCGCACGGATCGAGGCGAAGCTGCAGATTAGCGATAATGACTCTACTTCCTGTGGACTTTATCGACAATCTCCTATGCTTTAAAAATCCTGTATCTGAAGTATTGCTCCACATTTCACAAATAATAACACCACAGTTTGACTTGTATCTAAACTAGAAGTGCAGAGCTCTGATCTTTTGAACACTTAAGAATGTCAAAGCGAGTTGCTTTATTGTAGACAGGAAACAACTGACACGATCGGGCTCACAACTTTTTTCCAGTTTTACGCAGACAGATCCCGCTGCAGTGTTTGTAATCAGAGATTTTAAATCTCATTAGATTCTCCTCGTGTCTGTGTCTCATTTAAAAATTGTTCAAGACTAAAAATCCTGGAGTGTGTGCCGGCCTTAAGAGTGTCTTATCTCACCCATAGCGCTCGGCTCCAGTCAAATGAAGCTCACAGAGACTAGTAGTTACAGGAGTAATCAGGAATAGAGATTTATTTAAAGACAAAATAGTGAAATAAAACACCAGGATCATGTAGAGCGGGATGATACAAATATTTTAAGACTAAAATGACGAGGCTCACTGCAGCAGTTACAGAGAGAGGGACAAGATTCCAATGTAAAGTCAACTGGAACCAGTGTCAATGGAGCCAGAATTGTGCCCATGCTCACTATCTATCTGGAACGTCTATCTGGAACGTGGCGAACCAAAACACCAAATATAGCAAATAACTTAATGTTTATGTAATTAAGAATACATCAGCATTACAGTTTGATCTGAACATACCTTAAATAATGTAAAAGTCTCTAAAAAACATGTTGACGCTATCAAAAATACTAAAATGTAATAAAAAGAAAAATGTTAAACACTACAGAATACACAGCAAAACTGAAACCAATCTGATTGTTCATATATTCAGAAAAGCAAACCAGATTTTCACCAAATTTGTGCCGAGTCCAGGAGACACGGCTGTAAACCCCCTGCAGTCCCAAATCTGGTCTTACTGTCACACATATTATACAAAACAATGAGCATGAACAGAGCTCGACAGGGTTTAGTTTGGCTACAGCTTTTGGCATGAACGCTCCAGCCTGTTCAGGGGTTTAAAAGAAAAGCTAAATAAAATAAAGACATACAGCCATTATGAAGCAAGACAGGATTTTGTAGTAATAGAACGCAAATGCTAAAGGAATTACCTACAAAAATAATTACAAAACAGCTGAGAAAAAGCTTGATATAGGAAAAATGTCTGGGATTGATGCAAGCATTTCCACCTCAAGGTCCCCTGGTCCATTTCCCAGTCCCAATTTAGGGCTACTTTGTGTGGAGTTTGCATATTCTTCCCATTTCGCTGAAGCATGACAGAGAAACAAATGTCTGGTTGTCTAGTCACAGGCCTGTTTCCTCGTGCTTCTCACCCAACAATGTGCCAAATTGGACAAAAGATAGTGTGCTGGTAACTGCTCCTATAAAGTTCTCATACAAATCAGTTTAAAATACGCAGTACACTATTATACCCATATGTTGCAATCATCCAATAATATTTTGACAGGTAATTTGGTATGACTGTGCACAGAGTTTGCATATTCTCCCCATGTTTGCTGGACAACTATTGAGATGAATGACAGATCGCGGCTTCCTCATGGTTCTCATCCAACATGGTCTGTCTCCCCTAGTCTAGTGTTTTATCCTTTGACAGGCTCTCTCCGCTCTACTCTCCGAACTGAATTAACTATGGATTTGATAACTTGGTCACTCAACGCAATCGACACTATTTTTTCAACAAGAAGTTCAGGATCGGGCGACCATGGGTGTTCTTCCGGACCTTTCCCTGCTGGTACACGATGGACGGTTGGGATAAGTGGCCTGTTGTGTGTCTGGCAGCTCTTTCCGTGGAGGACATAGAAGATATTTACCTATTCAGAACCATGATTTCAGGGAGTTCTGCTGTTTGGTCCTGGCATGGCCCTGATTTTTCAAAAAGTTAAGAGTAACGAGGCAGCGCTTCAACTCCCCTGGTCTGACTGAAAGCGGAGGTAAAGCTACGAACTCATTAACTGTGGCTATGGACCATGTTGTGGAAGGTTCGGTTGCCTCGCGTCGCATGTTGGAAAATATCACTGAAAAGTTAGAATGGACGGGACTTTGGCTTTGGAGCGTAGTCAGAGAGACTTGAAGTTTTCCACAGACCTTGAGACCAAGAAACAATCAGAGCTGCTGTGAAGAGTACAGCTGCTCGACCCAAAACCAAAACATGACAAATCTTATCTTTTGGCCCCCAGCGGCCTTGGCCCTGGTCAACCTACCCCCGAGAGACTGGAGTAGCGAGAGTGATCTCCTCCTCCCTACACCTTTTCTACGCCCTCGCATCTTTTTGCCCCACCCAGCAACAAGGTGTGAGACTGGACAAAACATAGTGCACTTGCTTCTATAGGGCTCTCAATAAACAAAACAGTTTTTTTTAAGTGATCCTTCAGTCTTTTTTCTTATAATTTCACATTTACCTAAACTAGAAGAAAGTAAAGTTCTGGCCCTTTAACAAAAATACACTACTATAAGTCAATCTAAAATGCTGCAATTTTCTAATCAAATTTTACCAGATAATTCAGGGGTACTTTGTGTATATTTTCCATGTTTGTTAAACCATATTCCCCATTTTCTTCAACCACGACAGAACCAACTGTCGGCAATAGTCACAGATCATAGTTGCCTTGTGGTTTCATCCAACGATATGCCAGACAGACCCTTTTAGAGTGGAAGCGATTTAAAAAAAGCTGCACGTGCATTTTGGCAACGGAAGTGGCATTGTTCCCCATTCATTCCGATTCATTCCGACTGAACACGGACAGAAGACGACGGAGATAAAAACATTTCCAGCACCAAAATGTCTGGTTGTAATGTGTGTGGTTGTCAGAATCAATATTCTACCAGCGGACTAAAGTTTTACTCACTGATCGCACAAGGATCTGGCAGTCAGACACCATTTGTCAAAGTCGGCTTGTTGAGGAAATATTCACGATCTTTTGACGATAATCCTTTTGCAAAGCTCGAGAAGCTGCTGAGTTCTGCTGTACTTCTGTTGCCAAAATGCGTGCGCAATTGTGCCTACGTCATCACAGTTTACGAAGACTAAAAGGGTCTATTGGACGAACTTTAATGTACCTGGTAGTTTCTCCTATAGGGTTCTCAAAAAACAAAACTCCTTTTTAAATGCATAGGTCCTTCAGTCAGTTTCTCTAATGATTAATTTCACATTTACCTCAACTAGAAGACACATTATATGACAAGATACTACTCTATGGCCACCTCAAATGTTGCAATCGTCAAATAAAAGATAATTCAGGGATACGTTGTGTGGAGTTTGCATATTCTCCCCATGTTCACTGAACCATGACAGAGAAACAACTGTCTCGAATAGTTACAGACTGCTGCTTCCACTGCTGCTTCCAAAGTGCCAGATTGGAAAAAAAATAGCACTGGCAGTTGACTGAATAAAATACACAGAAGTCAGCATAGGTGATTCTTCAAGTCTCTTTCTCAAATAGTCGCTCTCACATTTAACAAAACTAAGATAGAAAAGTCCATTACTGGTCCTTTGATAAAGAGGCAATATATGCCAAGACACCAAAATGACCAGCCAAAATTCTGCAATCTTTCAATATTTGTTTGTTGAACCATGACAGAGAAACAGCTGCTTGGGGAAGTCAAAAAGCACTGTTCCCACATTGTTTTCACTAGAGATGTCCCGGTCAAGATTTTTTGGCCTCTGATGTGATCATATTTTTTTTAAGAAGGGCTATTTCCAATACCGATCCGATGTCTTTTTGTGTAGTGTCATGAAGGAAGTTCGTACAGTGGCTCCAAAAAGTCCATTAGACGACCAAAGCCGATGTTTTCCACGACAGACAGCGGTTCGTCTAAAGCGATGAATTCGACAATCCTCTGTTATTTTCTTGGACTTGTCGTCATTTCAACATAGTTTTTCTCTTCTTTGAAAGGCCTCCGCCAGTGTTTGGTGCTGTGGCTTTGCCGCGTATAGCACTTGTAAATCTTAAACTCGTCCCGATGATTCTTTTGTAAGTGATGAATCAAATTGGTAGTGTTAAAGTGGCTCTGCTGGTTCCTCCACGAGAAACTGTTTGTTTGCAGCAATTGTGTCGCTGTTTGACTCTCGTTTTGCTGTAGTGAAAAGTCCCACACAGCGGACATTGCGGTGTTTTGATTTACGGCAGCTGTAAAGCGCATCAATGCCGCAAAAACATGTGAAACTGGATCGATCCAGTCACATGACTGAATCCAATACTGTCCGATACTTATAAAAGAGCCGGAGCAGGAGCTGATACTGAATATTAGATTAGTTTTCACCCAACAATGTGCCCGATTAAACAACAAAAAATAATGTTACAGACATTTGCTCCTGTACGGACCTCACTGAAAAACATGCCTTTTGAAATCCATAGGTGTCTACATAGGTGATCCTTCAGTTTTACTATATTAAAACTCATATTTACCTGAACTAGAAGCTACAAAAGTCAAGCACAAAGATGCAGTATATGACAAAACAAGACACAAAATGTTGCAATCTTTCAATGACATTTGGAGAACCATTTTCAAATTTACCCCAAAACAAATATTTCACAAATTCACGAAACCCGACTTGATGGTGCCTTCGATGTGTCTACCCCGCTGGAAAATATAACTCGTTCACTTATGCAAAGACAGGAGCAGAGCAGAGGCTGTTGGGAAAATAAAAGGAGGGAGGACAGGAGCACAGAATACAAAATAGACTGCGCTGTGGGTGTGTGGACAGCAGGTGTGTAGTCCAGTCCCCAAGGTCCTTCTGGCTGTCTTTGCCTATTGATTAGTCCATATTGATCCATCCTCACACACACACTCACACACACGCACACACATACACCGATTTTATCTTTCCGTGCTTCTTGGGGACATTACATTCACTTCCATTCATTTCCTAAAGACTGGTCCTAACCTTACAGCTGCACGATGTATGTTTTTGGTTAGGAGTCCGTCACCTGTTTGTTTCGATGGAGATGCCATTGCTCTGCCTAAAATATTTCACAATATGACACTATTTTTTACTCTATTTTACATTTATACAACTACAGTTAGTTTTATAGCTCACAAATACCTAGAAAAACAGACATTCTGACTGTGAGCACGGTCGCTTCTCCACAGATCTGACCTGTAATTTGGTCTGGTTTGGTCTCCATGAAAAAAGATACTCAGAAACAATACAGACAACCCAGAAGCAATAACATCTCCATGGAGAAAAGCATTTGACGGACCCTCCAACAGAAAAGTTACACAATGCAATTTAACCATAGTCACGACTAGTGTTGTCACGATACTTAAAATTTCAAACTTGATTTTTATACAAAGGAACAGACTCGATACGCCATACAGATGATACCACGATAACAGTAAAAACAGTCTTTCTTTAGACAATAGTGTGGTTTTCAATATTAAATCATAGTACTTTCTGTTATATTCCCATGTGGTCTTATATGTGTGTCCCTCAGTGGTCCAGGTAGGTTCCACAGTGCTCCATGGGTGTTTACTAGTCTATGTGCTCTTATACTTGCTCAAGATCATTCTAAAGCTTCAGGAAAGCTCCATTTCTGTCCTGTGAATGTGACTTTTTTAGTATCGATACCTCCTCAAACGACTATCTGGTTTAGTTTAGTTTAGTTTATTATTTATCTGTCAGGGACACTGTACAAAAACATTCATCTTACAAAGAGAAGAGATGTTTGGACCAGATTTAGCTAAAGCTACTTTCCATCTGCAGTCCCCAGGCACAACAGGAAAACAAATCATACTAAAATTACCATTTGCTCATTCATAAAAATACTTACTGCTATTCCTATTAAAAGGGTTACTATACCCAAATTGATCAATATTAGGAATACTCAATACAAATACACAGCGAGCAATACACAGTTCAAGTAAACACAGCATTAGGGCCAGTGTTGGCACAGTTGATTATTGGGAATGTTTTTTTTATGTCTGTTTTTTTTTTTATGTCTCGAGAAAATGTTTGCAAATCTGTAGACAATTTCAGTTTTGATACTCGTTTTACTATCGATTAGTATCTGATTTTTATATTTTCATTGTCTATTACTATAATCTTAAAAGCGCTGTAGTAGTAAAAGGAGTTTATTTGGTCACTTTGCAGCACTACAAAACAAAACAAAACACAGACTACAGCCCCATAGGATCGACATGATTTTTACTCTTAAAAACGTGAAACATTTTGCAGTGGTCCAATGTTATTCCTCACTTACCTTATGCATTCAGCGCATCCTAATTAATCACCGTGATGAGTTTATAAGCGCATTTCACAACTCTCAAACTAGCATGCTAACACACACTTTCTGATTATCTGGGGGGGGGATCTGCTATGGAATTATTAACCTATTATAACCAATATCTGAACTTTAAACCATGCACTTATAATTTAATCATCATAATTTATGCTATGGAAACCTGATATTGGCCACGTTTACATGATGTTCTTTAATTTTGAATTAATTAGTTTGGAATTAAAATATTCTCTGTTGAGTTTACATGGAAATAACAATTCTGAATTGAGGTTTACATGGGAAACACGTTAAATCGGCTTGTGTAATTTCATTCAGCGTCTGGGGGTCGGGAAGGGACAGCGACACAAACATATTTACATCGACCAGAAGAAAACACACACTTCAGCTGCTACCGGCTTTTCTGTCATCTCGGTTTGTCGTTACGCCGCCGACACAAACACAATCCGAACTTTTTCCGCAGTTGTTCCGATGATACTGAAGCAGCAGCTGGAGAATTCTCTCCTCACGCTTCACGTCTGTGAGAAGACGTAAGAAGGGAAGAGTGTCGGAGAAGGAGGAAGAAGACAAACTGAGTCTGAGGCTGTGACACCTCAGCCCACTCCCACATCCCGCTCACAAATCCAAAGAGACGTGGAGGAAAGTCCGAAGAGACAACTGGAGGAACCGGATCAGAAGGACGACCCAACGAGCATGAACCACCGGGATTATTTTTAAGAAGAATAAACGTTAACATGATCGAGGGGTAAATTAATTTGGCTTTAATATCGGAATAAACCACCCACTTACTTCAGAATTTTAATTCTGAATAATAATTTTCATTAGGAATTAAGTGTTTACATGGTCTTTTTAAAGCAGATTTTTTTTTTTCCAGAATTAAAGCTCTCATGTCCATATAGGAGAGCCATGTCCCCACAGTGAGAGTGGAAGTGTACAGATTTTAGTCCCCACACTGAGATACATACCCACGCACATACAGAGACATGGTTCACTTGATTTTGCCTGGCTTTGACACAGGGGACATGCAGGCTACATTGTTAGCACACGTAGAGTACACACACGCACGCACACACACACACACACACACATATATAGCGTCATATCATGGTCCTTTAAGATGACATGGGTCTGCTCTGTGGCGTCGTGTCTCTGCACAAACATCCAGGGGAGAGGAGGCAGTGACAGGAGAGAGGGAGGTGCAGAAGGCGGAGGGACCAGGACTCTGCGTCAGTGTCTCTCAATGTGTCAAATACCGTTCACTCAGATGAACTACACTGGTTTAAAGGGCTGCACTGTTGTTTTGGGGCTTATGCAGGGTTGGATTTTATAGTGGACAAAATTAAGGGTGCGAAAAAATATCAAAATATCACTATATCGCATCGTTTAATGTGATGATACAGTATTGATATCAGGGACTGCTGTATCGACATATCACCAAGAGTATTTTTGGTATATTTTGTGAAAATATTTTGTTTTTTGTGCCAGTTTTGTTTGACATTTTCACTGTTTTGATGATTAAAATGGGTGTTCAACCCTTTTAACCCTATAATAAGAGCTATATTTATTGAAACACCTGTTCTTTTTTGTCTGTTTTTCTTTTTTAATGATTATTCTTATTTTTTACATACTTGCTCACTATGAACCAGATGTTATGTGTTCTTAGTAAAGATTGAATTGAACTGAATAGTCTATTTTTGTCAATAATTGTGTCAAAGAATGCCCTACGTGTAAATAAGAAGTAGTATTTACCATTTTTATGTAATTAAATACCTAAAACGGCGTGTTATAAGAAGAAAAGGCCAAAAGGAATTGAATTTTCTTCAACTTTCAAGCCCAGTTTCAAGCCCAGTTTCACAGCTTTGAGGGGCAGTTTGAATGATTAAAACTGCACGAAGTAGCGAGGAGTCATGGTAATTTGAAACAGTGGGGTCACCGGTGGTAGTAAAAGGGTAAACAAAGACTTTTTGTATCACAGCCATGATTTAGCCTGTATTTTTTACTGAACCGTATTGAATCGACTTGAAATATATTGTATTGAATTGAGATATGTACCGTTTCATGGCCTATGTATCGAGGTGTGTATCGTATCAGCAGCTTCTTAATAAAACCCGCCCTAGACAAAATCCATCCATCCATCTTCTCCCGCTTTATCCGGCTGGGTCACAGGGGCCGTTTGCTGCTCAATCCTCATAGCACCTGACCCCCCCTATGAACCCTCTGCAGGTGGTGAGCCCACAGGAGGGAAGACAAAATATATGTATTAAATTTGCTTTATTTTCACATTTGATGAAAAAAATGACGAGCAGTGTTAGATTTGAATGGAATTTTTTTCTCTCGAAGTGATCCTGTTCATTTAGAGTCCACTCACACCACAGACCGTATAAAGAAGCGGACTAAAGGAGTGTTTAGCTCCAGTCAAACGAAGCTCAACGAGGCTTGCATTTATTGGGGCGAATTTGCAGCTCTAAATTTAGAAATTGAACCGCAAGTATCATAGCAACCAAAGATCGGGGTCGAGGCTGCTGACGGTGAGGTTGGTTTCCCTCCACGACGCTGATTTGGCAGGGAGCGGGCGCTTAGCAACGCTGTCAATCAAACCTGTTGCCAACGCTAACAGGAGCGAAAGAAGGCGCCTGGTTGGTCTGTTATTAATGTTCATATCTTGATTTATGGATTAATACTTTGGAGCTGATGCCATCAACATTCTCTGGGGCTGTGATGTTAACTGTAAGCTCCGCTCTGTCTGAAGCTCTGTTATTCAAGTGAGACTTTAATCTGAGGTTTATTTCAACACAAACTGACCAGAAAGAATTGATTTAGATGGAACTACGACAGGAGAGCCGATTTGGGCTGTTACACAGGTCTCTCACACAAAATTACAATCATATATATACAACCATTATATTCTCTACACACCAGTCTGTCTCCCTAAGAAGAACTTTTCTTTCATTTTATTATCATTTAATTTAGCTTTGATTGAGAGTGAGAAATGTCATTTCATTTTTTCATATGTGAATATGAAAATTTGACAGTAAACTTTTTGAATCTTTATAATGTGTTTAATGCAGCTTTGTGCACATTTGTTACATTTTACAGAAACAAAACTTTAAACCGCATGGCTCATTTGCATACAGTATAAGCACTGAAAAAAAACCCCAGCTTATGCACTGATGTGGTCATCTTCTGTCAGACTAGAGGACACGACTCAGTGGAATATTTGTGTTCTTTCTGTGACAGAGGGATGTGCTGCTGATGGTGAGTCTGTTCTGTGCGTATGTCGCGTTGGAGATGGTTCATGTTAAATTTTTCAGAGATCGTACGAGTGCAGCAGCTCTTTCACTACAGTCGCTTTATTTATGTTGCTCTGGTTTCTCATAACCGGGATACTGGCTTATTCGGGATACTGAAACCAGGATACTGCGGAATGTGTCGTGTAATAGTGGTATCAGTGTGGGGGATAGCGGCCAATGTTTAACGAGTACGAGTATATTATGGAAATATCGGGCCGATACCATTATTGTATTGGTGCAACCCTAGCTTTTCTCCATGGAGATGTTATTGCCTTGTCTGGAATGTTTCACAGTATGGCATTAAACCTTTCTATCATTGTTTAGACCAAATCAGACCAAGTTACAGGTCAGATCTGTGGAGAGGCGACACCGCTCTCAGTTAGAATGCCTGTTTTTCTGGGTATTTTTGAACTATAAAACCACCTGGAACTGAATAAATGTAAAGTTGACCTGTTTAATGTCATACTGTGGAACATTCCAAGCAGAGCAACGACATATGATGGACCCCTCACCAAAAAGTTACACAGTGCACCTTTAAATGAACATATAAGGACTAAATAAGACTCCTGTGCACCGAACAAACCTGTATACTGCACCACCAGTGATGTCAAAACACCATCTCCTCTTTTCACGTCAGATCGAGACATGTTATAGAGTTTTCCAGGAAATATCCTGTCTCCCAGCGCAACTTTGGCTGTGATTTACCCTTAATGACAGAGCTGCAGTATTTACAGGCTGACATAATAATAAAGAGAGTCGACGTGGAGGTTTGAAGCCTGAAGCGCAGATGAGGTGGGAGGTGGAGGGAGAGAGGACCACAGCTGGGGGTGTTGTTAATTGGGAAAAACAGAGAGAATTTGATAGGCCTGAATGATCACAAAACAAATACTAATTATTTATGCAACACTTGTGAACCCTCCCTGTTGGACGCAGAGCAGAAAATCATTAAAACTCAACTCGTTAGAAAATAAGGGACTTTTTTGTGGACTGGAAAAGAAAAAAAAAACTCCTACGTTCTGGTTTTGGTGTTCAGAGAGTATTAAAAAAATTGACGGATGTAATACTAGTCACTGTTAAAGGTGCACTGTGGAACTTTTTGGTTGGGGGCCCGTCACCTGCTTGTTTCCATGGACACGTCATTGCTCTACCTGGAAGTACTAAAAAATATAGTAAACCTGAATTGTGTTTTGCATTGACAGCTGGTCCCCCCCCCGTCCTCCTGTCCATCTCTGTCCTCTATAATGAGACTCTTGGACTGATGTCACCTCCAGAGTGATGCATGATGGGAAACTGAGGCGGGCTGACACATACCCACAAGGACAGGCAGGATTTTCAGTTACTGTCCATCATATTAGACACATTAATCCAGGTGTAGACCGGGTTTCGGTGGTGGTCTAGTCCTGGTTACCATGGTTACATTCCACTCATTTAATTATATTTATGCCATTCTGAAGCAAATGTATGAGATTTTAAGTTGTTCTATTTAATATAAATTAGGGCCCAACTGATATGGATTTTTTTGGATCCAATATGATAGCAATAAAAACTTATAATTTTAAATTGGGCTTTTTTAGACTAAATTTACTGTTATTCTGCCTCTTAACGTCATATTTAAAGACAATAAGTCAGCCTAATGGCATTTCGGCATGACTTTCTAGCTAGTAAACCAAGTAAAGTAGTAGTATGTAAACAAAGTAAGTAAACTACCGCTATCAGCCTTTAGCGGTTATTATAAATGCATGTGAACTGCGCCAATTAATTCTATGCGTAAATGTGGACCATTCACACCTCTGTTCACAGCTCATTTACATATCAGTGCAGGTCCAGTAACATGTGTAAAGTCACTACAGTCACTGTACAGAAGGCCGGTCCTTCTCAAATAGTGGGGTATTGTCGAGGAGGAGCCGTGGGGCCTCAGGGAACATGCTTTTTTTTTTCTTCCGTACTAGAATAAAATGTAATTACACATCTACTACAGTGTTTTGCAGTGGCACTCACTGTCAGAGTGTGAGCAGGGAGTATTAGCCCCTTGGTATTAGTGCTGTAGTGTGGGTTTTATTTTAATATATCCATCTTTTTTTGCCCGAGGTATAAGAACACACAGCACAGAGCAGGAGGTGTGAAGTGCAGAGAACAAACTGTATGTAAAGCGTCTGTAGTGCTCGGCTTCACTGTGACTATGGTGGGAACGAGGAAAGACCGCTGTGTTTACGGTGTCTAAAAATGTTGGCAGCTCGGGGACAGTCCCGAAATCAAAGCCGTTGTCCTGAATCCAGCCCTAAATGTCCTGAAAATGACTCTCAAACAGAACACTGAGTCGTTATTTTCTGATAAACATTAAACTGCACTCAGCCCCTCACAGTTTCTAGTTGCCCCGTTCTCAAGACGAACATTCTCCATCCTCCGTCATAACAGAAGAGCGTCTCACTGAAGACACAGGCAGGCAGGACGCAGCCCATGGACTGTAGAAATGAGCAGCTGTCGTGTTTGGAGGCAAGTGGAGAGCAGGGGGGAAACAGAGCGACGTGTGGTCAGGGGAGGCCGGCGAGGCAGGGCCATAACCAACGCGGTGGAGTTTAGCTCACTGCATTAAGCCGCTTGTATTGAGCGTAGAGACTAGACTCCAGTTTGTTGTTTACATTTTTATTTTGTTCTTGTGTGTAAGCAAAAAAAATGAGCAAAACTCAATGTGTGTATTAAATGATACGCGATTGATTTTTCTGTGTTTGTAAAGAAAAGCATCAGCATTTCTAGTGGTTCTGTGGAGTCAGGGGAGGGAGGGGGCGTGACAGAAAATAACTGAGAAGCTCTGCAGTGGGCAAATGTAAGAGAAAACTTTGTGGCTGGCCTAAACTACACTGAAATCAACTTTTATTCATAGTTAATATCTTAGATCAGACAGAAAAGCGTTTAAAGCGACTGCTGACACTGGGGTAAAGAAACGTGACTCTGGGGATGCGTTCAGGGGCAGTATGGACACAGACAAATGACTCTGCAGATAAATCCTGATGCGGCGCCACATATTGGGACATTTATCTGTCTGTAAATTGGATTAAATAGACGTAATATAGAGAGTCTGAGCTTTATAACAAGGTATAACATGTCCACGTGGACTATCGGCCATATCGGCTAAATTTAGGCCGATATCCTATATGTCTCCAAATGCGCATATCAGCCTAACCCTAATCCTAACCCTAACCCGATATATCAGTTGGGGCCTAATATACATTAATTTGGCAAAATTCTGTTTGTGGAAAAAGTCTTAATACAGTTATTTAGGGTCCACATTTGATTCTTAGAGCAGTTTTTACACAAATCTCACATTTTCTCTCTATAACTCAAATCACTTTATGTAAGGAAACATTCACCCATTAAACACTCAACACTGGACACTGGAGGCAAAGTCTGTAAAGTGTCTTGCCCAGTGGCACATTAGCAGTACGACGGGATTAGGTTTGAGGTCCTGGTTTATACCTGATGTAGTCCTCACATACATACGCTACTGTAGAGATGAACAGTTTGGGAAAGAACTGCCATTACGATGTTTCATGTTCAAAAAGAAAATTTAAAAAGAAAGACGTTTTAACAGACAAACAAATACAAGAATCACATTTCAGAACAGATCTAAGCATTTTCATACAGAATAAAGACGGGAGATTTTGGAACTTTCTGCCCAAACACATCAGAGACTCATCCACAATCACCCTGAAAAACCATCTCTTTAGAAGCGCCTTTCAGTAACTTTCTTCTTCTTTTGTCTCTTCATGTAAAGCGTCTTTGAGTCTCCTAAAAAACGCTGATAAAAGAACATCAGTGAGATCCTGAAATCATACAAGACCCTGGCCGCGTCTCAATCCTCTTTCCTCGCTTCCTTCTCCTTTGATCCTCCGCTCCTCCCTCCTCCGCTCCTCTGCATCCTCTTCATCCTCTTCATTCTCTGCTCCTCTCTCCCCTCTTCTCCTCTACACCCTCTTCATCCTTTCTCCTCTCCATCCTCTGCTCCTCTCTTCTCCTCTGCATCCTCTTCATCCTTTCTCCTCTTCATCCTCTGCTCCTCTCTTCCCTCTGCTCCTCTCTTCCCTCTTCTCCTCTGCTCCTCTCTTTCTTCTGCTCCTCTCTCCTCTTCATCCTCTGCTCCTCTCTTTCTTCTGCTCCTCTCTCCTCTCCATCCTCTGCTCCTCTCTTCTCCTCTGCATCCTCTTCATCCTTTCTCCTCTTCATCCTCTGCTCCTCTCTTCCCTCTGCTCCTCTCTTCCCTCTTCTCCTCTGCATCCTCTGCTCCTCTCTTTCTTCTGCTCCTCTCTCCTCTTCATCCTCTGCTCCTCTCTTTCTTCTGCTCCTCGTCTCTTCCCTCTGCATCCTCTTCATCCTCTGCATCGTCTTCATCCTCTGCTCCTCTCTTCCCTCTTCTTCTCTCTTCCCTCTTCTCCTCTTTTCCCTCTGCATCCTCTTCAGCCTCTGCATCCTCCTCCTCTTCATCCTCTGCTCCTCTCTTCCCTCTTCTCTCCTCTGCATCCTCTCTCCTTTGCACCTCTTCATCCTCTCTTCTCTGCATCCTCTGCTCCTCTCTTCGCTCTGCTCCTCTCTTCTCTGCATCCTCTCTCCTCTCCTCCCTGTGTCTCCTCAGTGCGCGGGACTTCCTCACCCGTTTCCTGCAGAATCGAGGAGAGGAATCGAGGAGAAGGAAGCGAGGAAAGAGAAATGAGACGCGTCCTCTGACACGACACGAGACACGACGGGGGCTGGAGGCTCTTTCTGCAGGTCACACGTGCAGCCGAGCGGGAGGGAGGATTACACTCATCACATTCTGCTTTACCAGGAAAAATCCATAAGATAAACTCACAAATGTTCAACCGGATCATTTCTATTGTGACTAGAACCCAAAATCTCACCGTATGACAACACACATCTGCATTTTTACGTTCACTTTGTGTGTCTGGCCTGTAGTGTGTGTGTGCTGGTGTCATCGGAAACCCTCCTACACACTTTTACAAATGCACTTTTAACTCTTTTTCATTTGCCCTTCTCTCAGGTTTTTGTTTCACTTTTTCTTCTTTGTTTCGGAATGACAGGATGCGTCTCACACACACACACACACACAGACACACACACACACACACACACACAGACACACACACACACTCTCACACACACAGACACACACACACACACACACACACGGACCTGTCTACTGCTGCCGTGACGGCTCTGAGCTGTCAAAACATCCCCTCTCCCTCCCTCTCTTTCTCACCTCTCTTGCTCTAACTCTCAATCTTACTCCCCTCCCTTCTTTTTCACTCCACCTCTCCTTTTCTACTCTCTCCTTCTCTTGCTCTCTCTTGCTCACCCGCCTTCCTGTCTCTGTGTTTCTGTTCTACACAAATTAATTCAAATACAGCCTGAGAGGTCAAACGCATTTTAAAAACAATTCTCTCAGTCCATTCTCAAAAGCACGTTCACACGGGTTCACACGGTCATGGAAATCCTGGAAAAGTCATGGAATTTTGTAGATTCAATGAACGTTTTGGGATTTTAGTATCTTTTTCACGCAACTACAGCATTTTGTTAAGTTCTCATGAGGCGATTCTGATTATTTCTGAACATCTGCGCTGCTGCTCCAGTGTAAAACAGACACAATAAATGCACCGACAGGATTTTGAATGTTAAAAACTATAATACCAAACCATAAGGTGAGTGGAAAGAGTTCACATTTCATATTTAGCCCTAAAAATTGGCAGAATTCTACACATGTAGGTGCCGTAAAGTCATGGAAATTTTACATTAGGTCATGAAAAAGTCATGGAAAATTTTGAAATTTTGTCAGTTAAAAAAAGTGGGAACCCTGTTAGATGACCAGATGAAAACTTGTACTAACTTGGTGCACTTCAGACAACCATATAAAAATCAAATCTTACAGAAATACCTAAAAGACGAGATACATCATCTCCACAAGTAATTCTAAAGTAAATGACCATTAACTAAACACATGCTTTTCCTAAAAATTACCTTTACTTTGATACAATCATAAAAATATCATAAATCATCGATCATAAATGTCACGCCTTTTTATCATTGTTATTAGATCGTACGACCATTATACGACCAGAAGAATACAAAAAAAGAAATTGGGTTAAAATTATATTTAGTATCACGATATGCATCTGACGGTACAATATTTACTGTGATATTTTGGAGGCTGATATAATTGTAGATAGGACGCTTTTTTGCTTTTAAAAAACCTTGACAAGATTTAGAGAGACTCATTACTGTCATAATCCCAAGAATTCAAGTAAAAAACATATTTCTTCATGTTGTCTGCGCTGAAATGAATCATGGGATATGTAGTTCCCTATGTTTATCAGCTATTATAAAACAATGCATTTAGGCAAAGAGACTTGTAATTCAATATACTGTGATGGCCTACGAGATTACTGTTGATACGATATCACAATAACAGGGTCGAGCAAGAAGGTTCGGGGTTCAGTCCCATGGGTCAACCCGGGCCTTTCTGTGTGGAGTTTGCATGTTCTCCCCGTGTCTGGATGGGTTTCCTCCGGGCTCCGTGCAGCACCTATGAACTGAAATCAGGGACAATGTCGTCGCCCGGTGCCCAACCTCAGCCCCGAATGGATGACGTGGGGGTTCATAGGTGTTGGGTGTACAGAGGAACACGGGCGGTGAACTGCTGCCCCCGCGACCCCGCCGGATACAGCAGAAGAAGATGGATGGAGACGATATTTCAGTTATTGGTACATCCCTAACAGTAGGTCATTTATTTTGCTATATGTAAATATTTGTAAAATCCAGTCATCATTGTACAGTAACCACATCATTTTAGAATTTTTGAAACTATGTCATGAACAGAGGTGGGTTAATAAACTTTTTTTCTTCTTCTTCTCTCCTTCCTTTTCGAGACATGTGCTTTTCTGTTGTTTACATTGTGTATGTCGTATGTGTACGATTACAGTTTCTCTCTAGAAAACTCGAAATAAAAACAAATCAAATCTCCATCTCTCTTTCTCATCTCTCTCTCTCGCTTAACTCTCTCTCTTTCTCACTCCCTCCTTTCCCTCCCTCTTTTGTCTTTCACTCTACCTCTTCCTTTCTTTTCTCGCCATCTCCATCTCCCCTCTCTCTTTCTCACTTCTCCCTCTCCTTCTCTTCCCTTTCTCACCACCTCCTCTCGCTCTACATCCCTCTCTTGCTCACCCCTTTACCCCCTCTCTTCCTTTTCTAGATCCCTTACTCACCTCATCCTCGATTCATCTGTACCTATGACCGTTTCCCTCCGTTTCCTCCTCCATCTCATCCCCTCTCATCTCTCTCCTTTCTTTCACCCTTTTTTCTATCCTTCTCTCTCGCATCTTCTCCTTGCCTTTTTCTCACCTTTTCCTCTCCTGTGCCTCTCACTGGAAACAGCTCGTCTCTCTCACTTCACTCATGCCGTTTTCCTCTCTTCTCTTCCATATTTCTCACTTTCTCCTCTCTCTTTCTCTCACTAAAAACAGCTCGTCTCCTGGTTCACCCGCTGTTTTCTCCTCTTCCTCTTTTGCTTACCGCCACCTCTCTCTTTCCTTCCTACCCCTCCATCTCCTTTCTCCGTTCACCTTCTCCTCTTTTTGCTCCCTCTCTCCTTCCTTTCTCAGTTCACCCACTGTTTCTCTGCCTCTCAACCTCTCGCTCTTTCTTTTCTCTTCTTTCGACACGATTCGCTGCGTTTTCCTTACATCACAGCTCTATGGAGATGAGCCCTGTCAAGACCCACTGTCATAATTTTCAGAATAATTTTAGCATTTTTGTTTGTCAAGAGTTTGAAAAAAGAAAAAACTGTGGTTAAATTCAGTACAGACTTTCATCCATTTATAAAACTCTGATCATAATCTGATTTCTGGAGTTATCGGATTACTGAAATGTCTTTTTTTACTGTCATTTGATGTGAATATGAGTGATCTGATTTCTTTATGATTCTTCACACCAACCGAATTGAAATTTCAGTTTGAATGGAAGTTCGCAAATCGCAAACTTTTTTCCTTTTCTGCGTAAAAATTGTGAACCCTCAAGTTAAAATCAGCACAAACATCTTCTGAAGTGGTATTTTTGTATTAGTTTGTCAGTTCAGATTTCAGTCTTTAGGTCAGTTCTTCTGGACATGTTTAAAGGGATAATTTGGGATTTTTAACATGAACCTGACGGCAGCTCGCAGTGATATGACCGGAGAGAAAATAGTACAAAGTGATTATGAGGTCTGACCTTTTCCCTGTTCACGTTTTGTGATACAAATGTATCACTCTTTTCAACACACTGTTTTGAGAAGAAAAACTGTTTATTTTCATGACTCCAGCCAACTTGCCGGACACTTTCATCAGCGCCAAAACCGGGGAAGAACTCGGCTCACCGGACGCTGTCGGGAGGTAAGTCAGTGTTGATGCACGACACTGCTGAAGGGGGACATACAGATTCATGTCAAAAAACCTGAACTATCCTTTTAAAGTGTAAAGTTTGAACAGAATTCTATTGCCAAAGGACAGAGTTAAATTTGTCAACTGGTCAAAGTTTATTTAGTTGGATACGTTTCGCAGCTCATCCAAGCTGCTTCTTCAGATTCAGATTCAAGTATTTATTGTCATTGTCACAGAAGAACAACGAAATTGCGTTTGGAGCATCCATACTTCATAATTGTTAAGTGCAAACCCATAAATAATAATAAATACCCCTTAAACCCAAGTGTAAACACTGACCTAGTGTGACCTCAGTACAACATGAGACAGTTCTTACAGCAGCAGCATGAGAGCAGGTCAAGTAGCAAATATAATCACAATCACAATTCTAGTCCAAAAGATAAAATTAGTAAGAATTAAACAACATGGTATAAAGTGCGTTAAAGTGCGGTCAGTGAGAATTCCAATGGTTAACCACTCTGTGATAATGCACCACTGGCCAAAAAAGTCTCCACCTGGGTTTAACTAAGCAAACAGGTCAGAGGTCACTGCAGTTGGTCAGGTCCAGGTTCAGCAGCAGTGTGTGCTCAAAGAATGAGGTCAGCTGAACCTGAATATACTGAAGGACCAGGTTATTCCATCAGTGGATTTGTTCTTCCCTGACGGCACGGGCATATTCCAAGATGACAATGCCAGGATTCATCGGGCTCAAATAGAGAAGGAGCAGGAGACATCATTTTCACACATGGATCAGCCACCACAGAGTCCAGACCTGAACCTCACTGAGAAGCTTTGGGCTGTGCTGGAGAAAGTTTTGTGCCTCGACCATTATCAATGCAAGATCTTGATGAAAAATGAATGCAATCGCTGTGGCTTTGTTTGAATAAGCTTCAGCCATGTCACAAGATTTATTTCCATCCAATGTTGCATTCATTTTCACCAACTGGAACCGGATAAGACACAAGACACAAGACACGCGTCCGAGATCGATTAGTGGCCGCTCCAGGTACTGCACAACGCATTTTTCCTGGATTCAAACTGCTCGTGCTCGGCTGACAGGTAATCGACAGCTTTCATAAAGGTCGGATTTTGCAGGGGTTCTTTTGCATCTTTACAATATGAACTTTTAAAAATTCTAAATCGTCAAAGTGCCTTAAAGTTAGAATTAGCCTAGTCCCGCTCGGAGCCAGTGGTAGCTCCGTTTAGTATTCAGGAAGTAACGCAGACGTAAAAATCTTATTTGGGGATGATGCACGAGTGAGTACAGACCTTTGCAAACAACACGACGCCATCTTGGATTCACCTTCCACATTTTATTATCGTTCTGTGATTAATGCTTCATTCTATTGCGCTCGGAACTTGGAGGAAAACCGACCTCCACCTCGGAAAACGCGTCAATTCTGAAACACGAACTCGGGCCGGCAACGGGTTTCAGATTCACAAGTGACACGTTTCAGTTTGTAGCAGTGGTAGAAGCACATTATTCAACTTGGAGTCGTGCGTTGTGCAGTTTTAACGCACTGCTCCTCGTTTTTTTAACGCTTTTACGTAGCACTATCATGACATCACCATAGCAACGGGGAAAACACATCCTTAACTGCTGTGGATAAAATGTAGGGACTAGCTCTATTTAAACACCGAAATGACTGATATTTGACACATTTACAGGCATTAAAAAGCTTACGTTTCAGTTTCAGTTCAGCTTTACACACTTCACGGAGGAACTCTACAACTACGACTCCGCGGCGTGCGTCTAAAACAGAATCAAAAATTGCGAAAAAAGATATTCTCCCCAAATCGTCCAGCCCAACTGCAGGTTTTGAACTGTTGTTAAATTAAACAAGCACATATTTTTTCCTACAGTAATCCAACCACTGTCTGTAGGCCACACTGTAGACATGACGGTTGAAGTGGGTTGCTCAGAGGCACAGCAGCAGAGGGAACAGACAATGGTTTTGCAGCTCTCCTCTCTGGTGCACAGCAGACTTGGCGTGGTGCTCGCGTCTGCCATAAGGTGGATTTGTCCCCGCTGCGATCGCCCTGCAGGCCACACACACACTGCGCCGGGAGCTTGTGTGCGAGGTCTGGGGTTCAGTGCCATGAGGGGACGTGCATCTGTCTGTTCACCCCATATGAGAACAGAGAGAGCAGGGAAAGAAAGTGGGGGTTTATAGAAGAAATACGCTTTTTATTTGGTGTTTAAAGGTCCGATATTACACAAAATTGACTCTTTTGAGCTTTAAGTCATGTTATAAAACTGAGCTCCTCAAAAACAGACTTGGAGTTGTGTTTTGTTTCATTCACACATGTCTGAGTTATTAGTCTGTCTACATCTCCAAACCTGAAAATGTCTGTTCTACACTGGCCACGTTTACATGTTTTTTAATTCTGAATTGTTTTGAATGAAATAGTTCACAATTCAAATGTTCGAGTTGAGTTTACATGGAAAACATGTTAAATCGTCTTTATTTAATTCCGCTAAACGTCTGCGGGTGGGGAAGGGTTCTGATTGGACAGAGACACAAATGTATTTACATCTTTGGGAAGAAAAGACTTCAGCTGCTACCGGCTTTTCTGTCATCTCTGTTTGTCGTTACGCCGCTGACACAAACATCCAAACTTTTTTCACGTTTTTCACGTTGTTCTGATGATAATGAAGCAGCAGCTGGAGAATTCTCTCCTCACGCTTTACGTCTGTGAGCTGAGGAGAAGGGAAAAGTGTCGGAGGAGGAAGAAGACAAACTGAGTCTGAGGCTGCGACACCTCAGCCCACTCCCACATCCCGCTCACAAATCCAAAGAGCAGAGGAGGAAAGTCCAAAGAGACGACTGGATTGTCCGGTCAGAAGGGCGACTCAATGAGCAAGAACCACCGGGATTATTTTTAAGAAGAATAAACTTTTACATGATCGTGGAATAAATGAATTCAGCTTTAAAATCGTAATAAACCACCCACTTACTTTGGAATTAAGTTTAATTCCGAATAATCATTTTCATTAGAAATTAAGTGTTTACATGATCTTTTTAAAGCAGCAATAAAGCTCCCATGTAAAAGTGGCACTTGATGAAGAGTAATTTTCAAGTTACCTGCTACTTTTTCCTTTAGTTCAGTAGAGATCAGCAATTCCAGGGCTAAAATCACCCAGATGAGTCTAGAGGTGTGTGGAGTTTAAAAACACAGTGGTGCACTTCCTGTATTAACACATGACATCACAAAGTGGAGTGTTTTCTGTTCGAGAGAAGAACTCAGCCTAAATATGCAGGTTTGTGTGTTAAACATGTGATAAACAATGAAACAAAACAGAACAGAACATAGATCAGAAAATAGAGTCATATGGGCCCTTGATGTAAACTATTCTAATGTATATGTGGATCATTACTTTACACTTTGTTCATTGTAAACTGTAGTACTGAGCAAAGAAACATCTAACAATGACTCTGCTGACTCTGATTCTCTGCTGTTGGCACTAGGCAAGCGGTGGGCTTTTATTAAATCAGATCTGTTCAGCAAAATCGACTTTTCAGAGTTATAGTTGTTTCCCCGCACCATTTCCTCACCCAAAGATGTATTTAGAGTGATTTGTGTCGGAGTAATCTTCACTTATTTTCAAGAGCTCATTTTGCAGATCAACCCCCATTTTCGCCGCCACCGCTACACACCACAGTTCTGTCCTGACTTCCTCCTCCAGTTTTTTTTTCTCAATTGGTGAAACACGTACGACTCGGCAGGAGTTATTCTGGTACAAAAAAAAAAAAACCTGCTGCTCGCTAAAGTGACGTGAAGGTCTTGTGATAGGAAGCTCTTGTGATGAAGTTTACAGCAACACCAGCTGCCATTGGGCAACACAGTTTTTTAACACAGAAATCAGCAGACGTGTTTCTTTTAATAAGTTGTTTTAGATCAATATTGCGATTTAAAATGTCCATATAATAACAGAATGATCTCCGGGTGTCACAGATTACTATAGCACACACAAGTTTTCTTTAAAGCTCGATACCCATCTCTGGTCAGTGGATACTGGGGATGCCACGATACAGCTTTCCCATGATTCAATACGTACAGTATGTCGCTACGGAGGGTCATGATATTGATTCGATTTCAATACGTTTTAAGAAATGCGAAAGAAAAAATCTCATGGTATTAATGAAACAATACATACATAACATATAAAACATTACAGAACAAATACTGTACAGCTGTAGTTTATATGTGAAGTGTTTCAAGTCATTTGGTTCAATGATTTCCAGCATTTTTATTCAGCGAAAATAAGAATAGAGCTTTCTCAGGCTATTTTATATTTTAGAATATAGCCTATAGTCTGCTCCTAATATGATGACTTCTTTTCTTTCGCTCCTCTCGCTGCGCTCACACAGGCTCGGCCTCGTCTCCAGCAGCAGCACAGACAGACAGTAGCTCCTCCCATAATGCCCTGCTCTGTTTACACACACTTTTACAAGCTCAACGATCCGCTTTCAGAACTGTGTTATAGAAATGTCCCAACAGACCGTTTTCTGAGGCGAACCTATGAAACAGAGTCGAAGAAAAAGATCACACATATCACGAGTCACACATGTTACGACCCAGCTCTGCTAGGGACCGCGGAAGTAACAAAATAACCAAGATGTAAAATGGAATCAATAAGGTACTTTAATTAAAAGGAATGTACAAGGTAAATTAAACAAAACAGGCTAAAATATGTACATAAAATAACCTAAACTAAGAAAAAGAACAGGATAACAAGTTGTGCCAAAAACGAGTCACGTGGGCTTACACAAAAAAAACAAGTGACTAAACTAAGGGACGCAAACGAAACTAAATCACAAGTGTCCCAAAGTAAAATCACACAAACCCACAAACAGAATCAAGTGACAAAACAAAAAGGCACAAAACTAAACTAAACTAACCAAGTGTCTCACGTACCAGTACAAACAAAGTGACTGACAGAAAGAGACACAAACACAAAATGGCAGCTAAATGCCAGCAGCCCCGAACAGGTGAGAGGAATCTAGGGGGAGGAGTCTGGAGGTGAGGTGGGAGTGGCCGAGGATTGAAGTTCCCACCAATCAGGGACCAGGGCTCAACCAGCAAAAATCCAAATGACAAAACAAGAAATTAAAGCACACAACACAAATCAAAGAACTGGAGGCCTGGGGCTGTAACACACATTCGAATAAAGCCGATGTAAAGCCAAAAGTTATTCTAAAGTATTTGAAAGTTAATATCTTTGTCATTTCTGGGTCTGTCAAGGTAAAATAAAAAACGCGTGAAAGATAAAATCCACCTGTTAGAATACATAATATATTAAGTCTCTGCGGAGCTGTTTTCTGCATCTGAGGAGGACGCTGCGATAACTTTTCCTTTCAGACCAAAATATATAAATGACAACATTGCGCACATGGAGGGACACATGCATATCGACTGAACACGTGTATCGAATCGTGTCACCGGTATCGATTATATGGATCATCATTGCATCCCTAGTGGATACAAAAATCTGTTTCCCACAAGGGACCCATTAAAGGTTCAACTTTGCATAATGTGAGTTCCTTAAACCTTTAATATGAGATCTGCCGCCATCTTACCGCTTTTCCTGAAATGTTCCACAGTTTGGCATTAAACATACCGGTCTTACTTATATTCAGTCAGAGATGGTTTTTATCCCTAAACATAGAGAAGATGCTTCCTACATAAATTAAAACTGAGTCATTTTAGAACTGAATACAAAGCCAAACAGAATAGTAGAAAAAAAACCTGGAACTAAACCAAAAAGATGATCTAAACTAGCCAAACTAACCAGGCTACAGGAGGACAAAACCAGTGACTGTTAAAACAACATAAAATACAAAATGTGAGTAGAGAAGTCAGTGTGGAATTTTGAACATACAGTATTTTGTTTTCTCATTTTTAAAGATATTTGGGCATATAATTTGAGGCTGGCGGTGTTGTGTCCTTGTTCTTTGTAGTTCAATGAAAAACATTCTTTCATTGAATAGAATCTGCACAGGTTTTATTCTACACTAAATGAAAATGAATGGCACAAAGCTGAAGGTCATGAAGCCAATAGCGAAACTATGGAGCCAATCAAGCTCCCTCAAAAGTACACTTCTTTTCATCATTTTCAACAATTTACCGGTATTTTAATTCACGAAAAACTCATCTACAGTCCCTTTTTTTTTTTTTTTTTTAACCACAAACCTTCAAGAGAGCTGTGTATAGTCACGTTTTGAACAGTCAGTCAAATGAAGCTTATCGAGGTAAGAGGTTGTAGGAGCAAATTTAGAGCCAAGTTTGGAATTCTGACGGCGAGTATCATAGCAACCAAAGAGCCAATCAGGAGCGAGGCTGTTGAAGGTAACGCCCTTTCCTGCTGCGACGCCGGTTTATCAGGGAGTGGGCACTTAGCAACGCTGTCAACCAAACCTGTTGCCAACGCCATCGGGAGAGATCTCGGAGGATTTAATGATCATAACGTGAATTTCGAACAAAATAGCAAAATAAAAGTGACGGGATCGTGTAGAGCGGGTTAATACGAACATTTTAAGACCAAAATGACGAGGCTCACAGGAGACAAGTTTCAGTATAAAGTCAATTGGATGGAATTCGATGTCGATGGAGCCGGAAGTGCATCCATGAACACAGAGACGAGCGGGTTAGTTATGTGCATTTATATATACATATATGGTCTGCTTCAGTCCGGTTCAAGAGAAAAGTCTGCTTCAGTCCGGTTCAGGTGCAGGTCTGCTTCAGTCCGGTTCAGGAGCAGGTCTGCTTCAGTCCGGTTCAGGTGCAGGTCTGCTTCAGTCCGGTTCAGATGCAGGTCTGCTTCAGTCCAGTTCAGATGCAGGTCTGCTTCAGTCCGGTTCAGGAGCAGGTCTGCTTCAGTCCGGTTCAGGAGCAGGTCTGCTTCAGTCCGGTTCAGGAGCAGGTCTGCTTCAGTCTGCTTCAGTCCGGTTCAGGAGCAGGTCTGCTTCAGTCCGGTTCAGGTGCAGGTCTGCTTCAGTCCGGTTCAGGAGCAGGTCTGCTTCAGTCCGGTTCAGGTGCAGGTCTGCTTCAGTCTGGTTCAGGTGCAGGTCTGCTTCAGTAGGTTCAGGTGCAGGTCTGCTTCAGTCTGGTTCAGGTGCAGGTCTGCTTCAGTCTGGTTCAGGTGCAGGTCTGCTTCAGTCTGGTTCAGGTGCAGGTCTGCTTCAGTCCGGTTCAGGTGCAGGTCTGCTTCAGTCCGGTTCAGGTGCAGGTCTGCTTCAGTCCGGTTCAGGAGCAGGTCTGCTTCAGTCTGGTTCAGGTGCAGGTCTGCTTCAGTAGGTTCAGGTGCAGGTCTGCTTCAGTTGTGTGTAATTCTTGATAAAGCCTCAGACTCAGACCACACACTCAGACAGATCTATTGATTTTCTCTGTACACTTCTGTCACCACGTCAGCCTCTCCTGGTGACCAGCCTTCCCCCTCCCCAGACGCCTCCCTCCCTACTCCCTCCCTCCCCTCGCTGTCCATCTTCCTCTCTCTCCTCTGTCCGTTTCTTTCTCTCACTCTCCCCAGACGCCTCCTTCTCTCTCTGTCTTTCCCTCTCTGTCCCCACACACTCCATCTCCTTTTCTTTTCCTCTTTCTTTCTCCATCCTCAGACACCTTCCTCTCCATCACCCCACTTTCCTCTCTCCTCTCCTCTCTCCTGCCCATCTCTCTTCCATCCCTCCCTAGACACCTCCCCTCTCCCCTTTTCCGTCTCACCCTCATTCAACCTTTAGCTCTACTTCTTCACCTCTATCTCCTTGGTTCTCCCTCTCCTCCATCTTTCCCTCCCCATCCATCTCCCTCCCTCCCCTATCTCAATCCTTCTGTCGCCATCGCTCTCCTCTCACCCTCGCTCAAACTTCACTTCCTCCCCCTCCCTCTCTCCTTCCTTCCCTTACCCTCTTCTCTCTCTATCTTCTCTGTCTCTACTCTTTCTCCATCAGCCTCATTCTCCAGCTCTTTCTTCCCCTCCTACTTCCTCCCTTTCTCTCTCGTTCATTTTCACACTCTCCAGACCCCCCTCCTCTCTCTCCTTCCCCCTCTCTCTCCTCCATGTGTAAATTGGATACTTGACACTTGTCCTCCCCCTCCTCCTCCTCTCCTCCTCCTCTCCTCCTTCTCTCCTCTCTTCAGATGTTAGATATTCTGAACACTTGTGCAGATCCTTGTCACCACAGCTCAGAACACAGAGACTGATCAGGAAAACAAAAACTACAACAAAAAAGTACATTCAAGACGACCTCTATGTGGTATTAACTGCAGACACAAAACATAAGATCATTCTGAATTAAAATAGTTCAGGATTCAAATATTCTCCTTCGAGTTAAAGGAAAGAATAATTCTGAACTGAGGTTTACATGGAAAACACGTTAACTCTTTATTTAATTCTGTTCATCGTCTGCGGGTGGGGAAGGGTTCTGATTGGACAGCGACACGAACATATTTACATCGACAAGAAGAAAACACACACTTCAGCAGCTATCGGCTTTTCTGGCATCTCGGTTTGTCGTTACGCCGCCGACACAAACACGATCCAAACTTTTCCCGCGGTCGTTCCGATGATAATGAAGCAGCAGCTGGAGAATTCTCTCCTCACGCTTTACGTCTGTGAGCTGAGGAGGAGAAGGGAAGAGTGTCGGAGAAGGAGGAAGAAGACAAACTGAGTCTGAGGCTGTGACACCTCAGCCCACTCCCACATCCCGCTCACAAATCCAAAGAGACGTGGAGGAAAGTCCCAAGAGACGACTGGAGGAGCCGGATCGTCCGGATCGCGTCAGAAGGACGACCCAATGAGCACCAACCACCGGGATTATTTTTAAGAAGAATAAACGTTAACATGATCGAGGGATAAATTAATTTAGCTTTAAATCGGAATAAACCGCCCACTTGCTTCAGATTTAAATTTAATTCCGAATAATCATTTTCATTAGGAATTATGCGTTTACATGGTCCTTTTAAACCAGAATTCTTTTTTTTTTCAGAATAAAATTATTTTTATTCAGAATCTCATGTAAATGTGGCACGTGTAACCCTTTATTTTTTTGAAAATGCTCTATTCGCCAAAAAACTCTCCCCTCCCTCTGCGCTAAGTCACTCAAAACAGAGCTGTATTTTAGTGAAACGCAAAAATTCAAATGTGTTTTTACAAGACGATGAAATGTGAAATCCACGTTTCTGCTGCACATTCCCAGAAATCGCTGCCGCTTTCATTTTCAAACTGCGCATGCGATGTCCTGCGATTCAAAATGACTCCCGCCTCAAAATGACTGAAAAAAAGAAATAAAAATTGGGAGTGTAGAGTGTAAAGTTGTGACTCTTTTTTTGGCTCTTGGACTGATTTTCGTTCGGATGCGGTTCGGGTGTTGGTAACATATTCAGAACGGGTCGGACTGGGTACAGAAGTTTATTTAAATTTTGTCGGGAAAATGGGTTTGAGATACGACGGGTATGGGGTGTGTGCGGTTTGTCAAAATCGGACCCGTGCCTCGCTCATCTTAAGCATTCGGCGCGTTATGATTTTCACAGCTCTCTAACAACAACAACAACAACAACTAGCATGCTAACAGAGCACTTCCTTTTTCACAGCGAATAAAAACACTTTCTAATCAGACGCAGACACTACTTGCGGGGAAAAACGCAGGTAAAAGGCCTGTTTGTTTCACAGGAAAAGATAATCCAGACAATACCGCCCACTCTATCACTCTGTTTAAGAGAGAGAAAGAGAGGAACGCGAAAAGAGAGAAGGAGAGAGTGTACAAAAGAGTGAGGAAAGAGAGACAAAGGCACAAGGACGAGGGAATAAATGAGAGGAGTGTTTTTCACAGCCTCAGGTTTATCCACCCACACCGGTCCCTCCTCCGCTGCCCTCTTCCTCTCTCTCCATCGCTCCCTCTTTCTTTCCAACTCTCTCCTCTCTCAGCGTTACTAAAAAATTCACTTCTTGAAATCAGAAATCAGATGTTCTTTTCTTTTCTTTTTTTTTTGCCAGAGGAGAAATAAAACCGTCGTGTTGTTGCGATCTAAACCGGCGTTAAAAATAAAAACACAGCTCGAGTCAAAGCGTCGGAGCCCGAGGAGAAAAACTGGTCCAAACTCAAACCAGCGAGAGTCTAATGTAGGCCAAAGTCATACCTCACATTCCACTCACATTCCTGCTCTGCTCTCCCTCTCTCTCTCTCCATCTCTCTCTCTCTCCTTTTTTCTTCTTCTCTCACGCTCTCTCAACCCCATCTCTCCACGTTTCCTCTTCCTCTCTTCCACTTCCCTCCCCTTCTCATCTCTAAATCTGACTTCTCTCCCTTTTTCTCTTTCTTTTCCATCCCTCTCCATCCCGTTTTCTGTCTCCCCTCACTCCCTCTCTTCCTCTCCCTTTTCTCTCTCTCGTTCTCTCATCTCCACCTCTGACTTCTCATCCCCTTTCTCTCTCTCCCATCCTGTTTCATTCCTTTTTCTCTCTCCCCTTCTCCCCTCTCCTCTCACGCCCCCTTTCCTTCCGCCCTCCCTTTCTCTCTCCCACTTTCTCCATCATCTCCCGATCTGTTCTTTCTCTCCCTCACTCCCTCTCTCTCCCTTTTTTCTTTCTTTTTGATCCCTTCTCATCCCTCGTTCTCTCTCCCCCTCCCTCTATCTCTCCCTCTCTCCTTACTCCCCTCTCCCTTCCTCCCTCTTTCTCTCTTCCCTCCCTCCCTCTCTCTTTCTCTATCATCTCACTCTCTCCAGCCCCTGTTCTCTCACTCCCCTCTCCCTTCCTCCCTCTTTTTTTTCTCCCCCTCCCTCGTTCTCTCTCTCCCTCTCCTTACTCCCTTCTCCCTCTCTCACTCTATCTTTCTCTCCCCCTTCTCTCTCCCTCTTTCTCTGTCATCTCCCGATCTGTTCTTCTTTCTCTCCTTCACTCACTCCCTCTCTCCCCTTTTTTCTTTCTTTTTGATCTCTTTTCATCCCTCTTGTTCTCTCTCTCCCTCCCTCTGTCTCTCCCTCTCCCCATCTCCTTCCTCCCCTCTCCCTTCCTCCCGCTTTCTCTCTCCCCTCCCTCCCTCTCCCTCTCTCTCTTTCCTTACTCCTTTCTCCCTCTCTCACCCCCCTCTCTCTCTCTGTTCTTCTCTCCCTCCCTCCCCGTCTCTCTGTCCTTTCACATCAGCATCAGTTCTTCCTCTGTCTGGCCTGTGGCTCTGTCTGCTGCACCTCCTGTTCTCCTTCTCTCTTCCCCTCGCTCCCTCGTTCCCATTCCTCTCCTCTCCTGAGAATTCACTGCAAAAATATTGACACTTCTAAAAATAATTTCCGAATTCAGAATCTCGATTTGAGAAATTTCGATACACTCAGATGTATTTAGTGTTTTTCCAGACATTTTGTGGACTTTGGTTAAATCTGCCTTTTTAAATTCTAATTGTATGTAGTATGTTGTATTATATGTAGTTATGTGAAGTGTATTTTCTTTTCTTTCTTTTAGCTCCTTTTTGAATAAAAAAAATATATATATATATATACGCCTCTGATTTGGACTGTTTTAATATATTTACGCATACAAAAATTCTTGATCTCTTTAGCAATAATGAGTACAAAATAATTATTGATTCTAAACTTTAAAAAAAGTAAAACCGCTGTACCTGATTTTGTACAACTCACCCTTATGTAACAGATAATACTCCCTACAACTGTACAACACACCCTTATGTAACAGATAATACTCCCTACAACTGTACAACTCACCTTTATGTAACATATAATACTCCCTACAACTGTACAACAACTCACCCTTATGTAATATAATACTCCCTTCAACTGTACAACTCACCTTTATGTAATATAATACTCCCTACAACTGTACAACACACCCTTATGTAACAGATAATACTCCCTACAACTGTACAACACACCCTTATGTAACAGATAATACTCCCTACAACTGTATAACTCACCTTTATGTAATATAATACTCCCTACAACTGTACAACTCACCCTTATGTAACAGATAATACTCCCTACAACTGTACAACACACCCTTATGTAACAGATAATACTCCCTACAACTGTACAACTCACCTTTATGTAACAGATAATACTCCCTACAACTGTACAACTCACCTTTATGTAACAGATAATACTCCCTACAACTGTACAACTCACCCTTATGTAATATAATACTCCCTACAACTGTATAACTCACCCTGATGTGAACCACTAAACCTTTTATCAATTTTCAAATATAAAAACTTTGCTATCACAGAAAAGCTAACGATAGCAACAATTAGCATGCTAACAGCGCACTTCCTGGTCAGAGGATGTTTAAAATGATTTCTAATTAAATGCAGAAGTAAACAGAAGTCTTATTTTGATCTCAAGAGCCGCTTATGCGATTTATCTGGACTGGGGAAAGAAAACATTTGCTCAAATACACGGACAAAAACAAAAATCTGAATCCGTGTATCATTCGTTCATTCGTTTTCAATATAAAACTAAAATAAGAAAATGAAAAAACAACAGCTTTTTTCATTATTTGTCTCCAAAACCAGAATGAAAAAAACGGATAACGACTCGTTTTTTAGTTTTCGATTTTGTGTTTAAATGAAAAATGGAAAAACGGATAACAGCCGTTTCCCGTTTTGTCCAAATTTGATCCTTGAGCAAGTTGCGCAAACCGGAAGTGAACCTTTACTGGGAGCAATGCGCGAGCAGCGAGGAGCAGCTACGAGATGGACAACTGTACCGTGTCCCATATCAGGAGGCTGCGAAGGCTGCAGACCGCAGGCCGTGTCGAAACGGGACAGGTCCAGCCCACGGAGCCGCGCCGTCGCACAGCAACCGAGACACGCTGCTAATGCTAATGCTAACAACACGCATCTGCAGATTTCGCACACAGATTAACAAAGATTACATACGGGTAATCAAACTGTCACATTTTGAGAACAAGTTATTCTAATCATTCTAATCCACATTTTATGGCTAAAATATTGCTGTTTCTCCAATACATCTAAAATAGGCTAAATTACCTTAAAGTTTCAAAACAGCAATGAGATATGCATTAAATATTTTTTAATTGATAAGGAATTACATGTATACAGGGAATGCATTTAAGTCATTTTATAAAGACTCTCCTTTGAGAAAAAATGGTTTATTAAACAATCAATTTATTAAACAACAATTCTTTATTTCTATTTTCATTCTGGAAATACTTTGTCATAATATGAATAGTCAAACATTAAACCCATCGCGCACAAACACAGACACACACACAATGCATTCATAGGTTAATAATAAATAAATAAAACATGTCAGTGTACTCCCATTGTGTAACTTTTTGTTGTTGTTGTAAAGAAGCAGGTGCCAATCCAAAATGAACAAATTATCTTTGCCAAATATGATCAGATTGAATACTGCTTCACTGCAGTACAATAGTACATTCTTATAGTACATGTAATTATAGTTACTATTAAAAGACACATCAGATAACTGGGACATCTCACTGTGAATCAAATGTCACAGTGAAACACGTTCAGATAAACTTATTCTGAACCTAAACTGCATGGAGACATCACTATTAGGACACATTCAGGACAGCAGCAGACAGCGGGTGCAGGAAGCCAGATGAAACCAGAGGCCCCACAGGTCTTCTGCAGGTTGTGACTCAGAGGTTGTGACTCTGGCAGAAGTCCTCAGTGACTCTGGACATGGACAGTGGAGACATCTTGTATCTTCTGAAGGAGGAAGAGCAGAATGAACCTTACGTCTGATTGGTTCTGTTGGTTCAAAGTCCTGTCCTGCAGAGTGAAAACCTGTAATGACACATTAAGAAAACTACCAACTATTACAGGAAAATGAGGTCCACAGAGCAAAGTACATTCACATCCAAAGTGTGTTATGTCCTCATCCAGGAAGTTGCAGATGAGAAAAGAAAATTCATATAAAACATTTCAAACTGTTTTCTCATCGTTATATTAAATGTGACTGGCCTAACAGACACAGGTGTCAATACAATGTATTCCCAGAATGAAATGCATGTGTGGGAGGCTTATATTACGCGATTTACAAGTAAATATTATTATACTGCATGAAATAATGCGTGTTTTTACCTTACCTCCGAGCTACCCCTGTCCGTGAAAACGTGGCGTTTCTTCCTCTTTAATCACTCCATGGTCTTTCCCCTAACAGTAAAAAAAAAAAAAAAGTGTTTGATGGAAATCTGTCCAAATATGAAAGTCTGAGTGGACTTGCTTAGCTGTAAATTACTAGCCAAACTTTTAGCTCAAAGCTCCAAAGTTCACGCAGTTAAAAACAAACTTTTTTTGACAGTTTTGTGGGAGTTATTTTAAGTTTACCGTTGTATTAGTGATGATTTCCAATAGTTAAAAGTGTGTACTCACGTGTCTGCTTTTTACCTTATGTACTGATGACAGGAGCAGTTTGTCTTTTACGCCAGAGTTGGTGTTGAATACAGAACCTTCTCACCGACATTTCCGGGATCTCTTAATACCGAACTGTCGCAACGTGATAGAAATCTCGGCGTATGCTTTTTCCAACCTTAAAAGCTGTTTAATCATATGATAATGATCCTCAAGTCCAGCGGCCATTAGGTTTGTTTTGCTCACCCCTCGTTATACACGTGTGTCCCTCCCAGTAAAGGTTCGCTTCGGTTTGCGCAACTTGCTCAAGGATCAAATTTGGACAAAACGGAAACGGCTGTTATCCGTTTTTCCATTTTTCATTTAAACACAAAATCGAAAACTAAAAAACGAAATGCTATCCGTTTTTTTCATTCTGGTTTTGGAGACAAATAATGAAAAAAAGCTGTTGTTTTTTCATTTTCTTATTTTTGGTTTTATATTGAAAAACGAATGAACGAATGATACACGGATTAATCTGGTACAGATCTTTTAGTTTTCTGAAGTGAAGCGATTTTAAGTGCTGTAGAATCCGTGTATCATTCGTTCATTCGTTTTTCAATATAAAACCAAAAATAAGAAAGCGAAAAAAACAAAAGTTTTTTCATTATTTGTCTCCAAAACCAAAATGAAAAAAGCGGATAACGCATTCGCTTTTTTCAGTTTTCGATTTTTGTTTTTAAATGAAAAATGGAAAAAGCGGATAACAGCCGTTTCCGTTTTGTCCAAATTTGATCCTTGAGCAAGTTGCGCAAACCGGAAGTGAACCTTTACTGGGAGCAATGCGGCGGCGCCGTGAGGAGCCGCTACGAGATGGACAACTGTACCGTGTCCCATTTCAGGAGGCTGCGAAGGCTGCAGACCGCGAGGCCGTGTGAAACAGGACAGGTCCAGCCCGCGGAGCCGCGCCGTCGCACAGCAACCGAGACACGCTGCTAATGCTAATGCTAACAACACGCATCTGCAGATTTCGCACACAGATTAACAAAGATTACGCACGGGTAATCAAACTGTCACATTTTGAGAACAAGTTATTCTAATCATTCTAATCCACATTTTATGGCTAAAATATTGCTGTTTCTCCAATACATCTAAAATAGGCTAAATTACCTTAAAGTTTCAAAAACAGCAATGAGATATGCATTAAATATTTTTTAATTGATAAGGAATTACATGTATACAGGGAATGCATTTAAGTCATTTTATAAAGACTCTCCTTTGAGAAAAAATGGTTTATTAAACAATCAATTTATTAAACAACAATTCTTTATTTCTATTTTCATTCTGGAAATACTTTGTCATAATATGAATAGTCAAACATTAAACCCATCACACACACACAGACACACACAATGCATTCATAGGTTAATAATAAATAAATAAAACATGTCAGTGTACTCCCATTGTGTAACTTTTGTTGTTGTAAGAAGCAGGTGCCAATCCAAAATGAACAAATTATCTTTGCCAAATATGATCAGATTGAATACTGCTTCACTGCAGTACAATAGTACATTCTTATAGTACATGTAATTATAGTTACTATTAAAAGACACATCAGATAACTGGGACATCTCACTGTGAATCAAATGTCACAGTGAAACACGTTCAGATAAACTTATTCTGAACCTAAACTGCATGAGAACATCACTATTAGGACACATTCAGGACAGCAGCAGACAGCGGGTGCAGGAAGCCAGATGCACCCAGAGGCCCCACAGGTCTTCTGCAGGTTGTGACTCTGCAGGTTGTGACTCAGAGGTTGTGACTCTGCAGAAGTCCTCAGTGACTCTGGACATGGACAGTGGAGATATCTTGTATCTTCTGAAGGAGGAAGAGCAGAATGAACCTTACGTCTGATTGGTTCTGTTGGTTCAAAGTCCTGTCCTGCAGAGTGAAAACCTGTAATGACACATTAAGAAAACTACCAACTATTACAGGAAAATGAGGTCCACAGAGCAAGTACATTCACATCCAAAGTGTGTTATGTCCTCATCCAGGAAGTTGCAGATGAGAAAAGAAAATTCATAACATAAAACATTTCAAACTGTTTTCTCATCGTTATATTAAATGTGACTGGCCTAACAGACACAGGTGTCAATACAATGTATTCCCAGAATGAAATGCATGTGTGGGAGGCTTATATTACGCGATTTACAAGTAAATATTATTATACTGCATGAAATAATGCGTGTTTTTACCTTACCTCCGAGCTACCCCTGTCCGTGAAAACGTGGCGTTTCTTCCTCTTTAATCACTCCATGGTCTTTTCCCCTAACAGTAAAAAAAAAAATAGTGTTTGATGGAAATCTGTCCAAATATGAAAGTCTGAGCGGACTTGCTTAGCTGTAAATTACTAGCCAAACTTTTAGCTCAAAGCTCCAAAGTTCACGCAGTTAAAAACAAACTTTTTGACAGTTTTGTGGGAGTTATTTTAAGTTTACCGTTGTATTAGTGATGATTTCCAATAGTTAAAAGAGTAAATGTACTCACGTGTCTGCTTTTTACCTTATGTACTGATGACAGGAGCAGTTTGTCTTTTACGCCGGAGTTGGTGTTGAATACAGAACCTTCTCACCGACATTTCCGGGGATCTCTTAATACCGAACTGTCGCAACGTGATAGAAATCTCAGCGTGCGTTTTCCAACCTTAAAAGCTGTTTAATCATATGATAATGATCCTCAAGTCCAGCGGCCATTAGGTTTGTTTTGCTCACCCCCTCGTTATACACGTGTGTCCCTCCCAGTAAGGTTCGCTTCCGGTTTGCGCAACTTGCTCGAGGATCAAATTTGGACAAAACGGGAAACGGCTGTTATCCGTTTTTCCATTTTTCATTTAAACACAAAATCGAAAACTAAAAAAAAAGTCGTTATCCGTTTTTTCATTCTGGTTTTGGAGACAAATAATGAAAAAGCTGTTGTTTTTTCATTTTCTTATTTTTGGTTTTATATTGAAAAACGAATGAACGAATGATACACGGATTCTGTAGGTCCTGTTTTTTTTTTGTACAGTGTGTCGCAGCTCTCCTCCCTCCTCGCTGTGTGTTCCCAGCATGCTCGGGAGGCCGGAGGAGGCAGGGAGCTCGCCTCAGCCCTCACCCCACAGCAGGGGCCTGGAGCTGGGGCCGTGTGTGGAGAGGCTGCCTGGCTCTGGTCCAAATACACACACACATACACACACATACACACACATACACACATACACACATACACACACACAGGCACTCGCACACATACACACATACACATGCTCATACAAATATACACACAGGCACTCGCAAATGCACAAATACAAGTACATACACATACACAGGCACACGCACAAATACACGTACACACACACTCATACGCACATAGGCACACACGCACAAATACATTCACACAGACACTCACATACATACACACACAAATACACACAAACACTTGCACAGACACACACATGCACAAATACACACACATACACTCGTACAGACACACACACAAATACACACACATACATACACATAGACACACACACATACACATACAGACATTCACACACAGGCACGTACACACACACACGCACAAATATACACACACACACACAGACATGCACACACAGGCACATACACTAAGACACACACACACACACGCACACTCTCACGCAGACACACACACACAAATACACACAGACACACACACACAAATACACACAGACACACACACACAAATACACACAGACACACAGACACACACACACACAGGGTTCACATTCTTTTGGGGGACATTACATTCACTTCCACTCATTTCCTGCAGACTGATCACAGCCTTAAAGAAGGAGACCCGTTGTGCTTTTGTTCGTTATAGTTATAATCTGTGACACCAGTGGATTATTAGGTTTTATTTTAAATCACAATATTCATCTACAATGGTTTAAAAAAAAGTAAAACGTCGGCTGATTTCCGACGTCGACTTTACGGTGCATCGCTATAAACGTCAAAACAACAAAGTACCTCATGCTTTTAGCCGTCACTATGGATAATATTTATAATTAAAAATGGACAAAATATATGAGTCAAACGTTAGTGTTGTAAAGGCTCATCTTTGGTTGGTTTGTGAAGCAGCTGCAGTTCAACAGGGAACCTGTCAATCAAAAAGACTTAGCACGATTTGGGAAAAATATTGTGATTGTGATTATGTTAAATTGTGTTTTAATATTAGGATTCGGTTCAAAATGTTCACATTTTTAAACACATCCAGGAAAAAAATGTACAACAACTGACTCTTATGTAACAGGTAAGTCTATGTTCTGTCACTTATATCTCCCTGTGACCTCCTGTATATAACTGTGATGTGCTATAGTTATACTGTATGTATACTCATATTACTATATAAATCATGTACAAATTAAGCTCAACAATACACTGCTAGAAAAAAGTATTTAGAAGTAACTATAGACAATTTAAACAGGAAATCACACAAATAAAATTAGAAATAAATAATCCAAAGGAATCGCAGTTATACATAAATATAGACACAGCGCTTAACAAATGTATTAGAGAAAACAGAAATAACTTCATAGTGTATCCAAAACTTGTTTCAAATGAACAATTTAATTATTATTCATTAAGAAAATGACCAACAAATGACCAATGAATAACAAAATAGTCCTTATTGGCAAATAATAACCAAAAATGTGAGTGTTTTGTGTGATCCTTTGCCGCAGATCAGAGCTACATTCTTCTGCTTTGTTTTTATGTCGTTTTGCAAAGTCTCTTTTGTTATTGGGTTCCAAATAGGTTTTAGCTGTTCCCAGAGGCTTTGGATGAGACTTTTGGGTCATTTATGGAAAACATTAAACTTGAAAATGTACAGATAGCAACAATAGTTCTATTTTAGCATTAAAGATCTGGGTTTTGATAAAAAGATCGTACGTAGAACTGGTGGATGAACCATTCTAGAAACATAAAAAGATATTTTAGGTGAACAGAAATGCTGGTAGATTACGTATGGCAGCAGCAAACACCTTGTACTGGGTGGTGGTCTAATAAATTTGTTAAGCTCTGTATATCCTGAATAAAAACAAGTCTTTTTATTATATACAACTCTCTGATAATGCCCCACATAACCTACTGCACTGGGATTTGGGGCAGTACATATGAGACATATAACACAAATCTTACTGAATATTACTAATCTTACTAATCCAATCTTCACCTTGCAAAATAAGCCAATAAGAACGATCACTTTATCAGCTTATAATGAACCAACCAATGCATTATTTATGAACCTTCAAACTCTGAAATTTTACGATTTAGTCGACCTTTACGCTTTGAAATGTTCAAAGTAAACAACAATCTCTGGTCAAAATCATGACAGAATATGTTCCAAATCTGAAATAATATGAGCTCAGAGGTACAGCCAGGTTACAAACATTAAATTATTATTATAAACTCAAATTTCAGCCTACACCTTTTTGATTATGTGCATGTTAAATATGTGGAATGACCGAAATCAATCAATCGTTTTTACATGTTTATACATTTATATAATTATGCCTTATTTGACACCAGTCTTTGCTATTTTTGCTACTTATTCAGAATTTCTTATTATATTTATATATTTTTTACAGTTTGTTATTATATTATATTGTGACGCATGAGCCGCTGCGTCCAGATAATTTCCCTCGTGGACGGATAAAGTTCGTCGTACACATTTATTCTTATTTTCAGAGTACGAATACGCGCAGTACTTGTCCGTGGCGTGTAGTCTGCCTCCTCTCAGTGATGAAGCCTATGGCAGTGAAGTCCAAGGACAAAACCTGCGCCTGAGCCTAATATATCTGCCCACAACGGCTGCCATGGCAACAGCATCGTCAACGCAGCTCAGTCCTCGTCACCGTCGGCAACCACCGTTTCAGAAACACACCCGGAACTTCCCTGGCAGCGTGGGGGGGGTCCGACACCTGCAACGTCCCCGCGGGAATGTTCGCTCAGCCCTGGGACATTACGCGGTACGGGATTAGATTTCCATGGCGACGTCTCCGGGTGGAGTTACGGGTCAGGTCTGCGGAGAAGCGGCCGCGCTCACAGTAAGAATGCGAGAATATAATGTTTTTCAAGGGACTTTTGGCAGGTAAATAAATGAGTAAACGGCAGATGTTTTTAAAGACGGGGTATTAAACATATTCAGATCGACATGTTACCCCGATTACCCGCTCCCTTTGCTCTCCGTGCTAAGTCGCTCCCCCCCTTCAGAGCACTGACACAACTATTGTTATAACGTGATAAAAGGCTCCAAAAAGTTCATTCTTCTGCATAACACAGCATCTTCAAAGTGAAATATTCCGGGCAAAACGATAAAATCTCCATGGCGACAAGCAGGAGGCGGATCCCCCATCAGAAAAGTTACATCGTGCACCTTTTCTACAGTCTCCTTATAGTGTTATATGCCGTTTCATGCACATAAACAAAGCGCAAACGCAAAATATGTAACATTTTCAACAAAAAAAGTCTGAACTCCAATTCGCAATTCGAAAATCGCAATTTGAAAACGCACAGACTGCAATTTTTAAAGGGCCACTAAACACCAAAATCCCTTTTTTCCACCGATGATCTGTGTAAATGGGTCTAAAATAGAAATGTAAAAATGTCCTTGGCCTTATTTTGGTATTTTAGTGCATATTTGTCAGAAAAGTCATGTTTGTAATGGCCATTTGCTTTTGATGCATTTCATTCATTAAAGCAAAACAAAAGCAAATGCGACAGACTTACATCTATGCAACTTTAACATAAATCTGAATGAAAGGCCACAGAAAGAAGGAAAAGCTTATAACATCTGCCCCTTATCAAGTCAAAATGATATCGCAACTCCAGTCTGCTGCAAACATTCAACAAAAAAACAAACACACTCTTCTTTTTACACAGAAGTATTATATCTTTTCAGTAGTGCAACTTTCACACTTTTCTTAAAAACCTGAATAGACTTGGAAGTTTTATTTTCACTAAGACTGTTCCATAAACTGACTCCTTGGATTGAGACTCGTCGCTCATTTGGTTTTGTTCTAAATTCCATCCATCCATCCATCTTCTTCCGCTTATCCGGGGCCGGGTCGCGGGGGCAGCAGTCTAAGCAGGGGCTCCCAAGCTTCCTTCTCCCCAGCCACTTCCACCAGCTCCTCCGGACGGACCCCGAGGCGTTCCCAGGCCAGCCGAGAGACATAGTCCCTCCAGCGTGTCCTGGGTCTTCCCCAGGGCCTCCTACCGGTGGGACATGCCTGGAACACCTCCCGAGGGAGGCGTCCAGGATGCATCCGAACCAAATGCCCGAGCCACCTCAACTGGCTCCTCTCGACGTGGAGGAGCAGCGACTCTACTCCGAGCTCCTCCCGTGTGACCGAGCTCCTCACTCTATCTCTAAGGGAGCGCCCGGCCACTCTGCGAAGGAAACTCATTTCGGCCGCTTGTATCCACGATCTCGTTCTTTCGGTCATTACCCAAAGCTCATGACCATAGGTGAGGGTAGGAACGTAGATTGACCGGTAAATCGAGAGCTTCGCCTTTCGGCTCAGCTCCCTCTTCACCACAACGGTCCGATGCAGCGACCGCATCACTGCCGACGCTGCACCGATCCGCCTGTCAATCTCACGCTCCATCCTCCCCTCACTCGTGAACAAGACCCCGAGATACTTAAACTCCTCCACTTGAGGCAGAGACTCCCCACCCACCCGGAGAGGGCAATCCACCTTTTTCCGGTCGAGAACCATGGCCTCGGATTTGGAACAGCTGATTCTCAGCCCAGCCGCTTCACACTCGGCTGCAAACCGAATTTTGTTCTAAATTCAGGTTTAGCAAAAAAAAATCAGTTCCTCTTAATTTATAACTACGAATCTTTTTACGATCAACCATTTGAATTTTCGAGTTGGACTAAGGGCCCCAGTGAGTCAGATGCAGGTTATTACGTGAAGAGAAAGTGAGACAAAGCTGCAAACTTACTTCAAACTGCTTTTAATACATGACATTTCGATCATTTAATGTCATTTAATAAAGCAGTTTGGAAGTAAGTGCGCAGCTTTGTCTCACTTTCTATGAGGGGTGTGCATTGCCTTGAGTCCGACGATACGATACAATACAACGATTCGATATATCCCGATACTAACACACTGGATGATATATTGGGATTTACCAGTAATTACTTCTAATAATATTGTCAACTGCACCTTCATGAGAATTGTATGAAATATAATTTATAAAACAGTGAATGCAACTAATGAATATTATTTTTAAAAATCGATTCAGATGCATTTTGAGTTGATTCGAGAATTGTGCAATACGATATATCACTGAATGGATTTTTTCTTACACCTCTTTCTATGTTCACTGCAGTGGCCTTGCTCCAGTGATGTGCGTATATCTACAGTTGTGCTCTTAAGTTTACAAACCCTGACAGAATTTGATTGATTTCTTGTCCGTCTTTCAGAGAATATGAATGAAAACACAAAAACTTTTCTTTCACTCATGGCTAGTGCTTGGGTGAAGCCGTTTATTATGAAACAACTGTGTTTCCTCTTTTTAAATCATAATGAAACAGAAACTTCACAGATGACTCAATGGCAGCCTGGAGTTTTTTGTGATAGCTGTGGATTAGGGGTGGCACAGTGCACAAAATTCACGGTACGATACGTACCTCGGTTCAGACCCCAGAGTTCGGTACATTTTCGGTACAGTGCAGGAAAAAAAACATAACCAGAAAGGCTGTCCTCAAAGGCAGCTTTTTATTGCCTAAATCTCCAGCTGAGATAACTGCAACTTATAGTAATACAAGTAAAAGTAAAACATGTAAAACAAGTGAACACGCAAGCACCACATGGAGTATACTGATTGGTTGGACATCAGTGAAGTTTTAACACATGGTCTTTTTAGGTACCTTCTGTGTGAGCATATTTGAAGTGTTCCCACTTACATAACCCACAGCTGTCAAACGACGACGACAGACCGTCTTCGTTTTGTCCACCACCCGCTCTCCGTTGCTGTTGTAACTCACGGGGAACCGAAGTTGTCCCACACCACCGACTTAAATGTTGGTGGTGGGTCTTCTAACTCCGGGCTTGAATTACTCGCCATCGTCTTTCACCCCTCTCACAACGACCTAACAGCAGCAACTTTCAACAACAGCAGTTTTGTATTTGAAGGCGGAGTTTGCTCGCTAGACCAATCCAGACATGTACACATGTTCATGGACCAATCAGGGCTTGCACATGGCAATGGTTAAGGAAACCGTCGCAAAAGGAAAGTCCTGTGGTCAGTTCAATATTAAACTTCCATCCATCCATCCATCCATCTTCTCCCGCTTAATCCGGCTGGGTCGCGGGGCTGCTTGCTGCCCAATACTCATAGCACCTGACCCCCCTATGAACCCCTCTGCAGGTGGTGAGCCCACAGGAGGGTGGACAACATGGTCCTTGATGTTAGTTCATAGGGGTCAATATTAAACTTTTGTACCGTAAATGCGCGCTCCGAACCGTGACCCCCGTACCGCGACGGTTCAATACGAATACATATACAGTGCCACCCCTATTGTGGATGTGTTATTTCCTCTGACAGTAAAGCTGCTCATTCTTCTTGACAAAAGACTTCAGTTCCTGTAAATTCTTGGGCTCTTGTCTGAACTGCAGCTTGAGATCTGCCCAGAGGCTCAGTGATACTGAGGTCAGAAGAGACGAACACTCCAGAACCTTCACTTTATTCTGCTGGAGCCAGTGACAGGTCCATTTGCCTTTGTGTTTTGGATCTTTCTCATGTTGGAATATCCAAGTACGTCCCATGTGCAGCTTCTGGACCAAGAACTCTTTACAACCAGGGGATGGAAACTTATGAGCACAACTGTACACCTTTCATTATGACGCGATGAGCGCAGCCACCGGCGTTTACGGGCGGGACCTGAGGAGCCCCTCACAGCCCCGCCCCCTACTGGCCCCACCGGGCACCGCCATGTCCCGCCAGGTCTGGAGAAAAGGGAAACGGCGTGACCCGAGTACAAATGTCCGCTCTGTCTCAAAGTCCGGAGCACACGACTGTTGTGGCTGTTGGTCAGCTGTCAATCATTGCTCCAGCTCCCGCCCCCCACCCGCTCCCCCCACCTGCCCGGCACCGCCCACTCTGGAGGACTTTTCAGATTTTCAGTACTGAGGTGCCATAATGTTCCTCCACAAACAACTAAATCTCTCGTCTTATTCCCTGTAAAAAGCCGTTGACGCCATTAAACAAACCCAAGCTGATCAGTATCGATCTAAAACATCCAAACTGAACCTCGAGTCAGTTCACGTTTGACTAACTTCACCGTGTTTCAGTGGATAATGTAAAATACAAGTCCCGGCCTAATACCGAAGCATTTTTGGTTCATATTATTTGAATTGGAGGCGGCGAGAGGCGGCGGAGGATAAAAGAGTCATGACCGTGGGCGAGTGGATTTGGGGGGTGAGAGAGAGGCCTCCGTAATGTGGTATTTCCTTTTGGACGGGGGAGGAAGAACGAGTGACCTTGTGTTTTTACCATGAACACACACAGAGCGAGAGCTGGGAGGGAGAGAGAGACAGGAGGGAGAGACAGGGAGGGCGTGAGAGAAAGGGAGAGTGATGGGAGGGGAGGGAGAGTGAATGAGAAAGGTGGAGGGAAAGGAAGAGAGAGGGAGAGGGAGAGGTGAGAGGGAGAGGAGGAAGCAGAGAAAGAAAGAGGAAAGGGGGAGGGAGGGAGAGCGAGAAAAGGGGAGAGCATGAGAAAGAAAGAGGGTGAGAGAGAGAAAATGGGAGGGAGAGACTGGGGGAGAGAGAGAGAGGGAGGGTGGGGAGAGGAAAAGGGGAGGGAGGGAGCAAGAGAAATAGGGAGAGAGCAAATGTGATTCATAGGTGGCGGGAAAGGGAGAGAGAGAGAGGGAAAGGGAGAGAAACTAAGGGAGAGCAAGAGAAAAAGGGATAAAGAAAGGGAGTGAGAGAGAGAGAGAAGGAGGGGGTAGGAAAAGACAAGAGAAGGGGGAGGGAGGAGAGGCCAAGGGAGAGTGGGAAAGAGAGGGAAGGAGAGAGCAAGAACGGGAGGGAGCGAGAGAAAGGCAGAGAGAGAGAAAGAGGAGAGAGGGAGAGAGAAAGGGAGAGCACAAGAGGAAAAAAGAGAAAAAGTGAGAGAGAAAGAGAAGGTAGGGAAAGAGAAAGGAGAGGGAGGACAAGGGAGAAAGGGAGAGAAAAGGAGGGAGGAGAGGAAGGAAAAGGATAAGAGGGGGGCAGGGAAAGGCATGGGAAGAGAGAGAGAGAGAGGACAGAAAGAGGAGGAGGGGAAGTGAGAGACAGACAGAAAGAGAGTGAGAGAGACGAGGGCAAAAGAAGGAGAGATAGAGGAGAAAGAGGAGGGGCAGTGAAAGAGAGAGAGAGAGATTTTAAACAGACCTTTATTAAGTCTGTCAAAAACATTTAGCATTAAATTCCATCCAGACCTCGGGGTATTTAGACAAAAACAAACCCAAGTATTTATATATACACTCTGAGAAAAAGAGGAGGAGAGAAGAGAGGGGGTGGAGAGGAAGAGAGAGGGAATGAGAGAACAGGAGTGGAAGCAGAAGACTGGAGGACTGGGGTGAGAGAGGAGAGAAAGAGAAGTGGGAGAAAGGGGAAGGGATAAGAGTGACAGAGAGTGAGAAAGTGATGGGGGAAAGCGAGAAACAAGGGAGACAAAGAGAGAGAGACGGGGAGAAAAAGAAGAGAAGGAAAAAAGAGAGAGGCAGGGAGAGAAGTAGAAGAGAGAGAAGAGCGACGGTCGTTAGGCTCAGAAATGTGCGGCGGGGTCAGAGGTGACGTGACACTCGCACAGAACTATGGGAGGTCAGACGGAGGCGAGACCCGGAGGCTCCGCTGCTCAACGGCACAACAACAAACTCACAACCTCCTTTTTAAACCAACTGTACTTTTATGAGGAGTTTTCAGACCCCAAGACTCCCCCGGCTGCTAAATACTTTGATGTAAAAGTTGAAGTTGAAAGTTAAAGGTGCATTTTTATGGTGGAGCGTTCGTCACCTGCTTGTTTCTGTTTCTGGAGATGTCACTGCTCTGCCCGGAATGTTCCACAGTACGACATTAAACAGATCCACCTCACATTTATTCATTTACAGGTGGTTTTATAGCTCCAAAATGGAAATCAGCTGGAAAGTCCCCCCAGGCTGGTATATCCATAGTTGAAGCAACAAGCAGATGAGGAAATTTTTTTATTTTTTTTCCCCAAATCCCAAACAGGACATGGGGAACAAGGAAAAATGAGTTAAAATATGGTTTTACAGTAAACTTCTGCGAGCAAATGCGGATTATAGTGATTTTATATGCTGAAAAAATGCGTGCTGCTTCAGGAAGATCGGTAAAATGACATCAACAAAGGCCGACATTTAGTCTCGCTACATTCACATTTCATTTTATTATGATACAAAAGGCTGATTTTCTAACTCAATAAATCACAGTGCGCGACACGGCGAGAATATTCCCCCTCTCCTGGGCGCAGCAGTTACTCTCGCTGGGACTTTCGAGCCGGTGTTCCTCAAAAATACCTCTAAAAACAGGCGTTCTGACTGTGAGCGGGGTCGCCTCTCCACAGAGCTGACCCGTCACTTGGTCTGGTTTGGTCTCCCATGAAGACAGAAAGGTTTAATGCCGTACTGTGAGACATTCCATGGAGAAAAGTATTTGACAGCCCCTTCACCAGAAAAGTTACACAATGTAAGTTGAATATGAAATGATTTGAACATTTGTGTTTCTTGCACTGCTCCTTGGGAAAGGATTTTGTTTTTCTCATTTTTGTGACTGATGCTTCGAAAATGCTTGATTTTTTTGGGGGGGTTGAAATGACACAGACTTCAAATCATGATTCATCAGATGTTATGTTCAGAGTTACTGGTCAGACTGGACAAATTGGTGTGATTCTGATGCTGTGGTGTGAAGACAAAGCTGAATACGACTCCAGGTATGTGGTTGCTGAGTGGACGTTATATCTTGGCCAAAAGCTCCGAAAGGTCAACCCGTGTGTCCCTTAAGAACCTTGAATAATCAGGCCTACTACAGATGATGTTTTTTGGTCAGGTTACCACATATCAGATCCATCTCCACATACTCACGTCCTCCTGCCTTCAGACTGTCTGTGACTCCACAAAACATCCCGGAGTCTGACCTCACATTCAGCAGTGAATCCTGGTCTGAACCTGCTTAAGCTCAGGGCACGACTCTGACACAAACACACACAAACACATCAGTCTGTGGCCCCGCCATTCATCACCAGGACGTTTAAAGCTCTGAGGGAAGGTATTTTAGGTTTGACATCTTAAAGGGTGTAAATCAAAACAGGTTAACAGAATTTAAAACAGAATTATTTTTTCTGCATTACATTACAATATGTAGAATTGTAAATATTGTTTTTATTTTTTCAATGAGAAAGGTGCAATGTTATTTAGGTTAGATCAGGGGCCAAACGCGGCCCACAGACACATGTTTGCTGATCCTCAGACTTCCTGCTGAATTGGTGTAAATGATCAAATGTACTTTATACAGTACATTTTGAAAGCTTCTGCTATTATAACGCAAATAATCATCTCACAGACAGTGCATAAGCTAAGGTGGACAGGGACTTAAACTGACTGGCACCAAGTGCACTTTACTGCAACAATCACTTACAGTGCAAAAGTCACTTTACACTACTGGAACTCTATTTATGATGCTTTTGTTTCTATTTATGATGCTTTTTATCTATTTATTTTTATTCTTCTGTAGCCGGGAGTCCTTCAAAATTTCGTTATGCTCGCATAATGACAAAGTATCTTGAATCTTGAATAAAAAAATTGAATCTGATATAATCATTTTATGCAAGATTATAACAACTAAATTCTTGCCCAGCATCACTCCACAGCTCTTTGTAGTTGACAATTAATGCACAGGACATGTCTCTGGTCTCTCTGGTCTTCAGGTGCTATGAGAATTGGGCAGCACGCTGCCCCCCGCGACCCAGCTGGATTAAGCGGGAGAAGATGGATGGATGGACATGTCTCTGAGAAATCTACATTTAAGAATTCATTGGCCCTTGCGTATTTTTCACAAATAATTATTATAATTAATAAATAATGATGCAGTTTATCTGTGACAATAACAATAAAATCTTGAATCTTGAGTCTTTAGTCGAAAACAGCCCTAATAAGGACATCAGCACATAATCGTAAAGGACCCGTCTCCCATCTCAACACATCCTGGACTCTGAGAACTACTGTTGTACGACATAAATAACATGAGCAGACTTTACAGGCACATCTAAGCAGGTTAAGTCTTCTCTTGTCGTCCATGTCCAACAGCTGAAGACGTCTCCTCTCTGTCTCTGTCTCGGAGCAGCTGCCTCTGTCCCTCTGAGCTCCACATGCACCATGACCCAGGCTCTAAAGAGGATTACTGCACACAACTGAGTACACTGTGTAAAAGTACTACTGTTACTACTGTTCCCACTAATACATCAGGCTCCACGCTCCCCGTACTCTGACCTGTGCCCTGTGGATTATTAGGAGTCAGGAGATGTCTCAGTTTACGACGAGAGGAAAGAGCAGAGATGATGTCCTTTACACACACCATTATTCATTCACTCCACGCGACACACACATTCCTGTAGGCGCTGTGGGCGAAGTGTCTTGCCTAAGGATACAACAAGAGTTTTAGAGCCACTCCGGCCTGTAGCACCTGGTGACCCGTCCAAATAATGTTCAGTTTGAACCCAGAACAAAGCTACAGTATGGAACTTTCTCAAGGTGGCATGTTACTTGCATGATTCCATGGAAACAGAAAAATAAAACTAGTTTGGAACATTCACCTTTGAGATAAGTTGAATGCCTCGTTAACCACGTTTACATGATGGTTTTTAATTCCAAATTCATTATCCTGAATTAAATAGTTCTGATTTCAAATATTCTCCTTCGAGTTCACATGGAAATAATAATTCTGAATTGAGGTTTACATGGAAAACACATTAAATCGTCTTTATTTAATTCCGTTCAACGTCTGGGGGTGGGGAAGGGTTCTGATTGGACAGCGACATGAACGTACTTAAGTCAACCGAAAGAAAACGCACACTTCAGCTGCTACCGGCTTTTCTGTCATCTCGGTTTGTCGTTACGCCGCCGACACGAACACGATCCAAACTTTTTCCGCGGTCATTCCGATGATAAGGAAGCAGCAGCTGCAGAATTCTCTCCTCACGCTTCACGTCTGTGAGCTGAGGAGGAGAAGGGAAGAGTGTCGGAGGAGGAGGAAGAAGACAAACTGAGTCTGAGGCTGCCACACCTCAGCCCACTCCCACATCCCGCTCACAAATCCAAAGAGACGTGGAGGAAAGTCCGAAGAGACGACAGGTGGAGCCGGATCAGAAGGACGACCCAACGAGCATGAACGACCGGGATTATTTTTAAGAAGAATAAACGTTAACATGATCGAGGGATAAATTAATTCACCTTTAAAATCGAGATAAACTTACTTCAGAATTAAGTTTAATTCCGAATAATCATTTTCAGTAGGAATTAAACATTTACATAGTCTTTTTAAAGCGGAATTACTTTTCATTTTTATTTAGAATTAAAGCTCTCATCTAAACATGTCAACTGTGGATTATTATAGTCAAAGGAACTACATTTCCATGGAAACAAGCAGGCCAAGTTAGAGTCAGGTTTGTGGAGATGCAAGCCGCCCATTCAGTGTAAGGACATGTGTTTTTCAGAGCACAAAGGCAATGAATTAAAACAGAAGAAACTGCTTTTATTTTAGTCTATTTTACTGGTTAAAAAGTTAGGGCGGTGAGGGACGTGTGGTTGGAGGTTAGAGATGCCCCACACTGCAGGCACATGTCCCAGGGCAGCTGTGGCTCCAGGAAGAACCTGCACTGAGAATGGAGCACGAAGCAATAATCAATGATCTGTCATCAGTAATCGATCATCAGGGCCCTGGAGGATCCTCAAGTACAAATACAGGATTCTACAGAGATTCTCTGTGAGGCTTAAATCCTGCAGAGTCGAGCTGATGAAGAAGAAAAGAGCCACGAAACACCAGCACAGCACTTTCAACCATCAATACTGAGACATGTGGAGACAGGAGGATGGACAGACGGAGGGAGAGAACAGGGGACAGGAAGATGGACAGATAGATGGAGAGAGGAGGATTTAAGAGTGAGAGAGAAGGAGAAAAAAGAGAGAAGGAGAGAGAGAGAGAGAGAGGAGGCAAGTAGAGACAGGAAGATGGACAGATAGATGGAGAGAGGAGGAGATAAGAGAGAGAGAGAAGGAGAAAAAAGAGGGAAGGAGAGAGAGAAGAGGCAAGTAGAGACAGGAGGATGGACAGATGGATGGAGAGAGGAGATAAGAGAGAGAAGGAGAAAAAAGAGGGAAGGAGAGAGAGGAGGCAAGTAGAGACAGGAAGATGGACAGAAGGATGTAGAGAGGAGATAAGAGAGAGAAGGAGAAAAAAGAGGGAAGGAGAGAGAGAGAAGAGGCAAGTAGAGACAGGAAGATGGACAGATGGATGGAGAGAGGAGGAGATAAGGGAGAGAGAGAAGGAGAAAAAAGAGGGAAGGCGAGAGAGAGAAGGCAAGTAGAGACAGGAGGATGGAGAGATGGATGGAGAGAACAGAGGAGAAGAGAGAGGGAGGGAGAGAGAGAGGAGGAAGGAGAGAGAGAGAGGAGGCACAGACAGCAGGAGGATGGACAGAAGGATGGAGAGAACAGAGGAGGGAGAGAGAGAAGAGAGAGACAGATATGTGGAGACAGGAGGATGGACAGATGGATGGAGAGAAAAGAGGAGAGAGAGAGAAGGACAGAAGAGGTGAGGGAGAGAGAAGAAAGAGGGAGGGAGAGAGAAAGAGGAGGAAGGAGAGAGAGAAACAGAGAGGAAGCACGTGGAGACAGGAGGATGGACAGATGGATGGAGAGAACAGAGGGGGAGGGAAAGAGAGAAGAAAGGGAAAGAGAGAGAGAGGAGGCATGAGAAGACAGGAAGATTGACAGATGGATGAGAGAACAGGGGAGAAGAGAGAGAGAGGGGGGAGGGAGAGCGAGAGAAGGAAGGAGACAGGGAAAAGGCACATGGAGACAGGAGGATGGAGAAAGGAAGAGAGATGAAAGAGAGGGAAGGAAATACAGAGGGAAGAACAGAGAGAGAGATTATGCTGAGACAGGAGGATGGACAGATGGATGGAGAGAGGGAAAGAGAGCGATGAGAAGAAAGAGAGAAAGAGGAGATAAGAGAGGAGGAGACAGGGGAGGCATGTGGAGACAGGCAGATGGACAGATGGAAGGAGAAAGGAAGAAAGACAGAGAGAGAAAGGGCAGGCTGATGGACAGATTGATGGAGAGTTGGAGAGGCAAAGACAAACAGAGGGACGGAGAGAGAGAAAGAGACAGGCACGTACAGGGAAAGAAGGCGGATGGATGGAGGGAAAGAGGAGAAGAGGAAAGAGAGAGGTGAAGAGGAGGAGGCATGTCGAGACAGGATGATGGAAAGAGAAAAGGAAATGGACGAGAGAACGAGGAAAAGAAAAGTAGAAGGAAGGAAAGAGAAGGAGAGAGCGCACGTACAGATGAATAGATGGAGAAAGAGGAGAAAAGAAAGAGAAGGAGGCATGCGGAAACAGGTTGACGGACAGAACAGATACCTGGACAGAGAGAAAGAGAAGGAAAGGAGGGAGAAGAGAGTGAGGAGAGAGGAGCAGGAGGCAGACAGGCTGATGGATGGATGGAGGAAAAAAGAGAGAGAAAGAGAGAAAGAAGAAGGGGTGGACAGCTTTGATCTCGTCCACAGAAATAATCAACAAACTCCCCGCAGCAGCAGCAGACCTGAGCGAGTGTGTGCGCACGTTTACAGAGTCATGTGGGGGTTCCGGAAAATACATGGACGTCTATGGAAAGTCCTCACTAAACATATGAACCCAAACGGTGTGTGCAGGTCGCTATTGGCAACGCGTTTAAAGGTTCATATGATGGTATTTTCTGATCTACTGCATGTCACAAACAGACCTGGAGTTGTGTTTTGTTTTTTTTTCATTCATGTTTAACACACAAACCTGCAGATTTAGGCTGAGTTCTTCTCTCAAACTGACAACACTCTGTTCCCCCTTGTGATGTCATGCGGTGATACAGGAAGTAATGCCACACTGTTTTTTCCAAACACCTTCACCGGAGTCATCGGGAGCATTTCGGCCCTGGAATTGCCGATCTCTACTGATCTAAATGTGAAAAGGCAGATGTTCACTTGAAAACTGCTGCTACTTCATGACATCACAAGGTGGAACAGAGCGTTTTGAGCTTTGTAGAGTAATAATAAAGGAATAGGCGATGAAAGATACTCAAACATGAACGAATCACTGCAAAGACAAGAGACAGAGAGAGGGGAGAGAGAGAGAGGGCAAAGAGAGGGAGAGAGAGCAGAGAGAGAGGGAGAGAGAGATAGGAGAGAAGGAACAGAGAGAGAGAAGGCAGAGAGCGGGGAGAGAGAGAGACAGCGAGTGGGAACAGAGAGAGAGAGGGCAGAGAGAGGGGAGAGAGAAAGACAGAGAGAGGGAACAGAGAGGGGGTAAACAGAGAGAGAGGGCAGAGAGAGGGGGTCATGGAGAGTGCGAGTGACAGAGAGCGAGGGTAGGGAGAGAGAGACTGGGGCAGAGAGAGAGGGGAGCAGAGAGAGGGAGAGAGAGGGGGAGCAGAGAGAGAGGGAGGGGCAGGGAGAGAGAGGGAAGCAGAGAGAGGGAGAGAGAGAGGGGGCAGAGAGAGGAAGAGAGAGAGGGGGGAGCAGAGAGAGGGAGGAGCAGAGAGGGAGAGAAAAAGAGAGAGAGGGGAGCAGAGAGAGAGAGGTGAGAGAGAGAGAAAGAGAGAAGAAAAAGAATGGGAGAGCAAAGAAAAGAGACAGGTCATTGGAAAGAAAGAACAAAAGAGAGATCGAGATAATTTGGCAGAAAGAAAGAAAAAAGAAGGGGGGATGAGGGATGAGAGCCAAGACAGAGAAGAAAGAGGGAGAGTGAGAGAGAGACAGACAGAGAGATGGAGAGAGAAGAGGAAGAACTAGAAGAAAAAGAGTGGGAAAACCAAGAAAAAAAGAGAGAGACAGGTCACTGGAGAGGAAGAACAAAAGAAAGAAAGAAAGACAGAAAGAAAGACAAAGAAAGGGGGAATGAGTCAAGAGCGAGAGCAAGAAGAAGAAGAGAGATAGCTATAGAGAAAGAGACAGAGAGACACCACTGGAGAGAGAGAATGAAAGAGAGGGATGAGAAACAAGAAGGTGCGTGATAAAAAGAAAAACCGGAAGAGATGGAAAGAAAGAAAGAAAGAAAGAGAGAGAGAGAGAGAGAAAGAGAGAGAGAGAGAGAAAAAGAGAGAGAGAGAGAGCCCTGGGGTTTTCTGGATCAGTGCCAAGACCTGCTGCAGATCAAAGCCTGCTCTCCCTCCTCCTCCTCATCCTCTTTCTCCTCCTCTTCCTCCTCCTCTCCTGACACATCGTCACTCCGTTCCTCATCTCTCGTTTTCCCGATTCCTCCCATAGATCGAAAATAAAAACAAACATCTCAGAGCCGCTCACATCTCGTCCTGTCATCTCCTGTCATCTCCCTTCCGGCCGTTTCGTCGCCGGTCTCGCAGCAAATCCTCGTCAGTGTTATCCAGCAGTGCTTTGCATATTCAATTAGAATTACGTCAGATGCCCTTTCTGATGCAATGATGGAGCACGGAGCAAAAGTCAGAGATAAAAACAGACCAGCACAAAGAAAATGTACTCGGAAATTACACGCGTTTTCATGTACAAGACGGGTAAATACTAGAAATACTGTAGTAGGGTCAAGAGTTTTGTGTAGTAATTCTGTTTTAATGTGTTTTTTTGTGTTATTCATTTATTTATTATTTATTGCTTTGTCTGGAATGTTTCACAGTGTGGCATTAAATATGAAACCGTTTCTTCCATATATACAGCAGTTTAGACAGGAACATCAAACGTAAAGATGCTAAAGGCAGTAAAAAATAAACACATAAAACACTGAGAGCTAAAATTGGATGAAGACTAGATTAGATGAAGAAAAATAAGCGAAAAGCGTTTATTATACGGAAACGAGGTGGGTCGGCTGGGTTGAGAGGCTGGGGGGGTCAGTCTCAATCTTCACACGGCCCAGCAGGAACGGGAATGAACAGATCGGGGTTGGCAGGGTGGAGTCAAGTTGCTCGGGACAAACTGGGTTGCCGGGATGGGCTGCTACAAATAGGCTTCTGGGAAATTAAGGTGTGGTAGAAGTGAGCTGTGATTCACTGAAGAGGAGGCGAGGCCGGTTGAGGCGTGGTCCTGCTCCTGAACCTAAGTTAATCATATTAACTACATATAATAAAAATGTTTAAACAAATGTAATAATAATAATAGTAACTACTACTACTACTACCAACTACTACTACTTACTACCTACTACTACTTACTACCAACTACTACTTACTACCAACTACTACTACTACTTACTACCAACTACTACTACTACCAACTACTACTACTACCAACTACTACTACCTACTACTACATACTACTACTTACTACCAACTACTACTTACTACTACTACCACTACTTACTACCTACTACCACTACTTACTACCTACTACCACTACTTACTACCTACTACCACTACTTACTACCTACTACCTACTACCACTACTTACTACCTACTACCTACTACCTACTACCTACTACTTACTACCTACTACTTACTACTACTACTTACTACTACTACTTACTACTACTACTACTAATAATAATAATAATAATAATAATTTAAATGAAATTAGTTTCAATCAATAGCTAAATTTAATGGGGGGCCGTAAAAACTGAATGTTGCCTCACAGTGAGTTTTAGTTTGGACTCTTGGGACAGTTAAAAGAAAACTACCTGAGGACCCGAGTATGCGAGGGGCTCATATGATAAAAGCAGATCGGGTAAATAAATAGGGCTAAGACTATTAAGAGCTTTATAAACCAATAAAAGAAATTAAATCTATCCTGAAGCTCACAGGAAGCCCGTGCAGAGACTTCAGTACGGTGTGATGTGCTCTCTTCCTGGTCCTGGTCAGCAGCCGAGCAATGACGTATCCATAGAAACAAGCAGGTACACAAAAGTTACACAGTGCACCTTTAATAATAGAAACAGGTGCAAAGACTTGATGTTCAAAACTGCAGCCCTGCCTTCCCGCGGTAGAAAATAGCTGATTTTCATTTTCACCTTTTTATTGTGACCCGGAGACGTCCATTTTTAAAGGTCCCATATAATGTTGTTTTCTATCTATGCTATACTGTGATTGCCTCATCAAAAACATATCTGGAGTTGTGTTTCACTTCATTATAACATGACTTAAAGCTCAAAGAGACAATTCTGCGTAACATAGAGCCTTTAAATAACTGCAAGTAAGTACAGAATAAAGGGTGGAGATAAGGGGTAGGTGAAAACTCGCAATATAGGATCACTCAAGCAAGCATGAAGCCATCAGATAGAATCAAGAGTGAGATGATGATGAGGGAACGCCATTATAACACGTTTTAATGACATAATATGGGAAACTTTTATTCGAAGCCGCATATTAGACACGTGATTTTGAATAAACGCAATTCAAGGAAAATGTTTCATCTTAAAATATGAGGCAGTATATATCAAAACAGTGAACTTACAGTTATAGACACGCACACAGGCAGAACGCCGTAATATCGTGTTTGGTCAAAAATGTGTTAATGTGTTAATCGTTTTGTGGGTATTAGACCTCCTTTATCATGTGAATAAGTATCATGAGCCAATTTGATTGTTTTAATGAAAAATAAAGGGCTATGATAATAATAACATCCAAAACCTTACGAGAAACCACAGATTTGAAACTTTGAAGTCATTTTTCTCAGTTTCACATGGACAGGTAAGTTTGCCTTTGTGGGACTGTATACACACACACACACACACACACACATACACACATGCACATATAAACACAAAGAGATACAGGCACACACACACACATATATAGACAGATGCACATATACACAGAGATACAGGCACACGTAAACACACGCACACCCATATACACACACAGACACATGTACACAGATAAATATACATACACATACATACAGAGACACATACTCACACATAACACACATGCACGCACATATACACACAGAGATACAGACACACAGACGCACGTATACATGCACACAGACACACCCGCACACAGGCACAGATACATACAAAGAGATACAGACACACAAGCGCACACACAGACACAGACACACGCGCGTATACACACACAGACAAATATACAGAGACACATACTCGCACACATATACACATTATACAGATACACACAGACAGGCACATATACACACAGAGATACAGACACACAAGCGCACACACAGACACAGACACACGCACGTATACACACACAGACAAATATACAGAGACACATACTCGCACACATATACACATTATACAGATACACACAGACACGCACATATACACACATAGAGATACAGACACACAAGTGCACACACAGACACACAGACACACATGTACACAAATAAAGACACATACTCACACACATACTATATACACATTACACACACAAACACACACATTTAGACACAGATACAGACACACAGATGCACACACTCACACACATATATCTACACGTACACACACACACAAATATACACTGACACACACATATACAGAGACACACACTCTCACATTAAAATTTCAAACTATTTCAATACTGAGGCGTAGACTCTACACTGATTCCAATACCACCTTTGTTTAGACAAGAGAATGTGATTTTTAACATTAAATCCTCATTCTTTCTTTTCTATTCCCATGTGGTTTTCATATCTGTGTAATCTGGGCTTCATTTATTTTCTGTGAATGTCACTTTTTGAGTATCGACACCTGCTCAAATCTATTTTCACTTCTATGCCAGTTTCAGTACAGATTAGTTACTTTTCAAGGCCCTGTTTTGAAGCAACAACAATAATGCAAATGTAGGTAAATTTCTAGCCTCTTTTGCCTAAACTAAACCTAAAATTCAAATGACTTATCGTCACTCATTTGCATATTCTTGCTAGTGTACTGAAAAGAAAATGTGGCGATGGTAGCGTGACTTTGCAGCTTTCCCCTGGTCCTGTGGCTGGTCTCATGTTGGGAGACACGATCATTGTGTGCGTGCGTGTGTGTGTGTGTGCGTCTTTGTGCGATTTTGCATAACAGACCCTCTCAGCGCACACAATGTGACTTTAATAGCGCATTATAGTCTGTTCTATTGAGACTCCCACAATGCATTCTGTCAGCGTGTCTGGTCGCACACAAACAAACACAGGTCCCAGCAGCTGTGTGCAGATTAGCCTGTTCTTCAGTTCTGTGCTAATGCTAATGCTAAATGCTAATCCCACTGTTTCAAAAAGTGCACTCTCACCACTCCTGCACTTTAAAATACCAAAAATTATAAAAAAGTTCGAATCACTCAAAATCAAAATCTTAATTTTATTTCAAATTTGAGCTGTTTCGATGCAGTTAATCACAATTGTATTTGAATTTAGTGATAAACAATAGAAATATTTGGTCAGTATTTGGCATATTGACTCTTAGTCCATTAGTTATTTGGTCTTCTGATAGTTTGTTATAGGTTCTTTTGTCCGTTTTCAGAGTAAAAAATGTGCCCACGAGACTATAAACCGGGACGAAGGGGCTTTTTCACTCTCACACACCTTGCACACTGTCCTGAGGAAGTCGGACTGCAGATGGCGCTGTCGTCCTGCCTCCACCGGTAGGAAGACAGCACCAAAACCTGTTTAAATCATGATCGGACACATCACAGCAACATCTCCGAGGAAGACCACAGGGAGCAGTCGAACTGTCAGGTATAAAAACAAACTCTTGGTCTGAAGAAAGGAGGTCGATATTTTGTTTTAGCCAATCTGCTGCCTAAAAACTACACACAAAGCTCAATGTGAACATTTTAATACAAAGAGATAGCTGCACAAAACATGACTACAACTCTTTTAGAGGGTTGTGGAATAAAAACAAGGGCTTGCGGGGGAGTTTGTTTAAATTTAAATTACATAATGGGTTGCTTTGTATTCTAAACAATAGGGATCTGCATCGGCCACGAGAAAACTCATACTGGTCAATCTCTGTAATTGCAATTGATGATGAATGATAACGTTTATGAAATCACAAAAGGTACAATTACAGACAGTAGGTAGAATCATTTACTCAGCAAAATAACAATCTACTGAAAACTCTGGAAACAGGTTCTGAAGTACAGGGTGTCCCAAAAAATTTATAAAAATAAATAAATAAATAAATAAATAAATAAATAAATAAATAAATAAATAAATAAATAAATAAATAAATAATTTCGCAGGCCAATCATTCTGGAAATTCTGGTTGAAATAACCTCAGATTTTCCCAGAACGTACAGAAACAGATCAAGATTTAATGATTTAATATTTTTGTTCTAATGATTTCATTTTTGTTCTGTTTTCAGGTTGAGCCCAAAGACAAGTCACTTTGCTTCTTGGAATCTGCTCGCACACAGCCTTCAATGCAAAATTGGGAAAGACTTCACTGACTGACAAACAAATTTGGACTTGATAAAATGGAAAGAGGAAGGCCGTTTATGCAGTGCAAAAGGATCTGGTAGACCAACATCAACAACTGATCTAGACATGGTAGATTTCAAGGTAATTGCTTTTAAAATGATGTAAAAATTGTTGAGACACCTTGTACATGGGATTCTTGTATTAGCGTATCATTTCATTTGTCTTCTCTCAAATGTGAATGCTTCTGGATGGTTTGAAAATACACATTAAAAACTGAATCTTGATTTGAAAATATAAAATAATCACTTTTCTTTTCAAATCTTACAAGTCTGGATCCATTGCACTGTTTTAATACATATATGTTTTGTTTTACTAAAGCTTCAACAATATCCTGAAGTTCTCCTCGTCCTAAACACTGTAGTAGACCTGGTTTAGTTCTGGTACTCGTACTATAAAGAGAGTAAAAATGCAAGTACGACTGTTTTGAATACAAATACACTGACACATGTCTTTGCAGTGTCCTGTCACACTGGGATTACTGCATATCCCTGTTTGCTCACTGTTTTCCCTCTTTTTTCCTCTGTCACACACTCTTTCCATCCCTCTGTTTCACTCCCCCTGTTTCTCTCCCTCTCTCCAAACCCTGCTCTCAGTCTCTTTGCTCTCTCTCTCCCCCCCATGTACTCTTTTCTCCTCTCATACTTCCTCATTGTCACTCTTTTTCAATATCTCTCCCTCCTTCTCTTCTTTCCCTCTTTATTTCCCTCTCCCTCCCTCTCTTGCTTCCCTCAAACCTCCCTTTTCTCTCCACCCCTCTTCTCCTCTTCCTTTTCCCTCCGACCCCACTCCCTTCTCCCTCGCTCTTTTTCCCTCTCTCTTTCCTCTATCTCTCTTTCTACACCCACTCCACCCCTCTTTTCTCTCTCTCTCTTTCTCTCTATCCCCCTCTCCAGCACTACTCATTCTACTTATAGCCTCGCCATAAATCAACCTGTCATTCCCGTCATGCTGGCTGGATCTCACTGGGACACACACACACAGAGAGACACACACACACGCATACCCACACAGACACACACACACGCACACAGGGAGACACACACGCGCAGATACAGATGCATACACACACACACACACGCACAGAGACATATATAAATACACACACGCATACAGACACATACAGGGAGACACACATGCACAGATAGACACAGAAACACACACACATATATAGAAACATATGCAAACACACACAGACTCACTCTAACACACACACACACACAGGGAGACACACACAGACACAGACGCACAAATAGACACTAAAGCACATACACATATATAGACACACACGCAAACACATGGAGACACACACAGGCTCACACACACAGACATATACACATATATAAAAATACACACAGACACACACATATACAGAGGCACATACACACATGCACACAAATATACACACATGGACACACACAATAAAAAAACACACATAAGAGAAACATTAAATGATGCTGAAATGGTGTTTATTGGTTGTTGAGGGGAGGAGCTTAACAGGTGGTGCTGAAGGACCTCCTCAGAGCAGAGAAGAAGTTGGACAAACCCGACCTCGGGCAGGTTTGAAATGCCTTGAGCTCAATGTTGAGATATTTTACAACATTGGCTTCAAAGTCCTCATTGTAGGGGACCCATAATGCGTCCAGGACTTTAAAAGGTGAACAATAATGTGTTCTTAGACGTCTGACAGCCGCGTTGCCGATTCTCGTGAGGTTGTTTTCGCTGATGCAGGTATCTGACCCCACGATCAGCTGGTCCCTGATCCTGTAGTCCAGTCTGTTGGAGATGATGAGGCAGCGATCTCGGCCGTAGGCTTTGGTTTTTTGCAGTATCTTCTTGACCATAGTGCGAGTCAGGCTGCAGGACACAGTGGGCCCAAACTGAAGCACAGGTGAACTGTTGCTCTCAGCTGAAAATTCCTCATTTGTCTCTGGATGTCCGGGTGTCTCTCCTTCACTGATGCTGCTTGGTTCAGTGGGAAAGGTGACAGGCTCAGTTCTGGCCAATTCAATGACCACAGTGAATACTGTTTTGGTCTTTTTAGATGGAGCTTCTGGCTGACTGGCCTGTAGCTCATTTTGGACCCCATCTCCTGACCTCTCCACCACTGTATCCTCTGGTGCCACTGGAGTCTCCACCTCAGTATCATCAGGTCCTACTGGAGTCTCCACCTGAGCAAACATTTCGAGATGGAATCCAGGATGGCTGAGCCCAGTGTCACTTGTTTGAACTGTTTTCATTGTGTTTGGACACTTTGGTGGTTTAAATGACAATTTCAGTCAATCGTATTACTGCACTACTTTACTGCATCTGTACCACAGCCAATGGGTATGGTAGTATTACTGCAGTACTTTACTGCATCTGTATCACTGCCTGTGGGTATGGTAGTATTACTGCAGTACTTTACTGCATCTGTATCACTGCCTGTGGGTATGGTAGTATTACTGCAGTACTTTACTGCATCTGTATCACTGCCTATGGGTATGGTAGTATTACTGCAGTACTTTACTGCATCTGTATCACTGCCTGTGGGTATGGTAGTATTACTGCAGTACTTTAGGGCTGCAACAACTAATCGATTAAATCGATTAAAATCGACTATTAAAATAGTTGGCAACTAATTTAGTAGTCGATTAGTTGACTAGTTCACGTGACAAAGTCCAAGCGGGAGAATCGGGTGTTGTGAGATGTGTCTATATTGTGTCTATAGCTCAGTGCAGGAGAGAGAGAGAGGGTGAGTGATTGCGTGCGCGCGCCGGGGGCGCGCTGGATGTATGTCCGCGCGGAGCAGTGGAGCCGGGTCTCGCTCCGTGTGTGTGTCCGCGTGTGCTCTCAGGGATCGGGCACGGCGATCGGGCACGTAGAGGGTAAAAGGTGCTACTCCTACAGTGTAGTGAGCTAATAAAGCCCCACTCTGCAGCGAAACTGCCTCCTTTTATTTACATTTTCATACACCGCAAACGCACGAGGTCCTCAAGGGAGTTAACCCCGGAGGGAAGCAATCCCCGGCCCTGGAGAAGACGATCTCCCCTGTGCTCCCCAACCACGGTTAGGGGGCGAGAACAGGAAAGGTTAACACGGGGGGAAAAAAGAGGACACTTGAGAAATGGCGTCTCCCCTTTAAAATCAGTCGGACTCTGGTGAGGTTTCACAAACATATTGGCAACCTTTTTTTGACATGAAAAGTAGTTGGGTTGCATTACTGGTACAAGTTAATAGGAACGTTTTAATCACAACGTATTGTTTGACACTATACAAGTTAAACCGAAGTTGCTTGGTGTTAGCTAGTTCGCACATATTAGCCGCGATTGCATTGGAACAATGTGTTTCTAAGCCATTAACTAGTCCAGTTAACCTCTTAAACCCTCTGTGATTCGCTGGTGCTCCTGTCCATCACAGAGTGTGCGGTACAAGCCCACGAACACCGTGATTGGTCAAAGCTTTGTTGATCTGACCGCGTTCGTAATAGAGAGAGGGGTTGGCAGAGCGAGCACAGCTTCTGTGCGTAAACCCAGGACGCACGGCTAACTTACTTTTAGCACAGTTTTGGAGCACTTTCCTTATTTTTATCCGATTAATAATCGATTAGTTGAAAAATAATCGCCAGATTAATCGATTATGAAAATAATCGTTAGTTGCAGCCCTACAGTACTTTACTGCGTCTGTATCACTGCCTATGGGTATGGGAGTATTACTGCAGTACTTTACTGCGTCTGTATCACTGCCTATGGGTATGGGAGTATTACTGCAGTACTTTACTGCGTCTGTATCACTGCCTGTGGCTTTGGGAGTCGTGTCGTCCATGTTTTTAGCACATTTCCTGTTAATGAGCCAAAATGATCGACTATCACACGACACCAACACTTTCACTTCACTAATAAACTGAATTATATTATTTATACTGAATTCTTCCTCGAGGTCGTGTAGTTGAAGCACAGACTTATTTTGGAGCACCTGGTACTCAGCCACTGCTAAAGAAACAACAGTTTTCTGGTTTGTGTCCATTTTTCTCTGAGTCGGACGCACGAAACATAAAACAGTTGAAGTTCGGATGTGACGTCATATCCAAGATCCGAGTGGGAGACGGATGGATAAACGAACGCAGCATAAGAATGTGTCAGTCAGGAGCCAGGAAGTAACACCTGGACTGGGGTAAAAAATGATATACTGCATTTATCAGTGGTTCTTTGAGAAAAAGGGCCGGGTCTGGCCCAACCCACTCAGCAGTGACAGCTGCATCCTGTATTAAATTCAGTTGGGATGTTTTTGAGTGACATTAAACCAAGCCCCAGGGTCTCAAAATGGCATTCAAGTCAATGGGCCAAGCTCGATTAAAAAGTGTTCAATCATAAAAAACAACAACACAGACAACTATTAAAAACACTATTAAAGTAAGTAAGAGATTCTGACCATCTGACATACTGTTTGTCTACAAGTGGTTTTAATGACAAAGTTGTATTTGTCTTTTGTTTTAAAATCAATATTAAGTTCACATTATAGATTTTAAATATATCCAGAAGCATTAACATTTGTGAGAAGACAAATCTGAACTGTTAAAATAAGATCCAATGAGACCCTATACAAAATAATGAGCATTGGTATTGGAATTTAAACATGCATTGTGCAACTTTTTTGTGGAAGGTCTTAGTCTGGATGTTTCACAGTACGGCATTAAACCTTTCTATCTTTATGGAGACCAAACTAGACCAAGTTACAGGTCAGATCTGTGGGGAGGCGACCCCTTTCACAGTCAGTTTTCCTAGTTATTTTCAAGCTTTAAAACCACCTGTATCTGAATAAATGTAACGCAGAGCTGTTTAATGTCACTGTGGAACATTCCAGGCAGAGCAACGACAAATATCCTTAGAAACACGCAGGTCTTACATAATGCACATTTAATTCCACCAAACCTAAAATCGAAGCAATGAAAAAACTGAGAGAAAAGCGCGGCTCCTCCACAGATTTAAACGGCGGTCACATGCTCGTCTCCGTGGAAACAGATGAATTTAATGCCACACTGTGACCATTCAAGGCAAAGCAATAACATCTCCATGGATACAAGCAGACCGTGGACCCCTCACCAAAAAAGTTCCACAGTGCACATTCAGATCTCATAGAGGATTAAAGGATATGTCCAAACATCATTATAGTAAATTGGTAACGACGGCTCTAACTTTTGTGCTACTACTTCTCTTTAAGTACTTTTAAGCATTATATCGTCATCTGATCTTGCAACGCGAGTCTCCATTTGAAAAGGTTGAGGGTCGAATTCCCATTTCTCAATCTCTGCTCCGATCTATCTGCAGCGGCTCCTCTCCGTTCAAAGACTCGAAGACGCGCACGAGTGACTGACTTTAAACTGTCCGTAGAGAATGACTGTGACCCCGACGTCGGCTGACCTCCGTGGCCCCAAGAGTATCTGACCCCAAGAGCTGGCGGAGAGGCAGAGATGGGCCTGAAACCATTTGTGAAAAATATCAAATTGCGTTTTTTCAGTTATGTTTGAAAGGTCCCATATTTTGCTAAATTGACTCTTAAGTTGTTTTATAATGTTGTACCTCATGCAAAACATACCTGGAGTTGTGTTTTGTTTCATTCACACATGTCTGAGTAACACTTTATTATTAGTCGGTCTACATCACAAAAGCTCAAAATGCTCCGTTCCACCTTATGATGTCATGAAGTGGTGGTTTTCAAGCTCCTTTTACCTTTAGTTCAGTAGAGATGGGCAATTTCAGGGCAGAAATTATCCAAATGATTTTAGTGAAGGTTTATGGACTTTAAAAACACACAGACTTCCTGTATTACCAGATGACATCACAAGGTGGAACAGAGTGTTTTCTCAGCCTAAATATGCAGGGTCTGTGTGTTAAACAGGAATGTTTGTGATGAGGAAACATTATAATGTAAATTTAAAAAATTAGCAATAAGATTCAAAGTTTAAATTTTTACATGACAGATTGGAGTTCAAATTTCATTTTAAAGATTTTACTAAAAATGTTTTATGTTTTGTCTCAGTTTTAAATTTTACTTTTTGGTGGTAATTAAGACATCACACAATAGAAACCTACAAACCTACAAACAAAAAGAAAGAGCTGTGTCGTCATGTTTCCAGCAGGTATCTTTGCACACAAACGTATTCAAATAAAGCTTTGTGTATTTTTAGGCAAATCAACTTTTTTGGTGGAGGGTCCGTCGTCACCTGCTTGTTTCTATGGAGATGTCTTTGCTCTACCTGGAATGTTCCGCAGTATGGCATTAAACAGTTCTACCTTACATTTATTCAATTACAGGTGGTTTTAAAGCTCAAAACTACCTAAAAAAACATCTGTATGGCATTCCTGCTGAGAGTGGGGTCGCCTCTCCACAGATCTGACCTGTAACTTGGTCTGGTTTGGTCTCCATGAAGATAGAAAGGTTTAATGACGTACTGTGAAACATTCCAGACGAACCAATAACATCTCCGCAGAGAAAAGCATTTGACAGACCGACCACCAGAAAAGTTACACAATGAGGTGACCAGACGTCCCCAGACGTTGACCTGGGACAGTCCCAGTTTGAGCCCCGTGTCCTCTGTCCCAACAGATTTATACACAACTATTGATTTGTTCCAGTTTTATACACAACATGTCCCAGGTGTCCCCATTTTTGACCAATCTGATCCCTGTAAAGTAAAGAGAGACCTATGTTATCATTTGTTTTGATAAAATACAGAAAAGCTGCTAAAAAATGACCAAAACACAAAGAAAATGTGACTATATTGTCTCATGATACAATACCATCACAGTATGAACCTCACGGTACGATATTTATGGCGATATCGTGGGAAAGCTCACGATATGTTGGGGAGGCTCTCGATATTACGATATTCTACAAAATAACAAGATTGACATTCTAAAACGCTTTGACCAGTCATTTGGTACATTTATTTTTATTAAGGATGGAACAATATTTTCACCATAAACATCTCACGGTACCAGATTTACTGCAATATTTTGTGGAGGCACAAAACTGTGAATTTGCTCCTTTTTCCTCTAAAAATGCTTCACAAAGACTTAATCCAAAGAATGAAGATTTCAAAGTGCTTAGAACAGTTATTTCTTCATGTCGTCTGCACTGAAACGGAGCAAAGGATCATGGTCTATGTAGTTCCCTGTTTTTTTTTAGCTATTTCTGCATCAGAACTATTCATTTAAGCAAAGAGACTTGGGATTCGATTTATTGTGATGCTCCACGATATCATTGTGAGACCTTTGACGATACGAAATCACCATATTTCAGTTATTGTTACATCCCGACCGAATGCGTAACAGTTTTCCTTAATTACGCGCTCGTTTCACAATTTTATTTATTATTACCACCACCACCAGAAACACCAAAAGATGTCCCAGTTTAGTTTTTTTTTTAAAATATCTGCTCATCCTAAACACGATGCGTCTTTAAGTCTGGTGGCTGACCAACCCAGACCGGCCTGTTTGAAAGTTGAGCTGTAGTCAAATGGAGTCTTACTTCCGATGCATAATGTAAACAAAAAAAATGGCATTCAAAACGTATTCAAATAAGCATCTTAGTGGTTCTGTACACTTGTGTCTGCTGCTCCCATCAAGTCAAAAACAAAATCGCTTCCAACACACACTCCTCTGTATTATGCTCCAGCAGCAGCCTACACCTCTATGACTCTCTGTGACGTGAGGCCCCCTGGAGGATTCTGGGAGCAGTGGAAAACCTGAGCGAGGAATAGGAGGAGGAGGGGGAGGAGGAGGAGGGCGAGGACTTGGTGGAGCTCGGGAGGAGAGGGTGCGTGGACGGGAGAGGAGATAAAGACCAAAGACCGTTGTTCGAGCTAAAAAAGTCTCCCGGGGGTGTGTTGTGGGTTGTGAGTCTCTGGGGTCAGATCTGTGGAGGAGGAGAGGCGACCGAACGGAGATCTGTGAGAGAAGTGGACGTGCCGGAGAAGCGCGAAAAGGCACCGGGCGAAATCCGTCAGGTTTACGGCCACGAGATCAATACTCAATCCCAAAAAATCTAATTAAACCAGAAATATGAGGGAAAAATGTGTATGATTTTTTACATATTGCCTCCTCACTTCACTTCTCTCTCTTTCTCCCTCTTTATCTCCCTGTCTCTGTCCGTCTCTCTGTATCCTCTCGCTTTCCTCCCCCTCTCTCTCTCGCTGTCTCCTTTTCTCTGTCTCGCCTTCTCTTACCTCCTCCTGCTCTTCTCTTTCTCCTTTTATCTCTTTCTTTTGATCTGTCTCTTCTTCACGCTCTCTTTCTCCTCTCTCTTGATTTTTGTCTCTCTTTCTCTCCCCATCTCCTTCTCCATCTCTCTTTGTTCTCTCTCTTCCCTCCCTCTCTCTCTCCTTTTCTGTCTCCTTCCCTCTTTCTTTCTCATTCTCTCTCTCTGTCTCTCCATCTGTCTCTCGCTCCCCATCTCTCTCTCCTTTTCTCTGTCTTCTTCTCTCTCACTATCTCACTCTCTCCTCTCTTTCTCTCTACCTATCTCTTCATCGGTCTCTCCACCTCTTACTCCCCCTCACCCTCTCTCCTTCTCTTTCTTTCTCCTCTCTCTCTCTCACACACACACATTTTTTCTCTTTCCATTTCTCTCTGTTCCTGTCCTTCTGTCTTTCTCTATCCTCTCTTCCCTCCTCTGTCTCCTTCTCTCTCTACCTATCTCCCCCTCTGTCTCTCTCTCTATCTTTTTCTTACCTTCCTTCTACTCTCCCTCTTTCTCTCTCTCTTCTTTGCTCTCCCTTTTTTCTGTCGCTCTGTCCTTCTCTCTATCTCTATCATCTTCTTTCTATCCTCTCTCCACCTGTCTCTCCTTCTCCGTCTCTCTCTTTCTCTTACCTCCTCCTCTTTCTGTCTTTCATTCTCTCTCTATCTTCTCCGTTCTCTTTCTCCCCTCTCTCGTTTCGTCCATTTTCTCTCTCCGTCTCTGTCCATCTCTCCATCTCCGTCTTCATCTCCAGCTGACTCTCCTTCTCTCCGCCTTTCTCTCTCTCTCCCTTGCCCCCTCCTCCCCCTCTCTCTTTCCTCTCTCTCCCTCTTTCACAAACACAGACTCAGTAAAAGTCCAAGGTCATGGTTCAGTTGGAGCGTGTGCAGTTTGTTTGTGTCCTCTTTTTTTATCGCTTTCTTTTTTACTGTCTGTTTCACCCTCTCTCCATCCATCTCCACCTTCACTGTCTGTCTTTCTATCTTCTATCCCTCCCATCTCCCTCTTCTGATCTCCATCTCCTTTACACCTCTCCACCTTTCCTTACCTCTGTCACTCTTTTCTTCTCGTCCTTTTCTGTATGTCTCTTTATCTCTCCCTCCCTCCCTTCTTTCCTTTTTTATCTACCTCTCACTCTTTCTTTCCCTCTCTTACAGCTCTCCCCTCCAGAGACTTCCCTCTCCCTCCTTCTCCCTCTTCTCCTCGTTCTTGCCTCTCTCTCCCTCTTTTTTCTATCTCTTTTCATCCCTTCCTCCTCCTCCTCTCCTGCTCTCACATCTCCACGCATCCCCAATCCTCTCCCCTTTTCCCTTTCCCTCTCTCTCCCTCCTCTGCCTCCTCTCTCCATCCCCTTATCCCTCTCTCTTCCTCCTCCTTCTCTTCTCTTTCCATCTCCCTCCTCCTCTCTCGTATATCTGTGCATACCCAAGCCCCCCCCCCCGCTCCTCCTTTTCCACCCCTTTCTCTCCCCTCTCTCTTCCCATCCATCACCCTTCTCTGCCTCCCTCTCTTTCCACCCCTCCCCTCCTCATCCCTCTCCCTCTTTCCCTCCTCCCTCTCCTCTCCAGAGACGTGCCCACTCTTCTGACCTCACCGCCTCTCGTGGGAGTACTGGCTGTCTGCCCGCCGCTCTGCTCTCTCTCTCTCTCTCTCTCTCTCTCTCTCCTCCTCCTCCTCCTTTTCTCCTCTCCCTCCTCCTCTATCTATCGATCTATCTGTTTTCTAATCAGCTTTCCTTTCATCCTCTCTGTTGCGTGTCTCCTCCGCTCTTCCTCGTATCTCTCTATCCCTCCTTCGGCTCCATGCATCCTGCCTCCTTTTGCCTGTCACTGCTTCCTTTTATCTCTCCTCCTCCTTATCTCCTCTCCTCTCCAGCCCCCTCCCTCCCTCCCTCCCTCTCAGTCTCTCCATCTCTTCCTTTCCTCCCTCTCTCGGCTTCCTCTCTCTCTCCTCTGCAGCATATGCAAAGCCCTCAGCTGACCGAGTGCGGCGGCCTCGGCGTCACCTGGAATAAAATAAACATCGCCACTGGATTTAAACAAAACTATATTATTTTAACGGGTATTGTGCTCATTTTTGTGTATTTTCTTTTCGATTATAACTGATTCTGTGAAATAAACACCTTGATAGGAGCAGATTGGAGTGTTAAAAATGCCTTAAAAGCTTCTATATGACAAAAAACTGACTCTTGTGAGCTTTAAACCATGTTATAATGTTGTTACCTCCTCAAAAATAGACCTGGAGTTCTTGTTTAGTTTCATTCATTCGAGTAATTCTGATTTTATTATTATGCACTGTTCCAACTTGTGACGACACGTAGTGGTAGTTTTGCAAGTGAACACTTCTTTTATCTTCAGTTGAGTAAAAATTGGCAATACCCGAACTGAAATGATCCAAATGATTCCAGTGAAGGTGTGTGGAGTTTAAGAAATGCATAAAAAGTGCATAAAAGTGATGATCTCTGTTTGCTTTGGATTAATAATTGTACTGATTTGAAGTGTTTTACAGTATCGGTGTTGATTAGGGACGTAACGATAATCGAAATATGGTGATGTCGTATGGTCAAAGGTCTCACAATAATATCGTGGACCATCACAATATATCGAATCCCATGTCTCTTAGGTTAAATGAACAGTTCTGGTGCAAAAATAGCTAAAAAAAAAAACAGAGGGAACTACATAGACCATGATGCTTTGCTCCATCTCAGTGCAGACGACATGAAGAAATAACTGTTCTAAGCACTTTTACATCTTCATTCTTTGGATTAAGTCTTGTGAAGGGATTTTTAGAGGAAAAAGGAGCAGATTCACAGTTTTGCGCCTCCACAAAATATTGCAATAAATCTGGTACCGTGAGATGTTTATGGTGAAAATATCGTACAGAGAGATTTGGATATCGTTCCGTCCCTAATGACAATAAATGTTGTACTAAATGACTGGTCAAAGCGTTTTAGAATGTCAGTCTGGTTATTATGTAGAATATCGTAATATCATGAGCTTTCCCACGATATCGTAATAAATATCGTACCATGAGGTTCATACTGTGATGATATCGTATCGTGAGATATCGTTACACCCCTTTTGATGTATTGTCTGGAAAAGGGGGCAGATCACATGAGATAACTCTTCTTTCTGTTCCTTTTCATTCACTTCTTATATGTTTAATGTCTGTGTTAAATGTCTTTTTATACTTTATGAATGAAATAAACAAACAAATAAAAAACTACAAAAACAAGGCGGAGCACTTCCTGTATTAAAACATGACATCACAAGGTGGAGCAGAATGTTTTTTGTTTGAGAGCAGAAGAGCTTAAATGTGCAGTGTTTCTGTATTCAACATGTGTGAATAAAACAAAACACAACTCCAGGTCTGTTTGTGACGCGGAAACATTAGAACATAGATCAGAAAATCGTGTAAAATTGAATCTTTGAGGCTAAAAAAAGTGTTTTATGATCATGACAAATGTTATATTCTATGTTCTGTTAACCTCTCCACTCGTTTCCTTCTCTCTCCTCCTCTGCTCTGTCATGTGTCCAGTTGTGACAGCAGTGAAGTGGCGCCCTCTGTCTGTGTCCACTGTTACTGACACGTGTCCAGCTGCAGTATTTGAACACAAGATGCAGTTTTTTTTTATCACTATGAGCCGACACGAAGAATAACAAAAAGGACGACATTTTTGTTTGGAGTTTACCTGGAAAATGACAGGAATCAACATGAAAGTAGGTATATAGCACGCTCTGAACAATTTCAACAGCATTACTTAGGCTGCATACAGTACGTCTCCATGGAAACAAGCATGGAGACGGTACCAGGGCAGGTTACAGGTCAGATCTGTGGAGAGGGAAATCCGTGCAAAAAAGAACGCCAGTTTTTTTAGCAACAAAAATGTACACAATCGAATAAAAGCGAGATAATTAATATAAAACGCAATGCTGCACTGCCAATGTTTTCAGATAATTTGATAATTTTTCAGATAATTTGTTAATTTTTATTTTATTTTTGTTTTCTTAATCTGTTGGCCATATATGTTTGTGCTTTTTTTTGCTTTGTTTTGTTTTGTTCTCTATTTAGGGGTCTATTTTAGCCCTTGATATTATACATCTCTATGTAAATTGTCTTTTATATTTACAAATCTTACATAAAAAAGTTATAAGAAGAATTTAATCTATCTTACACAGCCCCATCACTGTAATTTCATAGTGCGCCTTTAATATAAGACAACCCTGACAGCACATACATAAAAAATATTAATTTATTTTGATAAGAATTGGAATTAGCTTTTAAATATAAGTTTTAATAATAGAATTCTGTCAAAGTTCACATTTCAAAACACGTCCAGAATTGACAAAAAGACTGAAATCTCTCTTTTTTTCCCTCGTTTCTCTCAAGAGTCTCGACCTCTACGCTCCGTTTTTTCACTCTCTGACAAGAACTGACAAAAATACTGAAATCTGAACTGACAAACGAAAACAAGAAGCACATTTCAGCACATTGTACAGATCTAAACAACGGGAGTTTTTATGCTTAATAAAGACAGATTCTGGCGTTTCTGGAGGAAATTACGGTACTTCAAAAACTGCAAGTCTTTACGATTTACAAATTGCGATTTTGATTTGATTTCGATTCAAGATTCAAGACCCACCTGAGACTGGAGCAGGACTCACACGACAGAAGATACGAGCTGGATTTTTTTTGTATTACTCGTTTGAAGTTCTAGTAGTTGCCGTGGGGCTGGAGAAGAGAGTTTGTCACGTTTTTAAAGCATGTATTTGATAGCGAATAACACTCACACCTCACAGCAAGAAGGTTCTAGGTTCGACTCCTCTTTCTGCGTGGGGTTTGCGCGTTCTCCCCGTGTCCGAGTGAGTTTCTTCTGTCCACTCTGGTTTGCTCCATCACCACAAAACATGCACAAAAGGTCATTAAATTCTCCAGCTTAGACAGTCCTGACTAAGCCTGGCTCAAGAACTCGATCTGGAGATGGGACACTGCGAATTTCTCTGATCTGAAGATTTTAAAACTTTTATCAGGTTATTCGTCTGTTTTCAGATTTATGATCTACTTACTCGTTTTGCGTCAATCTAGTCTAGAGGTAATTTATGTTAAGATCATTTATTTATTTAACTTTTATTTAACCAGGAAAAGACCCATTGAGATCCAGGTCTCATTTACAAGGGCGATTTGGCCCAGTGGTCAGCAGCACATGTCAAGAGCAGAAAACAACAATCAAATAAGATAAAAAACAACAAGAAAACAGCAATCAATTAAGATAAACATCAATTATGAAGGTAAAGTGCAACGAATGTAGAAAATATTTTAAAAGTGCAGTAGCTGTAACAGTCTAAAAAGATAAAGTGCAGTAGAGAACTTGTCAAGTAAAATGATCTGTAAATGCAGTAAGATAATTTCACTACTTTTAAGTCATTTTCTGATAGATTTAAGTGTTTATATCATGAGCTTTTTTGGAGTGAAGCAGCATTGAAAGATGGGTCGAATGCAAAGGACAAAAATGAATACAAAAAATGTTCCTTAACCATATATTTCCATGCCTTAAAGCTCCCATATTACGGGATTTTCTGATCTGTCATAAAGTTGTTTCCTCATTAAAAACAGACCCGGAGTTGTGTTTTGTTTTCTTCTTTCACACATATTTAGCTCTTCTCTCAAACTGAAAACACACTGTTCCACCTTGTGATGTCACGTGGCAAGACCAGAAGTGCTCTGTTCTGTTTTTAAACTTCACACACCTTCACTATAATCATTTGGAACATTTCAGCCACATAATTGCCCGCCTCTACTGAACTAAAGGTAAAAGGGAGCTTGAAAACTGCCGCTTCATGACATCACAAGGTGGAGGCGAAGCATTTTGAGCTTTGGAGATGTAGACAGACTCATAAACGGGTTCCTCAAACGCGTGTGAATGAAATAAAACACAACTCCAGGTATGTTTTTGAGGAGGCGACCACGTTCTGACACGACTCAAAGCTCCCAAGAGTCAATTTTGTGTAATACAGGACCTTTAAAATGTCTTTAAAATATGAACAAACATGTATTGTATTGTTCTAACGGTGTGTATAAAGTGTTTCCGTCCTAAAGTGAAGCTGCAGAGTCATCCTCCAGTCACTTTGATGTGCTGCAGTAGCGGACAGTGACCAGTAGGAGGCAGCGTTTCCCCTGTGGAGCCCTTTGATCACCTTCACTTGAGCCATTCATCTGACAGTGACACGTTTGAATCATAATTCCACTTTGTCTCATTCACTGAACCTGTAACACTCAATACTGTGGCCTATAACATGGAGCCTATTATATGTGATACGCTTTTTTTTTTTAATCACAAATGTCTATTATTACTTTGAAAAACAAATAAAACGGCTTTGAATCTGAATTTCATGAACACAACCAAGACAAAGTTTTAAACGGCACCTTTTAAAGACGTAACTTTTCTACTTAGGGTACAGTTGCCTGGAATGTTTCACAGTACGGCATTAAATGTACAGTATGTTCACAGACACAAGCAGCTAACGCCACCATATTATAAAGAAATGTAATGCCATACTGTGGAACATCCCAGGCAAAGCGAGTCTGTGGTTGACTAAAGGAAATCTTGGTCGAGTAATGTCCCGCTGAACAATAAGTGGACTTAAAAGGGAGTGTGGTAAAAATATTTATGTATTTGTCCCAAAATTCACTCAGAATACAAAAATTTGAAAACCAAAAAATACAAAAATTCAGCCAACTCACTCCTCCTTTCTGCCGCTGTCCCACATAAACTCGTAAAAGGTCGACTCTTATGAGCTTTAAGTCGTGTTATAATGTTGTTACCTCCTCAAAAACAGACCTGGAGCTGTGGCAAAAGAGAGAATTCAATTTGTCAACGGGACAAAAGTTTATTTAGTCGAATACTTTTTTTCGCTATTTCTTCAGGTCTTAGTTTAGTTTATTATTTATTTGTCAGGGACCATCTACAAACACATTCATCTTAGAAAAGAGGAGATGTTTTGCACCAGATTTAGCAAAAAAGCTATTTTCCATCCGCAGTCCCTGGGCAGGTGCGCACTAAAAGTAACATGCTACAAATCGTACAACATTCTATAAAACAATTTAAAATCCTACAAACATATTATTAAAAAAAAACATTAAAATATTTACAAACGCTCTAACAATAACACTGTAAACCACAGAAATAAGAAAGTTACTGATTTAACAGGACTGATGCTGACACAGCTGCTTCTCAAGAATAAATTGTTTTAAATTTTGAGAGAAGCTGTGCAGATCTGCAGACAGCTTCAGACTGGCAGGGAGCTGGTTCCATTGTTTGATAGTTTTGTAGGAAAATGCAGCTCGTGAGAAGGCAGAACTTGTTTTGGGAATGACACAGTTGTTTTGGGCTGTGGATCTAGAAGAGCGGCTCATCTGCTCTGAGCACAGCTGAACAAATGTACTCAGTGAAGGCGGCGCAGTCTTGTTAACTATTTTAAACACAGTACGTAGATTGGAATATAGAATTTGATTGTCAAAGCTCAGCATTTTGTATTTGCTGAGAATATTACAATGATGGTAACGAAGTGTTTTTTTGTCTAAAACCTTTAAGGCCTGGTTATAGACAGATCGCAGAGGCTTGAGGCTGTTCTCATTGGCTTGAGACCAGCAGGAGACACTGTTGGTGATGTGAGGAAGTATCATTGCATTAAAATACATCATTGATGCTTCCAGAGTCAAGCTGTTTCGAATGTGCCTGAACGAGGAGAGACTGTATTTTATTGAATTAGACACTTTCTTTATATGTTTTTTAAATCCAAGAGATTGGTCTAAGTGGACACCAAGATATTTGATTTCTGTTGCAATGTTTAATTCAACCCCATTTACATAAATGTTAGACTTTTTATACTCTTTGTTTGTCTTTGCAAAGTACATTGCAACTGTTTTTTTTTTTTTGAGGTTTAGCAAAAGACATGAGGATTTCAGCCAAGCAGTGATTTTGGTCATGGCAAGAGATAATTCAGAGGCAACTTGGGCTCCATCCTTCCCATGTACATAGATGACGGCATCATCTGCATACATGATGATGTTGATATCTTTACACACATCCGGGAGGTCATTTATGTAAATAGTGAATAGCAAGGGTCCCAAAATTGACCCTTGCGGGACTCCGGCTGTGACAGGCTTTAAGGAGGAAATCATCATACCATTTGCTCTTACAGATTGTACACGATCTGAGAGGTAAGACTGCAGCCACTGTAGTGTGTTCCCAGAGAGGTTCTGGTCAGAATGTTGGAGGACACTGCCTTAAATCTGCCTGTAAGGGGAGGAGTCAGCTACCAAGAAATGACTCTGAAACTAATACCTTATTTGTTTACAGTGTCTGTTGTTAGCTCGGCCTTGAAATTCTCTTGGTCGAGTGGACAAATTGAATTCTCTCCTTTGTCATGGATTCTACCTGGACGACTGAGGGATTTTACGCATACCTGGAGTTGTTTTGTTTCATTCACATGTTTGAGTAACCCTGTTATTAGTCTGTCTACATCTCCAAAACTCAGAATGCTCTGTTCCACTTTGTGATGCCAGGTAGCGATAGCTCTGAAGTTAATGTCTGCCTTTTATCTTTAGTGCAGTAGAGATGGGCAATTCCAGGGCTGAAATGACCCAAATGATTCTAGTGAAGGTGTGTGGAGTTTAAAAACACAATGGAGCACTTCTTGTATCACCACATGACATCACAAAGTGGAACAGGGTGTTTTCTCAGCCTAAATATGCGGGATTTGTGTGTGTTAAACGTGTGTGAATGAAACAAAACACAACTCCAGGTCTGTTTGTGATGAGGAAACATGAGAACAGATCAGAAAATACCGTCTTATGAACCTTTTAACATCGAAATAAAACAAATATCGTCGAAACCATCCACCGATTAATCGCCTCATTAATTATATCCATGTGTACCCGTTTTTCTCAGTACTAAACCATAATCACAGTCATTTCTTGAGCCCGACCAGCCAGTCCCTTCTCCATTCAAACAGCCGTGATCGTTTTTGAGCCGGTTTCTCTCTGATTGGCTCATCCGCCTGTCAATCACGTCCTCTGAAATCAGGAGGACGGCCCACAGCTCCGGATCCACTCGTCTTTGTAAAGTTTTGTCTGACTGGTAACTAATTTTTTCCCCCTGATCTGTCTCCGCTGTTGAACATGTGGATTTCACAGCCCTCTGAATCCGCTCACGGCTCCTCTGGTTTTCGGCTGTGGTTGTGGTGATTTGGCCTCTGCCCTGCACCAGCCTCAGCCTCATAAAGTCTCTTGAAGTCTCATAAAGTGACCAGTAACACTTTTACTATTAGCCACGGGCACGGGCAGCACACAGACTGACCACTGATGCCCGCTGCTGCAAAAGGCTGCTGTTTACGGAGACTGGACTGGCACCGAGTGATTTTTTTAAATATTCTTTGGTTTTTAACATTCTCTTTTTGAGTTGTGTGGTCCTTTGTGTCTTTTTAAATTTATTTTACTAATTTATTGCCATTTTATCACTTTTACGACTTTGCTTTGCTTTTATTTTTGCTGTTTTTTATTGTTTTAGGATGGGTGAGATCGAATTTTTAGCAAGTTACCTCTGGAAACTGCTTTGCTTGTAAAAATGTGCTCGAGAAATAAAGTGGATTTGGAAAGTTATTGCGATTTGATTTGAGATTTATGGTTTAATAATAAAATTCTGTTGCAAGAAAGAATTGGCAAAAAGACTAAAAGATGAAGTGACAGACGAATACGAGATTTCAGATCATGTTTGAGCAAATCGAAACTACAGGCTTCAAAATTTGCGGTCTCTGTGATTCTCTATTTCTTGTAGCACTAGACAAAACGTAAACTAAACTATGGTCTCATTTCTCTTTCCTCGCTTCCTTCGCCTTCATTCCTCTCCTCGATTCTGCAGGAAACGGGTGAGGAAGTCCCGCCCACAGAGGAGACACAAGAAGGAAAGAGGATCTAAAACTTTTCACTGAGACCGATAAAGTTTGATTCTTTTCTCCGATGTCCGCTCCTGAAGCCTTCCTCAGGTTTGCTCGTTCTGTGGTTTTCTCCGGGACACATTTGATTTACAGCTGAAAAATAGAGGATTGAGGAGAGGAATCAAAAAGAAGGAAGCGAGGAAAGAGAAATGAGATGGGGCCTATGTCTTTAGTTTTTGTGTTCATACAAGGGCTGTGCCAAAAATCCAAAGATTGTTAGACTGCAATCTCAGCTTTGGTTGATCTCGATGATGAGGAGAGTGCAGAGCTCCTCATGTGGTTGTTTAGGGAAAAGCACCTGAGCCACAGAGTCTCTTTAAGTCTCCTCACATGTTCACAAGATCCGACGTAAATCTGCACAATTTGACTAGAAGTTCGTTGTCTCTCTCCCTCAGTGTGTGCGTCTGCCTCTGTGTGTGTGCATCTGCCTCTGTGTGTGCGCGTCTGCCTCTGTGTGTGCGCGTCTGCCTCAGCGTGTGCGCCTCTGTGTGTGTGCGTCTGTTTCAGTGTGTGTCTGCCTCTGTGTGTGCGTCTGCCTCTGTGTGTGCGTCTGCCTCTGAGTGTGTGCGCGTCTGCCTCAGTGTGTCTGCCGTGTGTGCGCGTCTGCCTCTGTGTGTGCGCGTCTGCCTCTGTGTGTGCGTCTGCCTCTGTGTGTGCGCGTCTGCCTCAGTGTGTGTGCGTCTGCCTCAGTGTGTGTGCGTCTGCCTCAGTGTGTGTGCGTCTGCCTCTGTGTGTGTGCGTCTGCCTCTGTGTGTGTGTGTGCGTCTGCCTCAGCGTGTGCGTGTCTGCCTCTGTGTGTGCGCGTCTGCCTCTGTGTGTGCGCGTCTGCCTCTGTGTGTGCGCGTCTGCCTCTGTGTGTGTGTGCGTCTGCCTCTGTGTGTGTGTGCGTCTCCCTCTGTGTGTGTGTGCGCGTCTCCCTCTGTGTGTGTGTGCGCGTCTCCCTCTGTGTGTGTGCGTCTGCCTCTGTGTGTGCGCGTCTGCCTCTGTGTGTGTGTGTCTGCCTCTGTGTGCGTGTCTGCCTCTGTGTGTGCGTGTGCGTCTGCCTCAGCGTGTGCGTGTCTGCCTCTGTGTGTGTGCGTCTGCCTCTGTGTGTGTGCGTCTGCCTCTGTGTGTGTGCGTCTGCCTCTGTGTGTGTGCGTCTGCCTCTGTGTGCGTGTCTGCCTCTGTGTGTGCGCGTCTGCCTCTGTGTGTGTGTGTCTGCTTCAGTGTGTGTGTGTCTGCCTCTGTGTGCGTGTCTGCCTCTGTGTGTGCGTGTGCGTCTGCCTCAGCGTGTGCGTGTCTGCCTCTGTGTGTGTGTGTCTGCCTCTGTGTGTGTGCGTCTGCCTCAGCGTGTGCGTGTCTGCCTCTGTGTGTGTGCGCGTGTGCCTCTGTGTGTGCGCGTGTGCCTCTGTGTGTGTGTGTGCGTCTGCCTCAGCGTGTGCGTGTCTGCCTCTGTGTGTGCGCGTCTGCCTCTGTGTGTGTGTGTGCGTCTGCCTCAGCGTGTGCGTGTCTGCCTCTGTGTGTGTGTGTCTGCTTCAGTGTGTGTGTGTCTGCCTCTGTGTGCGCGTCTGCCTCTGTGTGTGTGCGTCTGCCTCAGCGTGTGCGTGTCTGCCTCTGTGTGTGTGCGTCTGCCTCAGTGTGTGTGTGTCTGCTTCAGTGTGTGTGTGTGTCTGCCTCTGTGTGTGTGCGTCTGCCTCTGTGTGTGTGCGTCTGCCTCTGTGTGTGTGCGTCTGCCTCTGTGTGTGTGTGTCTGCCTCAGCGTGTGCGTGTCTGCCTCAGCGTGTGCGTGTCTGCCTCTGTGTGTGTGCGTCTGCCTCAGCGTGTGCGTGTCTGCCTCTGTGTGTGCGTCTGCCTCTGTGTGTGCATCTGTTTCAGTGTGTGCGCGTGTGCCTCAGTGTGTGCGCGTGTGCCTCTGTGTGTGCGCGTGTGCCTCTGTGTGTGCGCGTCTGCCTCTGTGTGTGTGTGTGCGTCTGCCTCAGCGTGTGCGTGTCTGCCTCTGTGTGTGCGCGTCTGCCTCTGTGTGTGTGTGCGCGTCTGCCTCTGCGTGTGCGCGTCTGCCTCTGCGTGTGTGCGTCTGCCTCTGCGTGTGCGCGTCTGCCTCTGTGTGTGCGCGTCTGCCTCTGTGTGTGCGCGTCTGCCTCTGTGTGTGCGCGTCTGCCTCTGCGTGTGCGCGTCTGCCTCTGTGTGTGTGTGTCTGCCTCTGTGTGTGTGCGTCTGCCTCAGCGTGTGCGTGTCTGCCTCTGTGTGTGCGTCTGCCTCTGTGTGTGCATCTGTTTCAGTGTGTGCGCGTGTGCCTCAGTGTGTGCGCGTGTGCCTCTGTGTGTACGTCTGCCTCTGTGTGCGCGCCTCTGTGTGTACGTCTGTCTCTGTGTGTACGTCTGCCTCTGTGTGTGTGCGCGTCTGCCTCTGTGTGTGTGCGCGTCTGCCTCTGTGTGTGCGCGTCTGCCTCTGTGTGCGCGTCTGCCTCTGTGTGTGCGTCTGCCTCTGTGTGTGCGCGTCTGCCTCTGTGTGTGCGTCTGCCTCTGTGTGTGCGCGTCTGCCTCTGTGTGTGCGCGTCTGCCTCTGTGTGTGCGCGTCTGCCTCTGTGTGTGCGCGTCTGCCTCTGTGTGTGCGCGTCTGCCTCTGTGTGTGCGCGTCTGCCTCTGTGTGTGTGCGTCTGCCTCTGTGTGCTCGGTGCCGTCTGATGTTCCTCTCTCTGATTTTTCACCTTTTCTCCTCTTTCTCTCCTCTGGTGCGTCTCATCTTTATAATCCAAGTTACAGAAAGTAAAGGATTATTTTCTGATCATTTATGAGTCAAACTTAGTGCACGGACATCGCACAGGTTTCTGTCGCTAGCGGTAACGCACATATAAATGATGTTAAATGTTACATTTTACAAACTCATTCCAAATTATTGGCTCCATCAACACAAAAACCTGTAGTGATCCTGATCCCTGCTCTGTGCCTCAGGTCCACATGTGAAGGTTGTTAAGATGGAAGAAGATCGAATCGAAAAATCGAGATTGATTTTTCGATTCGATCATGATCGGGGGGGGGGTCATGATTCTTTTTTCCCATCTCACCCAGCCCTAGTTCCTATTATTATATCAGATGGGCCTGATTGACAAGTGGATGAACCAATCAGGGACATGCATGGTCTGTCTGTCATAAAACAAATCTGGCTGCTTACAAGGAAAAAAGGGAAAAAAATACAAGTTACTGAAAAACATTTCTGCAGAATCAATGAAGTCAACTGGCTTTTCTTCAAAACGATTGTCAGAAATGAGCTCCTTCATTTCACATGAGTCACTGAAATGCACAGATCTGATTGGACGGTCGGTTTGGCACTGGCTCCAGAGGCGGCAGAGGGAGCAGAGGCAGCGCTGATGTGAATAATATGTTACAAAAATACAGAGATATCAGTGAGGATTTGCCAGACGAGAAACAAGAAAAGTTACACAGTGAACCTTTAAATAATAAGATTTAGAAATGTGTCTTCTTTTTCCACCTGACACACGGTTACAGTACAGAATATAAAGCCTGAACACTGTGACCCAAAAGCCGACCCATCCCAGCCTCTGTCGGGCTCCTGCACTTTACATTGTCCTGTGCAGAATTCCTGAGATTCCTTTCAGCCAATCAGAGCGGAGCGTCTCCAGCCTCTGCTTCTGTAACTGCACTATCTCACGAAGTACACAACCCACCCACTCACACACGCACACACACACGCACACACACACACACTATCTCACAAAGTACACAACCCACACGAAGTACACAACCCTCACACACACGCACGCACACACACACTATCTCACGAAGTACACAACCCACACGCACACATACACACACACACACAATCTCACAAAGTACACAACCCTCCCGCACGCACACACACACACACACACACACCATCTCACGAAGTACACAACCTCCCCCCACACACACACACACACACAGTACACAACCCTCCCGCACGCACGCATGCACACGCACACACACACACACACACACACACACACACACACACACGCACGCACACACACACACATATACACGCACACACACGAAGTACACAACCCTCCCACACGCACACACACCCACACCCACACCCACACCCACGAAGTACACAACCCTCCCACTCACACACACATACACACACTCCCACACACACACACACACAGACAAATGCACACATCCACACACACATAAACATCCATGACACAAAAGGCTCACTGAAAATACTGTTAGTTACTGTTGTGCCCTTGTGCAAGACACTATATGACTGTGGTATGTGAGTGTGGTCAGAGGTTCAAAACCAGAGGCACATTTGTGTCAGTTTGGCTCAGGGCAGCTGCTGGTCTCATATTAGTAAAGTCTAAGTCAGTATAATCTTCATCTGAAATACTAAAATTAGGCCGTGTCCGCACTTCATATTCGAGTGGTTTTCACTGTGGATGCAGTGTTCATCCACACTGATGAAAACGGCTCCAGAGACAGGACCATCTGGAGCCGCCAGCTCCCACAAATTCACCTGAGCGCAGATCTGATCCGGCGCTGTGTGGACGAGTGAAAACACTGATACACTGACGTAGTTGCCGTCCTTACTGGACCACGTCACTGTGAGCCGCACCTTCCTGATTCGCTGGGTTCACGGCATCGAAAAACAGTTTAAACAAACCCTAGACAAACACAAAACAGCATCAGTCCGCAAAACGACTGTTTTCACACTTGCCATGTTCCTCAGCTCAAAATAGGCTGCTGCAACTTCCATAGAACTACGGCAACTTCAGACACAATGCTCCACCTCCTTATTTTTACCGCCCACATGGTGTTGTGACGATGTGACGCCCACCTGGTCATATGACTTGCGTTTCAAATGGTCCAGACACGATGTGTGTGGATGCAAATCGTTTCCGATACGGTGATTCTTTTCAGTGTCAAGGTAACCTAAAGGCATCCCAAACGTTTCCGGCAGGAGCTCCACCACCTGCACGGAGATGTTACCCCTTTGCCTGAACAATTTTAAACCAGTCCGTCCAGGTGAAGCTACTGGTTGGATCTGTGGAAAGGCGAACTCACTCACAATAGACTAATACGTTTTCATTCCTATAAAATACCTATATGAATAAACGCAACTTTTAATGCCATACGGAGGAGCATTCCAGGCAAAAACATCTCCATGGTAACAAGCAGGTGACAGACCCCCACAATAAAAGTTACATAGTGCACCAATCACACGTAGGTCTTATGTGACGGTTTTTAAAATGTTTTTCCTTTATCTTGAGCAATGTTGCAAACTTAAATGATGAACCTTTCAGGAGGCGGCACGTCACCTACGCGATTCCATGGACTGAGAAATTTAAAGCCATAATTAGGAAAATTCTCCTCATCCAAACCAAGAAAAACTGAGAAGTAAAAATAAAATTACTTATTCTATCCTTTTATAAATATGTTTTGATCCGTGTTTTGGGCCATAACAGCATAAATTAAAAAAAAAAATCAAAACTGCTTCTCTTTTTTGGAGTATCAAACGTGAAAACCAGAAGCCCAAAGCCCTCTCCAGAGACGCTGAGGACGTATTAAGGTCCACAGACATCCATCGACCCCAGTGTCCTGAAGGGCCCTCCACACCCACGAACACACAGTGATGTAGCACCCATAATTACCCCGGGCCTTTGGGAGACAGACGCCCACCACGGCTCCGAGTTTGGGTGAAAGAGAAGCGCTTTCTCTCAGCGTGAAGAACAGATCGACTCATAGAGGGAGGAGGGCCGTGAGAACAGACTCCAACATGAGCTCCACTGAATGAGGAGAGGGGCCTGTGTGAGTCTATTGTGCTGCCAAAGTGTTTGGATGAATCGTTGTGTCTCGTGTTGCTTAAAGGGCCCAATAC
>CM060653.1:7352500-7632500 GCA_030686955.1 Odontamblyopus rebecca | reverse complement strand
TCAAATACTTTACGGGACTGTTTAATTTGTAAAGCGGAGACGCAAAGTAGAGGCGACCGTGAGACAAAAAACACGATTATTTGAGACCATCGCCATTATTTATTAAAACAAGTACTGGATTCATTCGTCAGTTTAAGGTAGAGTAGGTATAACTTTCTGCAGGTGGAGTATTCGCCGCTTAATGCCATGGAAACACAATGCTTGGAAACATTCTCCATGGAGTTAGAGAAGTTTTATGCCATACTGTGGAATATTATGGCCAAAGGAATAACATTACCATGGAAACAAGCGGGATTAAAACCCTCTTCCGGGACAAGTAAGAGGCAGGTTTGTGGAGATGCAAGCGCGATCATCACAGTAAGAACGCACGGTTTTCCGGTCTATTTAATAATTGGCAAAAATGTTACATACTGGGGCTTTAACTCATTCACATTTTCACAAAATTTGGTTTTCTCAATAGAATAATTCACAAAATATACGTTAGAAGTTTAAAAAAAAAAAGACTTCAGGTGTAGGCCAAGTTATAGCTATATTTTTTTTTAACAATAAAGCTTGTATAATAAAATGAATGCAAAATACTGTAGATAATAACATCTCCATGGAGACAACAAGCATGTGGTGAAAAGTTACACAGTGCTCCTTTAAACTCAGCTACGCCGTCAGCTCTTTTTCCTAAGCGCTGTCATGGAAAGTACAGTACTAATTACAGATCGCATTGCTTAGAAAATAGATTAAAAATAAATAAAACAGCTTCTATTTAATCAATAATTCAGAACAATAACAGATCTCGTGATTTTTTTTCTCCAAGCGTTTACATGTGGATTGGACAAAAAACAGTAAAGTTTAAGTATTGGTGAGTTTCATCTCGTACAGTTCCAAAAAAAAAGTATCAGAACAGAAACAAAAACATGAAATCAAAGACATAAAAACTGTGTGGCCAAACTCGGAAAGTATATATGAGGAACTACATCAAAATCCCGTGTCGACTTGTGAAATCTGCGCCTGGTCCCATCCCTATTAAGAGTCTATACAGTAAATAAAAGAGGATTTAGGAGTGAGTGACGCAGATTTCAAACACGGTCTCTTACAAAAATCTGAAATAAAAATTGTGAGGCTAAAATTGGAAACCGAATCATGAAATGTATATGTCAGGAATTCTATTAAACTCCAGTCTTGAGTCTTTCTCGTGGACCCCATCTCACATCTCCTCCCGTCTTGAGAAATGGCGCCTCGTCCCGTCCTTAATAAGAGTCTATAAACTAAATAAAAGAGCACTTAGGATTGAGTGATGCAGATTTCAAACATGAGCCATAACAGAGCTATTGGGGCTATATTTTGTGGAGAATTAGCGTCCAACGGCTGCTCATTTGGTTGGTAAATACTGCCTTTGTGTGGGGCTGTGTGACTGACTGGGAATGACACATTATGAGAGCACGCTGAAAGGATTAGATTAGATTGGCTCTGAATGGGAACTAATCTGCACTCTTGTTTCTCGCGGCGGTTGATAAGGTGACACAATTAGAGCGAAAGTGAGGAGATGAGGATAGGCCAGGAGGGCTGGTGATGGGAATGTCAGAGCCGCTCAATGGAAACGGCAAAGTACAATCAATATAGGCCCACTGTACAATGAATGTGCCGTTTGAACACTAGTCCAGATCAAGCTGGCCACGTAAATATCAACTCAGGATTTCCCAGCCAACGTTATGGATAAAAAATATTATTATTAAAGGTTACAGCATACAGCATATTCATTTGTCTTTGTGTATGACTGCTTAAAACCACAGTGTGTAACTTTTTTTGCCTTCCGTGTTATCCAAATGGAAAAAATTCAACAATTTCTTACACTTCAAAGTGATATAACGGCTTATTAGTTTCATTGAAGAACGTGAAATTTGGCACAGTGATTCCTCAGCTCAGCCCGAACAAAAAAGTCCGGGGGGCCAAAGTTGTATTTTGCACGGTGTTGCCATGGCGATGTCCCAAAGTGGCCATTTTGGTTGCATCGAAAAGCATCACCTGCTTGTTTCCACGGTAATGTTGATCCTTTGAAGATAATCCTTCACAGTACGGGATAAAACATTTCTGTATCTATGGAGAATGTTCTGAAGGGTGGTTTTAACTTTCTGTTTCCATGGAATCGTGCAGGTGATGTGGCCCCTCCTGAAAGTTACGTACTGTACCTTTAAAAGCCTTGAAAAAGTAATGCTTGCATCACAATACAGTTCATCCTTTACAGTATACGGAAACTTTTCTATCTCAACGAGCACTGTCCCACGTTTGAATGTATATCTATGCTTGAATAAACGAATCGAAACAAAAAAAAAACCATCACTCCTATTGAATCTATACATTTTTCCCAATTAGCCACTAAATTTCACTTTCCCACAATTCTCGGATCTGTCGGCGCGGACGTTTTCAACCTCTCAGCAGTTACAGCAGTTATTTGACAGTTCAGTGGATCCAGCCATCACACGGGGGGGAGGGCAGCGCTGTAGCATTTCCTCAGCTTTAGAGTCACTGCGACATGCCATTCGCACCTTAAAATCTGCGGCTGAAAATAGTTCTGATGGAAGAGAGACTACACTAAAGAGATACAGAAGTCCACGGGTTTAATGCATACCCAATGCGAGCCGCGGAGAAGGTCACATGGCCGGGGGAGGGGGATATTAAACGGACTGGAAGTTTAAGTCTGGCCTTTCTCACGCCAGCACAGACGGAGCAGATAGTGTTAAAGCTGCAGGCGCTGTAATGGGAAGGTACAATATTATAGCTACTGCCTGCTGGACTTTAAAAAGATGTCTGCCATTATGCACTTGGAGGGACCTTTAAATGATCTACACCGTCTCGAGTTTTGCCCCTATATGGTCAATATTCAACATACATCGTCAGTGCAGTATTATCAGTGTATCCTTTAATACACCTTCATATAGTTATTAAAGCTCTTCTGTCAAAACCCTAAACCGAAAACCATACCTGGAGTTGTGTTTTGTTTCATTCACACGTTTGAGTAATCCTTTATTATCAGTCTGTCTACATCTTCAGGGCTCAAAATGCTCTGTTCCACGTTGTGATGTCATGTAGTGGTAGTTTTCAAGTTTGAAAAGCTACTTTTTACCTTTAGTTCAGTGAGAAAATGGGCAATTCCAGGGCTGAAATCATCCAAATGGTGTATTACTGTATTACCACATGACATCACAAGGTGGAGTTTGCCATTTGAGAGAAGACGATTTGTGTTTTAAACATGTGTGAATGAAAGAAAACACAACTCCAGGCACGTTTGTGACGACGAAACATTATAACATAGATCAGAAAATAGTGAACCGTAATACAGGCCCTTTAAACAATAATATCAAAGGTGGTTAAAGGTGAAATATTTAAGTCTTCTGGCAGAGCGTTCGCCACTTTCTTTTCTTGTCCCCACTGCGATGCTGTTACATTGCCTGGAATGTTGCACAGTATGGCATTAAAATGATCTGTCGCCATGGAGTCAACCAGCAGGTGTATTTTTTAGCAATAACTGTGTGGAACGTTCGAAGCTATCACAGCGAGTAGAAAGCCCCAGCTCCAGAAAAAGTTACATAATGCACCTTTAAATGTGTCTGCCAGACGTTCACTTTCAAAAAACTCTAAAACTATTGGACATTTTTAATCACCGTATTAGTCACGCCACAAATCTGTAATCTGTAACTAGACATTTCTTTGCAATTTTGTCTCTGCCATCGGTAAATCTGTATAATGTTCGGTATAAACAAGCACAGTATAAGTCCTATTTTGAGCCATATTCCCTCTCAGCGCTGTGTTTTACTGTGTCCCTATGGAAAATGACTGGACTTTACCAGACCTCTGTGCATCCTCTGAAAGCCCCAATTACCATAGCAACCATGCATCATCACACAGTATATAGGCCCCTACACTGAGAGCCCCAGGCCACATTAGTTACTGCAGGGCTCTGTCACAGCCACACTCAAATGGCTCACTATATTTTCAGCCAGCTCCATTTCAGCCCGAGTGGAGTCGGCACGCACGCACATGTCGGTTTGATGAGTTTCGCGAGGACGTTTACACCGACTTGCATTCGTTTCTGGAGGTGAAATTGCCAACAGGGACTTCTTTTTAGGCTCAGAATCCTAAACTGAGACCTCTGGGATGCTAAGCACTCTCGTCTCACTGTAAGGAGGGCTTCCTGGACTGTATGGGGCCTGGAGTTTGCACGATTTTCCTGTGTTTTGGTGCGTTTGGTCCTAGTGCTACAGTATTCTCTATAAACCGCCTTCCAATATCCACAGAAGAATCGTTCTCCAGTAGGAATGGGAGTATCAATACCAAATTTCTCGTTAAAATCTGGGTTATCTACATTGTTATACAAATATCAAAACAAATAAGCCTTCACCAGCATCTTAATGGACGGATCTATGTGGGTTAGGTGTCCTTTTTGTCCTTTAGAGTCTATTTGAAATCCTTATCTAAAGAATAAAATTGTTTAGAGTAATTATTATTTTATACATTAGTAATGTTTAGTTCTTCCCTTCAAACAGACTCAACTTCTTCACTCAAAAAAATGTCCAGTTGATAGAAGAAAAAGTTCTTAGTAATACATATTTTCATTGAAATGCCTTCACACATAAGGTTAGACCAGTATCAAGGATCGATATAAATAATAAAATAAAATAAAAAAACACAAAATCTAGAGAAATATTCTGCTCCAGTGCGGTCGCCCACTGCTCCACACAGTTCAGCTACTGGCACTAACTGAAAAATGTGTCAAATATAACCCCAAAAACCAGAGAACAAATTCATAAAGTGTACATCATTTCCAAAACCTGCCTCTGTAAATTACTGTCTGCGTATACTGAAGTCCCCACATGACTCCGTAAACATGCGCGCACACACTCCCCCCAAACACAAACACAGAAACCGCTGTGGCTCCATTAAGAGCAGTGTTCCACAGAGCACCGCCCAGGACTCACCAGAGGGGGAGTCATTACTCAGACCAGCGGCCGTGACCCCTCTACCGCTGTATGTGGACAAAACACAAATTGGAGAGTTCACACACACACACACACACACACACACACACATGCATACAGGCCATGTCTCTAAAATAAAACTAGCCGTTGTGAGAGGGAAAGCGCAAAGAAGGAAGGATAAGGCTTTTCTTTTACCCAACAGAAAATGTTCCAGTTCCCTGTAGTCAGCGTACGGTCTGTGACTCTGGTTGGAGCGGACAAATATTGATTCCCGGCTTCAACAATAAACATGCGTATGTCTAACTACATGTGTTCCTGCCATAGCAATTATCGGGCATTGCAAATTGGAAATACAAAGAGCATTTCTGTGTACCGAGTCCATGTAATCCCTCGTTCGTCCAAGAGTGGAAAAGGTTTCAAAAGCAGACATCTATAATCAAGATGTTTGGACTCTCATGTAGAAGTAATTTAAATCTGATAGTTCTGCACTGAAAGATGAGGATTTTACATTGCACTGAGCTAAAGAAAAGTCCTGCTATTCAACGTTAACCTCAAGCTGTTGTTCTGTTGGGCTGTTTTCGATTTTTTTCCTCCCTCTCCACTAAAAAAATGCTCTACAAACTACAGAAAACAGTAAAAACTGAAAAGATTTAACCCATTTGCCAGTGGGGGGACTTCATTTATGGTTGAGATAAAACAAATTATGACATTAAACACACACCACAACATTTAATTGAATGCCTTCTGAGCAGCCTTTCTCGCCTTTTCAATGCAATTTCCAATCCGAGAATCGATTTGAACTTCAAATTCAAATTAATCTATTTCTGACCCAGCCACCCACTGTGATCTGCCTGACTTTCCACAACAATTATAGAAAAATACTCTTTAGAAATACTGTGTTTGGTTTAACAGTCTGACTCTCTGCTGCTATTTGATTGGCTTTATTCGTCCAACAATGGAAAAAATACGATACAGCAATAGGTGGACTCTTAAAGGCATCGAGAATACAATACCTACTAGTAAAAACAGATGGAAATATGTATAAAAAAAGGATAAAGGGGAAAAAACGTGTTAAAATGTTCGTGCATTGACCTGTTAGACTCCACACCTGTCTGCAGCAGACAGACTGTAGCTGTTTGATCCGCATAAACACATGTAGCACACAGTTTAGCCCTACATCACACACATGACTCACGGCCCAGTGCTTTCCAAAGCCAGTCGTTTCTCATAACGTGCGGAGCTTCAGAATCGCTTGTTTTGTTTGTTTTTTTCCTGAAACTTTTGATGGTTATTGAATGCATCACCATACATCTCCCCTTTCCTGTGCTGTCAGCGTGAGTCTCAGTGTGTGTGTGTGTGTGTGTGTCTCCTGTCACTCCTCGCTCTGGTTTATGCTCTGCCAAACCAAAGCTGGCTCTTTTCGCAGTCTTTGCCGGTCTGCGCGGTGGAGACAGAAGGTGACAGTGAGGAATGGCCCACACTCCGATATAGGGACGACAAGATCTGCTGTATTCACGGCAAAAAAAAATCATTGGGTTTTTCTTGTGGCGACAGTATCTACGTCGGTAGCATGTTTGTCCACTGACCCACAGGTTGGCGGTGCGATTCCAGCTCCTATAGATGGACGCTGTTGTTGTGTCCTTGGGCAAGACAACCCACTTTGCCCCCAGTGTCTGTGTACTGTGTGTGTGAAAGTGTGTGTGAATGGGTGAGTGGGTCCTTGTTGTAATTAAAGTGAGCTGAGTGCCTTGAAAGTGGAAAGGCAAGGCCCGTTTCTAATTCGAAACGCATTAAAATCACAATACTAACAAATCAAAACATAAAGAATCATCATAAAATTAAAAAAAGAAGAGACATTAAATGACAGAGGAGTGCGGAATGACATTTTTTCAGTCAGCTAAAAAAAGAGCTGTATAAGTATGTGAATATTTACTATTTCACCATTTCAAAAGAGGTTAAAATAACTCAAAACCTGAAACTATACAAGTATATAAATAAGTATTGCCTTAGTTCCATGAATTTATCCAATCCACATTACTGCGAAAGCACATTTTATAAACAAAGACTGTTTCCAAAGTGCTGCACATAAAAAAATATAAAAAATCTACAATTTAATACAATAAAAACATAATAAAAACAACTGAGTAAACACCAATAAATAAAACAGTGAAACAGACCTATAAAAATACATTTAGAAAATCAATAAAACAAAACAACAAAAGAGGATCACGTGGTGTTCAAAGCCAGAGAATAAAAGACGAGACTTAAACACTCAATTTGCCCACAATTTACAAGATTAATAAGATTCATTTCAATTGATTCACCTAAAATATTTGTCTCAAAATGTTACGTGTACAATGTCAGGAAGCAGAACGAGCTCCAAACTTTGTGTTGCCAAATTCAATTACAAAAACAAGTTTGTAATTATAAAATGACATGATGTATCCTCAAAACATGACAGCCAACAGCATCCATCATCTATGAGTAAACAATGAAAGAAATCAGTGTTTTTCAGTTTGTGTTTGTGCTTCTAGTCATAAAAGAAGTTTGAATTCATTAGCTGTGGTTTAGTCCTGATTCAGGTCTGTTTATTCCCAGTCTAGACCTGGTTTAGTTCAAGTTCAGCAAATGAAACAGAAAGCGCACACCAAAGTTCATGTAAAGGTGCAAAAGCAAGGAAACCCAAACTTTTTTTTTTCTGATTTTGAAATAAAGTTCTGGCAAAAAGTCTTTATCAGGTCATTTTTCTTGCTTTGGAACACAGTATACCAAGTTAGTTCAAGTTCATACCTGGAATAGTCCTGTTTTAGATCTAGTCTTGATCTGGTGCGCCGGTGCTTGGAGAGTGAAATTATTTTCTTAGGTGGCACTGGGTGTGAAAAGTTTAAGAAGGTCATATAATTCAGTCTTCTTAAAATGACTCAGAGCACTGCCATATTAATATTATTGCAATATTTCACATTATACCTGCCATTACAGTCATACTTGTACTCAAAACTAACAATAACATAGACAAAAACCAAGATTAAATGAACCCTAACGCAAGACTGAACTCGCTTTTTCACACACAAACATGAATTCGATAAAAAAAACACACGTCTATGTCAGAGAGAGAAACTTGCTGTTACAATATAGTATTTAGTCTGTTGTGATATCGTTTCAACCCATATTGTGATAGCGACACTTTTGTTATTTATATTCTGTCCTTCTTTGCAGTAGGAGTAAGGTACCACTTTAGCTTGGTGACAGTTTGGAGCTCCATGGCACCTCCTGCGCTGCTCCGTTCCATCCCGATGACCCTGTCACTTTCTGGGCTTGTTCCCTTCCCTCAGACCCCCCCCCCAGCGCCCAGGGACAGGGAGGAGAGAGGAGGGAGCGCAGTGGGCCGTACCTCCGGGACAGACACCTTCCCCTGGGCACACACTTCACAGAGCTCCCTGATGTGACGGGCTCCACATCAAACACTCATCTGCATTTCATTGATTTAACCATTTGAATAACTTGATATAGGATCAGAAAGTTTGGATTTTGGGGTGAATAATGTTCTGTTCTTGGAGGGGACAAATTGGCGGATGGTGAAATTGTAGTGAAAAGACAGAAATCTTTTTTTTATATTGCGTCAAATTATTTAAAGGCAGACTTTTCGCCCGCGGGTTTGACTTCTGGATGAACCCTTATTCAGCTCTGTTCCACATACTGGTACAGACCCTTTTAGTGTCAGTAAACAGAGGTGGCGTAGGCTCGGTTGTGCCACATTTTGGCAACAGAAGTACGGCAGAAATCAGCAGCTTGTCATGCTCTGCGAAAGGATTATCGTCAAGATCACGAATATTTCCTTAACAAGCCGACTTTGACAAATGGTGTCCGACTGCCAGGTCCTTGTGCGATCACGGAGTAAAACTTTAAAACTTTAGTCTGTTAGTAAAATACACATATAGAACAACCAGACATTTTGGTGCTGGAAATGTCTTTATCTCCGTCTTCTTCTGTCTGTGATCACTCTGAATGAATCGGAATGAGTGGGAGACAAAACCACTTCCACTGCCAAAATGCAAGCACAATTTTTTGTTTTTTTAATCACTTCCACTCTAAAAGGGTCAATAGATACTGCAGCTGATGTCATTAACATTAACTAGAGGTGTGATGCTAACTTAAGCACTGCTCTGTCTGAACCTCTGTTACTAAAGTTAGACTTAATCTGAGCTTGTTTCAACACAATTTGCCGATAACGAGTTGACTTGGTTTGAGCTACAACAGGTGAGCTGATTTGTCCTCTGAAAAAGGGCATAAAATTGTACATAAAAATTGGCTGGCACAGGCTAGCTAGCACCAGCTAACAGTTTTACAGTTGGTCACTCGCTCACATGAACGCTGGTATTGCTCACAGGCTCCTGAAAATGTGCTGTTTAAATCCTTTTTTTCTGGAGTTCTTAAAACTTTTTAATGCTTGCTAATGTGTACATTGTGTCACCACAGTAACTGCTGAACATTCCGCCAATAGAGACGCATGCAGAACACCCCCAGCGTGATGTAAAGCCCATGATAGCTTGTTGTTTGCCTAATTTGACATGCAAATGAAAGTGAATGGAGGATTTCACTGCAGTTTAGTCACGGTGCTCGTGATATTTCTTCTCAAAGAAATCGTAACACAAAAATATAATATAATATGCAGATAGTTACAGCAGGAAAAAACATCTAAACGTGATGATCATAATGTTCTGCTTGATGTGAGTCCAAAAACACCTCTGAGCCAACATGAGAGTTACAAGTAGTTTCCTGACAGAGGAAACTTTTGCTATTAACGCCTTCCCCGACTCTCTATGTTTCAAAGCAATTACAGCTCCCACCAACAGGAGGCCAACCGGACACTGTTTACATGCTAATTGTTGTGCTGCCATTTAATTAGACGTAGTGTGGCCCAGTCCGGTAATAAGCCCGCAGAGGTAACACGAGGCTCTGAATACAGCAACAAAAAGAGACACGGAGGCAAAAGTATCCAATATATCTGCCAATTAGCTGTTCTTTCTGAAAAGGTTAAACATTTGGCAACATGGCGGATCTCTGCAGCATACATAACGAGTGGAGTCTGGGTTCTACGTTTTGGACTTTTTGGAGTTTATTTTAACTTTAATAAGGTAACATCGCTCCATAGTTGCTGTTTGTTCATCTTTTTATCATATTTTGAAGACCATCTTGTTTGCCCTCGGAAACAGCATTGCGGAGACAAAAATCGGACAAAAAGAAAAGTTGTAGAGTACTTTTTAAAGTGCTTAAACTGCTGCGTATGGGTGCATTATGTAACTTTCCACAATAAGGCATTAAAAAGGCTATATTATGTTATTTTCTGATCTATATTACAATGTTTAACCCCATTCACACATGTTTAACACACAAACCCTGCAGATTTAGACGTCGTTCTCTGATAACAGAACATTTTCACTTCCACCTTATGATGTCACGTGGTGATACAGGAAGTGCTCCACTGTGTTTTTAAACTCCGTACACCTTCGCTAGAATCATTTTCAGCCCTGGAATCTCTACTGAACTAAAGGTAAAGTGTAGCTATTAACTTGAAAACTACCACTACGTGACATCACAAGGTGGAATATAGGACCTTTAAACTTATCTGTCTCCATGGTGACAAGCAAATGACAACACTAGGCAAAGTTACAGTGTAGATCTGTGGAGAGGAGATAACTATAATGCCATATTTCATACTGTGGACCATTTCAAGAAAAGCAATAACATCCAGATAGCGACAAGCATGTAGCAGAAAAGTTACATAGTGCACCTTTATTTTTTTAATGATACCTTTTTACAACAGATTGATCAGCGTAGACTCAGTATGGAGAAGTAGAAACATGAAAGAATGAGCTATTTGGAGATCAGAGAGAGACAGCGCCAGAAAATAAAGGATTACTCACAGATTTTGAGGTAACAACATTACAAATGGCTGGAAAGAATCAGTGTTCTACCATCTAATCTGGGTAATTTGTAAGGAGGATAAATGATTGCCATTTTGGTCCTTTTTCATTCAGCGAGAAGAGATGTCAAAGCAGCCATCAGCATGAAGAAAATGAAGAAAGTGAAGAAAGTGAAGACGAAAACTAGTCTGTCTCTGACTCAGATTTTTTTTACAGATTTTATCCTCCATCACGGTGCCAAACTCAATGCCATTCACTCTGTAAATAAACCGCTTCAGATATGATCCAATCTGTCTGTGCGCCACTCAGGACAGCGCCATGGCAACCTGCTTTACCCCCTCGTGAGTGACAGCTGACACTCTAACACTAGTCAGGCTAACAGATCCTGAGTGCAGATAAACACCGCCCTCCTGGATCATTAATACCAAACTATGTGGGGAAAAGTGGACAAAAATATAGAGGTGTTTCTTCTTATTTTGACTTTTTTTGACACACAGGCTTAAACACTACAAAAAAGGATTTTCTAGTATAGTTAAACTGACTTGAATTAAGCAGATTCATCTTAAAAGATCAATTTTAAGATGTTTTTACTTAATAAGATCAGTTTTTTTTACTTGTTTCAAGATATTTCATCCTGATAGATCTTATCTAGATATTACAACTTATTCTAAGCACTTTGTATATTAAATCAAGCCAGGTTAAGTCTCTTTAACTTCCTTCTCAAACCAATAAGGTGAAAAATCTTACCATAAATACTTGAAACTAGTGTTTTCTGCTTAGAACAAGATTCGTATTTTGTTCGTAAGTTGGTAAGTGAAAATTTCTTACTGCACTGGCAGATAATTTCACTTAAACTAGGGCATTTATACCTCAAAATTTGTATTTTTTTCTTATTTTTTGATCTTTTTTTGATAGATGTATGTCTGCCAGCAGTTTTGTCTATTAAATGAATAGAAAAGAGTGCGGATTAAAGACTTTCAGTTGTCATATACACAGTTAAACAGAATCAATCTCAGCTGGATTTGAACATTTGCAGAGTAGAGACCTGTCACATGTTGAGGAAGACAGTTTCAGATATTGGTGAATAAAACCGAAATCCTTCCTCCGAGAAAATTCTTATGACACGAACATGGCAGAAACGTGCTTCGGAGCTAAATCACAGAGAGACTTAGAGACAGAAGATAAGACGAACTGAGACGAAAGACTTGCAAATCCAGAGTTATATATCTTTGTCTTTTTTATACAGAGAGATAACAGTCCGGCCGCCACTGCCTCCATCACATCTCAAGCCACGATCGTCCAATTAGATTCTTTTTTATTCAGTGATAAATGTGAAGCGAAGGAGCTCATTGGTCACCTGTCATTTGGAACAAAGTGAGATTTCCCTCACCTTAGATTACATTAAATCCGCATTTTTTTCCTTTCTTTTTTCCTCATAGGCAGAGGTATTTTATTTTATTACAGGTGGACCATGCACGCCCCTGATTGGCTAATCCACCTGTCAATCATGGGCATCTGAAGTGCGGGAGATTCATCCGTGACCAGAGAAGTGTGTATTCTGGATCCCAAGCAAACAAAAGGCCCATAATCCATTGAAGTACAGTGTAAACATCACCAACTAAGGCAAGCTCTCCACACTAGAGCTGACAAAATTATCAAAAATCAGACACTAATCGATAGTAAAACTCATTTGAGCTGGTGTCGGTACAAAAAAAGTCACATTTACAGGACAGAAATGACCCTTGAGCTGTATCAGAACAAGTATAAGAGCACATAGACTAGTATGGACGACTATGGATCCTACCTGGACCACAGAGGGGTTACACAGATATAAGACCACATGGTAATATAAAATAAAATACTACGATTTAATGCTGAAAACCACATTCTATTGTCTAAATAAACACTGTTTTTATTATAGTCATGGAATCGGAATTGGTATTGAGTATCTATAAGTCTCTTCCTTAGTATTGAAATGTTAGAGTCATAACGACCCTACTCCACACGGACATATGATAGTAGTGATTAAATTTAGTGCAAAGTGGTGAATGTTTTTTGAAGGACAATGACTTGAAGCCAACACAGGTGCACAGTCTGCTCCTGTTGGTTTCCTGGCTGTAATATTGATCGGCCTCCTCCCGGTCCCCCGGTATGCTCCCTAACAGCTCCTCTCAGCAATCTATAGAGTAAATAAAGGTAATGGTCATATAGAGACGAGTGTGTGTGTGTGTGTGTGTGTGTGTGTGTGTGTGTGTGTGTGTGTGTGTGGGTGTGTGTGGGTGCGCGGCTGTGTATATACGAGTTTGCAGTTTGCCCTGAGAGAAGAGGTGATTTCAAGGTTGATTGGAAAACTGAAACTATCCCAAACAACAATTTAAAAAGAGCTGTGTTGTTATTTATTGCTTTACTTGAGCATTAAAGCTGGGTACCTGATTTTTAAACTGTGAAAGGAGGAAGGAGGTATTTGAACTTGTTTCCATAGCTCTCAAAAGCCTTTTGGTACATCGCTAGTATTCACATTCAGAGTTTTTATTTGTTCTGGCAGATTTAGAACAGCTTTTTCACACGGAAAAGTGAAAGAGTGAACCGCCCTTGCACAGCTTCATCAGATCTCATGTAAAAGAATCATATAGTGACTTACATGGCTCTTTCTTACAAGTTTAGACTTAGTCATAGTCGACTTAGACAAACTTTATTTATCCATCACAATATATTATAATAACAAAGAGAAAAGAATACAAATGGTCATAATAAATTTTAAATAAGTAGGAAAAATGATGAAACTGGTGTTAAATAAGGCATAATTATATAAATGTATAAGTACAAAAGAAAACAAGTAATAAAAATATCTTCGCGTAGATACGCAAAGATGAAACTTTGATTAAAATAAAATGTTTTGCAATTAGATGAAGATGAGTGCAGCAGTTGTTTTCGTCAATTCATTCTGCCTTTATAATACATTTTCGCGGGAGATCAGAATAGACTTATTTAATGAAACAAAACAAAACAAAAACAAAAGTGGGGTAGATGTAAGGGTAAAAGGTAAAGGAATTATAGCCTCCTTAAAGAAAGTCAGGAAGTTTAAACAGTATCCAAACCATGAATAGCTTTTGCAACGCCTTTTGTTAAGAAACGTGTCAATCCCACAATCGTCCGAGGTGTGTGGAGTTTAAAAACACAGTGGAGCACTTCCTGTATTACCACATGACATCACAAGTTGGAACAGAGTGTTTTCCTTTTGGGAGAAGAACAGAGTCTGATAAACATGCAGGGTTGTGTGTTTGTGTGAATAAAACAGAACGTAGCTGCAGGTATGTTTGCGATGATGAAACAACATTACAACATTCATATGGGCTCAGGTTTTAACTGCAGTAACACGTGTACAATCCTTCAAAATGGCTGTGTTTTGATCATAACCCAACTGTCTCTTTTCAAATTAATGCTCTTTTTGCACAACTGACCTAACACGCTTTCCATTAAATCTACAAGGACCACAGGACTCTTGAGACACCACTTACGAGCAATTAAAGCATCATTTCCTATGTATGTTTTTGATCCAGCTAATTATCCTAAAATCACTCTGGTGGACTTGACCTACAAGCAAAACTCTGGCGTTTTTACACCTTTTATTTATAGTAGCGAGCGAGACCGCAGTTGTTAATTTGTGGGGCATCTGGCCGTCCTCCAAAAGCTCAAAGCGTTAAAAGCCCGGGTCTAAAATGGTGGCTGCCCGGTGGCGAAGGTGACACAGGATAGTTTAAGTTACAGCGAGACCTTGTTAAGAATTCACAAGCGCTGGGAGAGGGGGCTGGCCCAAGGGCGGATCGCCACGAAGGGCAAAATGGCGCTCGATGAATCACATTTGGGTTGAGTTTTTACTGTTTTGCTTGTGTGTCAGGGTGTTCGCTAACCTTTGCAAACCAGGAGTTTACCATAGTGCCTTAGTGACTGACTGGAAATCTGGATTCTGGGAATATCTCGCAGAATTCTTTCGGAAATCCTGCTCTCTGGACAATGGTGGAAGAACAGCTCAAAAAAATAAAATCATGCTTCAAATGGATGGTTTTTGATAAAGATTTGTGTTGAATTTCGATCAAATTTCTAGCTCAAATTTGCTCAAATTATGAACTTGATAAAAAATAAACCGCCCAAACTTTTCAGCACATCTCAGTCAATAGTAAAAAAGAACTTTTTCAGTTCTGTTTACAACACAGTGGAGTAGAAAGTACAGATAGCTGCTCTCAAATGTAGTCAAGTAAAAGTTAATATTATCCACTTAAAAATGTACTTAAGTAAAGGACAGAAAGGGAGAAGATTTGCATTTAAGAACAGTACTTAACTACTTTTACTTCATTATGTTCCACCACTGTCTCTGGCCATTTAATCTCTAGTCTACCACATACCAGAGGATTTAGATTTAGAGGATTTATTTCAGAAGGCGCTGCACCTGATTTAAAAACATGAAAAACAAAGCTGGTTCATTTGAAACAATTTGCAAAGGTCCAAAGTTATTCTTCACTAACCCTGCGCATTCACAGCATCCATTTCTAAGCTTTTTTTTCACAACTTTCAGAGACCAGTGTATAGTTTTCGCCATCTCGGTAAAGCTAACAACAACTAGCATGCTAAATTGTGCTTCCTGATTATCCAGCAACAGTGCGTACTCTACTGGGGCAAGATGCATTTTGCTGTAATGCTTGGGAAATAAATCAAGTCCAGGCCCTTTAAAAATCTTGAAATCGTTCCATTGGCATTTCTGAAGCTTTGTAATTTGTCTATTAACTGAAAGGTTACGTAATTGACCCCATTAGCTTAGTGCAGTTGTGTCCTTAGGCAAGACACTTTGCCAACTTTACCCGTGTGAATAATGATTGCGTGAGACCTTAGGCACAGAATGGCTGCCACAATTTTATTTAAATAAAACTATTGGGCAGGTTTGGGACAATAGAAGCGCAGTACCACCAATGCTATGATTAATAAAAAAAATTTCTTTCTTTTTTCCTGCTGGTAATTTACTTCCTATCAATAGTATGAACTGATTCTATTTATCCATGTCTGGCACCGACACAAGAAGGAGCTCTGGTCTTTATTATGGCCACAGCTACAAGAAGCTAATATTTTAAGATAACAATTAAAGTCCAGCTATAGGGTTTCAGAGTGATAACATTTACAATTCATAGCAAAATATTATGTAATTTAAATGGTGAAACATCCTAAAAATGGAAAACTATTACTATATGACATCACAAGGTGGAAAAGAGCATTTTGAGATTTTGAGACCTAAATTAAAGATGTGCGAATGGAACAAAACACTACTCCAGGTACAGTATGTTTTTGACGAGGAAAAAAGCATTATAACGTGAATTAACGCTCCCAAGAGTCAATTTTGTGCAACACAGAACCTTTAACAAATACTAAAGCATATAGTGGTCTAACTTTTCTGGGTCACTTCTTATATCAACAGATTTAATAACCTCTGGGTGTCATCTGAATCCGTACGCTCTTTATTTGTATCTCCCCTTAACGCTCTCCACCTCCAATAGTGTGTCCTTCCTACCTATAGCATCTTTACCCCAGCCGTGTCTCACTAGCGCCTTTAGGGACCACAGTGCTAAAAGTACTCTATCTATCTCTCTCTCACACACACACACACACACACACACATACACACTCTCCACCCAGAGGCTAGCACCAACATAAGAAACCAATTTTCAATTTACAGTGAAGTCTGGTGCCCCCAGCAAAAACTATCTCCCAATGCAATCTGGAGGAAGAAAGACTTGACAGCAGTTGAGTTTTGTGTATTAGAGCGCTGATGGGCCAGTGCGAAAAGATACAGACAGATTTGTGGGCAAAAATTGTCAAGGGAAACCCCAGCTGAGCAAAAGGTGATGGGTGATTAAATATTAATATTGGCTTATGTTGATATAAGAGCGCCTCAAGCAAAAAAAAAAAAAAAAAAAACTGCAGATATTAAAGTCCAGTTTTTGGAGTGGGCCTCGTCTGTTTTCTGGCAGTTGTTACCTGCGTCTACTCTCTCACCAGGGTTCGGTGTCTGGGGCGGTAAACAATCCCACTGGTTACGGTTTGGTAATGGAGCTAAGAGGGGAGCTGGACGTGAGCCGAGGCCCAACAAGGGAACCCGAGACTGGGATGAAGCTGGCAGAGCAGGGGCCCCCTCTGGTCCCTCACCTCCAGGACTGGCAGCTTGGGTTTAATGGTGTCTGTGTCTGCTTTACATGTACGAGGTTTGACTACAGTGTACAGTTTATTCAAATATAAAAAGCGAGAAGTATTTTTTTGGCACATAAAAACTACAAAAATAGGCTATGTTAACTAGGCGCACTATGTAACTTTTTTACAAATGGCACTGCTCCGTGTGGAATTATCAACAGTATGACATTAAACAGCAATACCAGACAGAGCCTTTTCTATTGCTGCCCCCAACCTCTGGAACACAGAGGGTGCACAGACCTCACCATCTTCAAAAAAAAACCTCAAGACCCATCTGTTTAGAGCTGCTTATAGTGATTACATTTGCTATTTTTTATTCATTTTTTTGTTTTATTTTGACTGTTTTATGGACTTATTGTATTGTACTGCTCTGCGAAGCGTCTTTCTATAAATCAAATGTATTATTATTATTATTTATTAATTTACAGGTGATTTTATAGCTCAAGAATACGTAGAAAAAACTGGCAACTGAAAGGTTTAATACCAGAAAGTTTACACCATACACTGGTATGTCTATAACAAACGTTAGCAACCTCAATCCTTTTCAATTCACTTTCACAAACACTTTCCCAACCTTGTATTTCAGCCAAGATGAGTGCACGGCGTAGGTGTTTGCTCATTAATCTAAAAGCTGGTAGTTCTAAGCCTTTAGCTGGTGATGCATCCTGCTGGGGAACCCTTGGGCAAGACACTAAAGCTGCCTTGCCTCTAACGTTTATCTAACTGGTGTGTGAATGTGCGTGAATGATTTCTTCTTCTAAAATAGTTTCTATATTATAGTGAAAAGCGTTGTCACGGGTATAAAAAAAATCAGATACTAAGAGATAATAAAACTAGTATTGCAACTAGATACTCATTTGAGCAGGTATCGGTACTAAAAAAGTCACAGGACAAAACCTTTAGAATGATCTTGGGGTGTAACAGAACAAGTATAAGAGCACATAGACTAGCATGAGGGGTTACACAGATATAAGACCACATGGTAATATAACAGAAAGTGCAATTATTTAACACTGAAAATCAGATTCTGTTGTCTGTAGAAAGAGCGTTGTTGTTGTTTTTTTTTTTTTGTTATCATCGTGGTATCGGAATCGGCGTTGAGCATCGAGTCCCGAGTATCGAAATCAAAACTGGGACCGTTTACAGTTTTCTTAAGAACTGTGACAATTTTTTTTTTTTCCTTTCGCAAAATAGTCAACATCAGTCTAACCTGGCTGCTCTGAGGCTGGAGTTGTGAAGCGCAGATCTGACAAAGGCCTATTGATGGACCACATTCACATCTACTCCCACTGGGACCGTACGACCTTCTGGCTTTTTGATAGGGAGTGCCAACAAGGCTTTCCAACACACTGTGATTTGAAGCACCCGCATGAACTCCGTGTATAGGTCGATACGGGTCTGAAAAAAATGGGTTACGAAGAGGGCTCTGTCTGTACTTACATGTTATGGAGCACACACCAGCCGCAGTGGGGGTCCCCGGAGCCCAAACACTCACTGCAGGTGGAGTACTGACCACAGGCTTCCACGGGTACTCTGGACAACTGCAAAGAGAACAAGAACGACAACAATACACGGATTATTATAGCGCTAATCAATAGTAGGAATGATCAGGTTCAACATTTGTGCGTCTACCTTTTAGATAATTCTTATGAAAGTACAATGTTTCTTGCCCATCACCGGGGAGAATCTGAAAACCACCAATACACAAACCACTGCGGTACCATCAACCTGTAATACCAATGGATTAGCATAATGTGAAAAGATGTCTGTGTAATCTATTGCAGAAAAGGTTTCATTTTGCCAACTGGACTCATGTTTTAGAGTGAATGATTTTAGTTTCGCCACTTGCCCGATTTAGTAGCTTATTCTGTGGCTGAATATTTATTAAACTAAAAAGACAGAAGCCGTTCGTTACGAATTAAGTCTTTCTTCAAGCTTTATTAAGACTAATAAAAGAGTGAAGTGCCCGCAAATCTTTATGATTCTTTATTTCAGTTCATTTTTCCCATAGACTTTCCACAAAAAATGACCACATGATCTATAATTTTATGCAAGATTTGTTCCTGCGACTTATAGTTATTGAAATATTTTGCTGAATCTTGTGCTTTAAACATGCTTTTTGGAGCAGATATTATTTGGAGTTATGGATATTAGACACCATGTAGCTGATATGCTTCCGCTGTGGCCTTCAAACGCGTGTATTTCATAAAGGATAAAGATATTTGTATTTAAAAAAAACATGGAAAATTTACTTCTGGAACCAGAGCGGACACACTTTAAAATATTTGAGTGACGTTATAAACTCATTCCTTCACTCCCAGCGCATACAATCCTCATTTTTGGACTGACATAACAATGACACAAAACATTCCAATACAAACCCGTGTAGCTTTCCAAATGTCGTGTGATAAAGTATGTTTTTACAGCCACTGAAGCGTGCGAGCCTGCCTGTGCATAACCCTAATGGCTCCATATGGGGACGGCCACCGGGGACAGAGCTCCGTTTATGATGATGTATAACCCTGCCAACTCAGACTGGCACTGACTGGCACTGATTGGCATGGGCCTCAGTGACCAGGCACGGGGGACCAGGAGAACTACACTATCGAAAATAAAACACAATATATCTACAGTAATTCAAATTTCTTCAGAAAATGGATCTTGGTTTGAGTAGTTTTGGTGCCACTTTAATTAGCCTTTAAGGGTTTGATCTGATCTATGTTCTAACGTGGTTTCCTCATCACAAACACACCTGCAGTTGTGTTTTGCTTCATTCACGCATGTTTAACACACAGCATGTTTACGCCGAGTCGTGGTCCCCGTCAGAAAACACTCCGTTCCACCTTGTGATGCAGGAAGTGCTCCACTGCGGTTTAAAACTCCATAAAACTTCACCAGAATCATTTGGATGATTTCAGCCCTGGAACAGCCGATCTCTTCTGAATCGAAGGTAAATCGTAGGTGTTAACTTAACGGCTACATGACATCACAAGGTGGAACGGAGCATTTTGAGGTTTGGAGATGCAGAGTGAGTAATAATAAAGCGTTACCCAAACAGGTGTGAATGAAACACAACTCTGGGCACGTTTCAGCGGTAACATCACAAGAAGCTCACAAAAGTTAATTTTGCACAATACAGGATTCATTTGAAGTTATGTGTTAGAGATCATTTTGCTTTAAATAGGTATAATTATTGAACCTAGTCTAAAAAACAAAAGGAAAAAAACTGACTTCTAACTTGAAATTGACACTAAAGAATGCTACAGGAGTAAACTAAAAATATGCACAGTAAAATAATCTTCATTCGTCTTCAGATTTGGAGGTGGGTCACATATTTCTAGTCTCCAAATGTATTCAGTCCACATAAAAATACTCCAAATAAAGGTAAACATTCTATAATTATTTCATTATTTCCCTCTCATGTACGCTAGGTTTATTCTTTCTCTCTTTTTCCCAGTGTAAATCCTAACCGGGTCCCTGCTCCCGTCGCCATGGCAACAGCATGGTGCCATAATAGGAGTCACTGTGGCACTTTTGATTAATGAGGCTTCGGCTGTGGATGACCGCTGTCACTCAGAGCGCTCAGGGCTGACAGGCGAGACAGACACGAGACGGGGCCATATGGGGCTCGCACTGGGGTCGCCATGGATACGCACTCAACTATTGTTATGTGCACTGCAAAAACACGCCGCGACATTCACAACTTAAAACGAATGAGCTAAGCATATTTATATCATTTTGCATTGGGTCGACCGCGAGTGTTTTCTCCTCGTACTGACATTTTTACACCCTTCATATACCCATACTGTATATACCACTCGGCCATTCATAAAACAGTGTATACAGACAATGGGGGTGAGGCGGGTTAAGTGTCTTGCCCAAGGACACAACGACAACGTTCATCTGTAGGATACTAACTGAGCTACCACAGCCCTTTTTAACGTCTGTCCTTACTTTTATTTGATCATAGCTTATATTATTAGTATTATTACTCATTGTTACATTGATTTTATTAGAATTAACTAATTTCACTTATTTATTCGACTCAAAGCTGAGAAGGAGGGAGATGTTCTGGGGAAGTTGTGCTTGTTTTCTATGAATTTGTCTGTCTGGTATTGACCAACGTCTGTTTCACTGTTTGATTTTCTAATTTTCTGTTTGTTAAATCAATACTATTGTTAGGCTCTAAAGAGGCACCTGCTGTTGTGATTTTGGGCTAAACAAAAATACATTGAAATTGATTGAATCCATTAAAAATCTATTTCTCAGCAATAAAAACACAAATGGACACAGCAGTGACACATCAGTTCTTGTCATCTTTAGGAATTTAATAAACCTGTATGAATTATTGAGCTGTTTTTTTTTTTTTTTAATCAACATTGCCCTTAACAGTGAAATGGTAAAATAAAGACCCACAAAATGTAATAGTTTAAAGGCAAAATTAACTCTTGAGAGCTTTAAACCATGTTATAATGTTGTAGCTCATCAAAAACATGCCTGGAGTTGTGTTTTGTTTCATTCACACGTTTGAATGATACTTGTTCACTGTCTTTCCCCCATACATTTCGCATTTCCTCGCATTTTAAAACCAAACAAAGCGTGTGTGGCCATGAAGCAAAGTTACAAAGTGAAGAAGAAATACCCATTAACATAAAAAATACCAAAACAATTTCTTTTCATAATTACCTCCACTCTTTCTTAGAGTTTTTTTTTTTTTTTATGTTGTCAAACTTTCATTGTCACTTTTCCAGCTCTGTTTTGTTTGAGAGACGAGAATACATAAATAAAAAAATACACTTTAAACCAGGATTTGTCTTTGCCTGAGTCCAATCTTTTGATAAACAATGAAAGTGCATCTCTGTTTCAGGAATCAGATCTTACGATTCTTTCTTCTGAACCTTTGTTTACATTAGATAAAGGCAACGAGTTTACAATGGAGCCACAGACAACAGGGAAATGCATTGTTCTTTCCCTATCTGTCACTCATCACCGCAAAAACATACTGGATTTTGTGTCAGGAATGTGACCTTTAAAAATTCTGAATGTTGATTTGAGTTGATTAGCGATTAGAGATTCTACTTTGTCTCTTCTGAAACTAATATCGATACTTTGGCTTACCTGATATCAAGCAATACTAGGGCAGAGACTGAAAACAGAATTCATTTCCTTTAAATACAAACAGTGTGTAGGGCCAATGATTTTCCGCTTCAAAAATTGACATTTTCCGTTTCAGAAATTTTCACTGTTTCACCTTAAAAAAGACATTTATATGTTAGAAAATGTTGTTAAAATGCAAATTTTTTGCATCTTTGTTCCTATTTTGCTGACATTAAAAAACTAAGGGCTTTTCAGGACATTATTGCGATGTGAGTTTGTTGAACATGTCAGTGTCCTATAAAGTGTTAACATGGATCTATAATAAGAGCTTTTAATATAGTTCTGTGAGCGTTAACTATTCAGAAGGTCATTCGGATTAAACTTTTCTGTAACACATTTGATAATTCTGTTGATGATCTGACGGTTCGGTCGCTCGCACAGGCTCATTAGGTCGAGCTGCTATGATGACGCAAATGAAAAGCAGACAAAAACTCAGAGACGCAATTTTATCAAACTTTTATATCAATGACAAAGTGGGTGAATAAACAACAGTGACGATAAAACAAGGCGCTGGTGCAAACTGAGACAGCACCTTTCAGATAGAGATGTTTAAAGCCATACTGTGGAACAACAACATCTCCATGGAGACAAGCAGGTAACAGAACCTCCTCCAAGAAAGGTCTACAGTGCCCCTTAAATGCTGGAATCAGTCCTTAAGAAATTCTAAATTAGTTTTTTGCCACAACAAGTTTAAGAATAAAATATTTCGAAGAAAACATTTCAGCAAAGCAAAACAGTTTGCTCGTAGTAACTTCCCTCCATTCTGCTCCTGTCTGTCTCTGTTTTTGGAATAAGCACAAGGTGTTTAATGCCATACTGTGGAGCATTCATGGTAAAGCAACCACATCTCACATTTTTTCATCAACCCTTCTCAAATTTAGTCAAAAATTACAATTTAACTGCAATTTTTTGGAAGAATAAATTTCATCCATTGATAAAAACAGAAGCTTTTCCTCGTAGTAGGTCTTAATTTCCTCCATTCTCTGCTGCCTGTCTCCTGTCACTCACCCCCTCCCGAGATGCACACGCTCCCTCCTTCCTCACGCCACCACACACACTCTTTTGGCCCCTCTTTTATGAGAAAAATTGCAGGAGATTTGGAGCCTGTACGACCCAGTGCACCCCTTGTCTCCCCCATCTCGATTTCCCATTCATTTCATGCCATCTTCTCCAGAGCATTGACGGAGCAGCCTCGGGTTTCTCTCACTGTGGTCGTCCTATCATATCAGCAAGGATAAATACAAAGAATTGGAGAACGGCATTTCAGGTGAGCAAATGACAGCCATTACGCCCAGCACTCTCCCCTCCGCGCACAATGGGGCGAGATAGAAGCTAGGGGAATATAATTATGCTTTTAAAAGGCTCAGATCACACAAGTGCTTGATGCTTTAATGTCTGGAGATAGAGACGTGGACTCAGAATGCATAAATTGCCCCCAGTGACTTCTATAGTGGGAGCGCGTCTTTTATCTACGCGAGATGCAGGTCAAATGGAGATCAGGGAGTTGTTGCTAAAGGTGGGATCTGATGGGAGAAGAGCAGGGGTTCTCAAGCAGAGATGTGTGAACAGTTTGGGACTTTGAATTGTCGTAAACAATCTTGTCCAAAAATATGTCTGATTTCATGAATGAAAAACTAAAGGTAGCTGAAAATCGGTCTAGGGTTCTTAAAAGCGCGGCCCTACTCATAGCAAGAATGTTTTTCAAGGTATTTTTGCTCAATTAAAACACCCGTAATGCAATAAAGATAAGTTTAATGCAGTACTGTGGAACATTCCAGGAAAGGCAAACACCTCCATAGAGACAAACGAGTAGCAGACCTCCCACCAAAACTGTGAGAAATGGATGATAAAAAAAAGTCATAATTTTCATGCTTTGTTGTAATGTAGTTCAGTTTGAATGTAAGAAATACCAAATAAGATTGTTTGTGGGTGTAATGTCAAGTTTGATTTAAATTGTTAAAGTTAAATTGGTCTTAATCATAGCGTCACAGCGTTCAGCTCCTGTCAAATGAAGCTCACGAGGCTAGCCGTTATAGGAGCGAATTTGAAGCAGAGTTCGATATTTGGAAGAGGACTTTATTCATGCACAAAAAACAGCAAAATAAAAACACCAGGATCATGTAGAGCAGGTTAATACGAACATCTTAAGACCAAAATGACGAGGCTCACAGCAGCAGTTACAGAGAAAGGGGTAAAGACACGACACGTGGGACAGTTATGTCCATGTATATATATAGTTTTTGTCTTAATTAAAGATTCCAACAATATTTTAAATTTATCATTGTGTTTTGATATATTAGGAGTGTAGCGGTACACAAAAATCACAGTTCGGTACGTACCTCAGTTTTGTGGTCACGGTTCGGTTCATTTTCCGTACAGTATGAGAACTGTCTCTGCACCTCGCTGTTTCCTGGAGCCACAGCGAGGTTCAGGTGGTTGTGTGAGTTACAGCTCCTCTCGCCCGGATCTCGCCGTTTCCCAGGGAGATCCGGGAGATATCGCTCTGATGAATGGCTCACCCGTAAACTAGCCCCACTCGCACTAATTCAATGAGCTCTAACTTAACTGTTTTGTATAGAAACATGACGAGCAGCACGAGTAGGTGATGTAGTATTATATCGTGTATTATATACCATGTAGTGCAGGGGAGCCTCAGTGAAATTTGACACCCTAAGTCTACAAAAATTGCACAGACTCACTCGTGCACAGCCCTGCGCCGAACCGAACGACCTGTACCGAAATGGTTTGGTACAGATACATGTACCGTTACACCCCTAGTAAGTATAGTTTACACTGAGCATAAAACATAGATCTAAGCATATGTTGTATGTGTGAGGGAATGACCAAAATAATACTGGATACACAAAGTTGAAATCCAACGCACTGGTGAGATGATGAAGTGCCCCGGTTCTGTTTCTCTTCCTCAAACTACACTTCCCATGAGCCCTTGAGTCAACCCGCAGTAGAAAGTGATCATTTATTAAATCGTCCGGGACTTTTATTACCCACTAATTCCACTTCCCCCACTCCGCTTCCCTCCTTATCCCTCGTTCTTCCTGCTCCGGCCACTTGTAATTAAACAGGGATTTCACCTGCAGCCAAACTCCAGCGCTTTAGACGAGCAGAGAAAATGAAATGCGCGCAGTGCCACTCGAGGCCTGCAGGGGGCTCTCTGCTGCTCTTATCTGTATTCACCTCCCTCAGGCAAAAACCATCTCCCTCTTTCTACACAGCACAGGCATGTTTGCTCATTCATCTACACCATACACACACTTGAGTATAATGGTGAAATGATGGGTCACTGACTGAATTGGATTTTGCCGAATGTTGTACTTGTAGTGTTAATGGTATAGCTCAAAATCACATTTAATAAAGTCATATTTTAATCAAAGTTAAAACTGCACTATGTATGGTCGGCCACCTGCTTGTTTCTAAATGGTAAATGGCGGGATTTCCTAAGGACACGACAACAGCATTAATCTGTGGGAGCGTTCATCTGGCCGCCCTGCAATGAGGCCTATGCCGAGCGTGGGATTCGAACTGCCACCCTTTGGATCAGCGGACAAACACCAACTGAGCTACAGGCCTGAGCATGTCGCCCATCTCTTTGTAACTGCTGCAGCTGTCTTGTCATTTTGGTCTTTTTTTAAATTTAACCTTTATTTAACCAGGAAAGTCCCATTGAGATCAGTAATCTCTTTTTCAAGGGAGTCCTGCCACGCACACACCACTTTCATACTAGGCAAAGTAGGTGAAGTGTCTTGCCTAAGGACACGACGGCAGTTTTTTGTGACTGGCGCCGCCCCTCTGCAGCACCTGGAATTCCCAGTGGTCTCCCATCCAAGTACTAACCAGGCCCGGCCCTGCTGACAAACCGGTATGACCACTTAAAATGTTCATATTGCTCAAGATGATCCTGGTGTTTTAAACATTGTAACTGATTAAATGTAAAATATAACTTAATGGAACAATATATATCATGGAATATTTCAGACAAAGCAACATTCAAAAATCTCTTGTATCCAATAACATTAACATTTCAACTTTAAAAAGTAAATGACGCTCTGCTGGCTGCTACAATGAAATGCTACTATGAAGAGCGACGTTTTGAACAGGAAGTCGGTGAACCCGTTGATTATTAAATAAAGTAAAATAATAATTAATTTATGTTTTGACTTAATAGTAAATACTCCCCAAATACAACACCGTGTCTCCTTTAAGCTGGATATTAGCGGGTGAAGCTAGCCGAGAAACCTTAGCCTAATGAGGCGGGGCCAGATGTGCAGTCAGTGTCACGTCACAGCCCCATCTCCATCCATCAGCACAAACTGGTATTATATCATAAACTCAGTTAACAGATCCCCGCTGGCTGTAAAGTGCCATATAGTCCCCCTCATTTCAAATACTCAGAGGTCAAATGAGAAAAGCATCTATTTCATTGTCACAACTGTCGGCGCGTGACAAATGACTGGACTACAATCAATCATCTTCACTTATCTTCCCGTAGCAAGGAGCAGCGCGCCTCACGTATGCAAGTTAGCTCGAAAAACACAGCGCTGCAGGCATTTTAGTAATAACAAAATTCAGATAGACTAAATGAGCCATGGACCGGTGCAGTTTTCTGTTTCATTATGTTAAATACAACTTCACACCTGGATATTTTTTCATTTATTTGAGTCTCTAGGGCAGTAGTAATGTATCAATTGGCAAGCATAAAAAGTATGACTGTTATTACCTAGGCTACAATTGGATTACGCTCTCACCAGCTCTGCCCGACTTGGTCTGTTTGCATAATTACTCACAAGGTAATCGGCGAATTTAGAAATGCAATGAGCCGAGAAGGAAATGTTGCCGTTGCTTTGGGGGCTTTTGTTTCAAAGTTGTGTCCAATTGCAAAATAGGAGCGACTGCATTTCGATCATCATCATTATTGTATATTAAAACTAGTTTACTGACCTTGACTTTTTCCCCATCAGAAAACATTTGTGTTTTCGTTTCATTTGGGAACTTTAATTTAGCTAATTTTTTAGAAAATCTCCCTCTCCAGAGCTCAAAATGTGCTCAGATTTGTTCACATCTGGCTGTCTATAAGCTTGTCCAAATTCTAAAATCTTCACATTACACCTGTTCTGTAAATGGACATGTATTACTAAGGTGTTCATCTAATGGTGTCCAGAAATGATGACCGTCTAGTGCTCGTCTTCATGTCCCACAGTATGGCATTAAACCATTTATTTCCAAGGAGTCAAACCCGCAATGCCTCAAGGCCAACTTCCAGGTCAGGTGGAAGAGGTGAACTCATTCACTTTAGGAATGCATGTTTTTCTAGTACTTTTAAGCAGTAACTGTAACTGAATACATGCAACAAAGATTAGTTTAATGCCCCACTATGAAACTTTTCAGGCAGAGCAATAATATCTCAATGGAAACAACCAAAGCACCCTGCAGGTCTCACGATGTACTTACCAATAAGCTACTGGTTCAATCTGTAGCCATCTCGCCTTTCTACCATGATCCTGACACACAAGATCTGTTGAAGGACCACTGGGTGTTGTTGTCTACTGCTATTTTGTCTAAAAAACCATTACACTTACATACGTTTACACTGGAGTCACTTTAGTATGAACTAATCTAACTATTTCATTGTAATCTACTTGCAGAGTTGTGTTAAATTTCAGTATACTTTCTAATATTTACAAAACAGGTCTAATTTAATCTTGATTTTTGCTTATTTCTATTATTATTATGCTTAAACTGTGCGTTGCAACACTGTAATTTCCCCATTTACTGGTGTTTTATTGCTTAAAAAAACATGCGTTCAGACTATGAGCGGGTTTGCCTCTTCACAAATGTCACTTTGACCTGGTTGTGCCATCTGCTTCTTCCCATTAGACAGACATGTTTGACACTATACTGTGGCACATCTCTAGGCAAAGCATTAATATCTCCACGGCGACCAAACGGGAAACAGACCCGCCACCGGAAAAGTTACACGGCGCGTCTTTAACCTGCTTTATATCCATTCCCTTTAGATATTCTCGAAGCAAGATCACCAAAAACGCCCTATACAAATAAAACGACAGCGTGACTCCCCCGTCCCTACGAAATACTATATGCGCCGAGGACAAGACGGTACCGAGACTTCAAAATGAACACGGAGAAAGTATGAAAGAGAGAACGAGCAGATAATACTTCAAAGCGGGCACACTCCGAACCGGCTCTGCCCCCACTTGGTTGACATTTTCACAAGGATGTCAGACGGGGCCCTATCAGCTCTGTTCACCTGCCTTGTTAAACTGTGGCAGCCCGGGAGCTAATCTGGGACACAACATAATGTGCACATCTATAAACACCTTTACCACCACCTGCGGCACGCTAAAGAGGTGAAGGCGAAAGCTACGAGGAATGTGCTGCAAGTTTTCTTCGCACACTTGAAATTAAACGACTACTAAACATCTTTAAAGGAGAGATTTACGCAAATTAGCCGAGACGGTCGAGTGGCCAAAACTGTACTGAAGAAATCAGAATCAGAGTCACTTTTATTCATCCCCGAGGGGAAATTTTCTTCGTTACAGATGCAACCGACCAAGAGCATGTAGACAGAATCAAGTTTCAAAAATAAGATCAGATAAATACAATAAGATAAAAGATAAAAATAGCTCTTTCTGGGAAATTATTTACATCAGTGACATATTTACAACTATATACATGTGTGAGCAGGGAATAGGATAAAGTAGGATACAGTAGTTTGTGATTTAAAGTGCAGAATAACTGTACTTAGGAATAGAGGTGCACAATGTCAGGTGCACAATGTCATTTTTTTTAGGGGGTCGGCCACTTGTTGATTCCATGAGCATTAAACGTATTTATTTTGAATTTTATTATTTTATTTTAAGATTTTATTGCTCACTTATATCTTGAAAAACATGTATTCAACTTTGTCACTTGGAGTGAGAAGAACCACCTCCAGCTCAACGTGATGAAGACAAAGGAACTGGTGGTGGACCTGAGGAGGACCAAAGCTGCTGTGACCCCCATCTCCATCCAGGGGGTCAGTGTGGACGTGGTGGAGGAGTACAAGTACCTGGGGGTGTACTTGGACAATAAACTGGACTGGAGCAGGAACGTGGATGCGGTTTACAAGAAGGGCCAGAGCCGCCTCTATCTCCTGAGGAGGCTGAGGTCCTTTGACATCTGCAGGACAATGCTCAGGATGTTCTACGAGTCTATGGTGGCCAGTGCATCATGTAGCTGTAGTCTGCTGGGGCAGCAGTCTGCACGTGAGGGACACTAATAGACTCGAGAAGATCATTAGGAAGGCTGGACATGTTGTGGGGGAGGAGCTGGACTCTCTGACTGTGGTGTTGGACAGGAGAATACTGGACAAAATCTGGACTATTCTGGACTCTCCCTCCCACCCCCTCCACAAGGTGCTGGCCAATCAGAGGAGCTCTTTCAGCCATAGACTGCGGCTGCCGCTGCTCCACTGAGAGACACAGGAAATCTTTCCTGCCTGTCGCCATCAAACTGTTGAACGCTGCACTTTAACTCACAAACTACTCAATCCTTTTCATCCTATTCCCTGCTCACACATGTATATAGTCATAAATATGTCACTGATGTAAATAATTTCCCAGAAAGAGCTTCTTTTTTTTTTTTAATTTCACATTTTTATTAACAATAAAATCGAGGTGACAGTTGCAAATCACAAATGTACTTTTTTTTTCCTTTTATCGTTCTTTCACATGTTTTGGTTTCTTTCACTTTACATATCTCTCTACTGTAGTATTTTTTTTTTCTCCTTTAAGAATACAAAGTAAAAATTAAAAAAACAAAACAAGAAAAGGCAAATATTTGAACATTTGAGTCGCAATGTACAGGGAATATCACTAATGTTCCCGTGTTAATAAAGTCTTCCCATGGTTTCCAGTCTTCCTCATACGAGATAGGTATTTTAATGCTATATTGTGGATTATTGTTCTTTTTTAAGTACAAATATTAGCTACTTTTCCCATATTTACACAAAAAAGCCCACTCCCTCACTGCACATTGATCTGTCTCTTCATGATGCACACTATAACCTCCATGTTAGATCCTTCTGTGGCTCCATGTTTTACACTGACAGCACTGACGCTCCCACTGGCTACACAGTAAAGTGGTGCAAAGTGTTTTGACAGCTACACCCGCTCTTTTATTATTTATAATCGTCAGAGCAAATGCAGATCTGTAGATGTGAATTATTGAGGAACGTGTACTGCACTGGGAGGGTCGAAATCAAATGCAGTTTTTTGATATCCTAGAAGGAACCAGAGGAGCTGTTTGCAGAGGTGGGGAGAACTCGGCGCATATTAAGTTTTGAAAGAAATTAAACTTTTTGGAGTAGTTTTCAGACACCGCGCTTTTACTCCCACTTCTGTGATGTTTGGTTTGAAGTAGCAGCAACAAATAAGTTACTCTTCGGACTGTAATATTACACGATTTGAATATTTCTGTTCTCGCACCGCTCCTTCAAATATTATTTAGTTTGTGTGTTTTATGTGTTTCAAATTTTTGTGATATATTCTTTAAAAATAACATCTTTTGTGCCTCATTTAATGTTCATGTCCAGTCATACAACTACTCTTACATGAGTAATACTTTTCCCTAATACTTTTTACTCTCACTCTACTCATTTCTAGAACCACAACTTCTGCTTAAAATAATTTTACTCAAATAAAAGCAGAGATCCGAATCATGACTCTGGTCTACTGAACGGGTAAAATGTGATACTACTACTATACACTATTCATCACTACTAGTACTTTTGAATATAGATATTGACAATGTTGAAGTGCTGCTGGGTCTGTGGTTTCGTTACAGCATTATTAGAATAATTATTGCACTAGACAAGGGAATAATCAAGGGAGTCTCTTCAGCAATTATTTCAACCTATCTACATTAGTGCAACGAATACCCAACAGTGCGCTTAATACCATAATGACAAATATCCCCACACCTACACGTATAAAAGATGTAGGGATCTTCCTATTTATTACTGAAGCTATTAAGGTCTAAGGTATTTTCTTATTCTCTCAGCAGGTATTGGTACTGAAGTGTTAAATAGGACTAATTCGTATGGAAGTGAAACTGCATGAAATCATTTACAGTATTTCTCTTTTTTATATATATGTTTTTCTACTAGGTTTATTTTAATTATTATTTATTCATTTGATCAATATTTATTTGCCTGGCTCATGTTTACATGTTGAGGCTGGGGTTCTAGGCAGAAAAAAGGTAAAACGGTGAAGACCTAATTGCATAAAACTGAATAAATAAATACATTTTAAAAATGGGACCAATTTGGAAGAGTTTAGAATGGTCTTGTAACAGGTATAAGCCAGCCTGATTAAATAAAACTCTTGCCCAATTTTGCCCCGGGCCTCGAACATCCAGTGTAAATCTGCGTAGGCAAAGACTGGAGCTGCCTGGACTCTCATGTCCCACTTCACGTAGGTTCGATCACTCACCCACTCTTTTTGCAATTAAACTATTAAACCAGATCCCTCAATTGTGGGAACTCAACATCAACTGAAGTCTTTAAATCCTCTCTGTGGGACGACACGGGAAATGCAATATATGAACTCTTGTACTGATTGTTGCCATTAACTAGAGTATTTGAAATTGCCTTTTTATGATTACCCATTGTCAATGCCTTTTATAGGTCATGACATTTAAATAAAGCATTAAAAAAATAATAATAACTGCTATTTTGCGCTGAAACGTCATTACTTTCAGTACTTTCCACTGACCCACAGGTCGTCAGTGTGATTCCATCTCCCACTGCTCAATGCTGCCGTTGTGTCCTTGGGAAAGACACTTAACCCTCCTTTCGTCTGCGCACCCTGGTGTATGTGTGTGAATGGGTGAGTGGCTCCTTGAGGTAAAGCACTTTGAGTGCCTTGTAAATGGGGAAGTGCTGTTTAAAAATGTGACTATTTGGTATTTAACATGTATGAGAATAACGTACATGGAGATGCTAAAGGAGTCTTATCGAGTTACTCAAAAAACTCAGCATTCAGGTTGAAATTTAACTACAAGATGAGGTGAACACTCCACTGCGCCACAATACCCCATAGTGAAGGAAATGAGAAACTACTTTACAAAGGATCGTTCAATTTACTGCTACGAAGTGTTTAAAAAAAACAAAACTGTGCAAATTGTTAATACGGCGCAGACTTCTATTTTCGACAGCCTTACATTTGTTTACTAACCCACCAGCAATTTAAGCGCACAGTGCTAGAAATAATAAGATCTAATCGTTATTGTTATGAACTCAAATGGCACCATGTTTCCATAGTAACCGGAGTGCTTTTAGTAGTGAAGTTACAGTTTAACTACCAAAGCTCATTAACTACAGTCTATTTTTATCTGTGTCGGACACAAGTTTGATGTTTGACCCGACTGCTGACATTAAGAGCACGTTTATATGTGTGTGTGCATGTGCGTGTGTGTGCGTGTGTGTGCATGTGCGTGTGTGTGCGTGTGTGTGTGTGTGTGTGTGTGTGTGTGTGTGTGTGTGTGTGTGTGTGTGTGTGTGTGGGTGTGCGTGTGAGTGCGTGTGAGTGTGTGTGTGTGTGTGTGTATTAGGATGTGAGAGACAGATCGAGAAGGAAGAATCCAATTAGAGGAGAGCCAATCACTAATAATGAGTGGGTAGACATGACACATTAGGCTGTGGTTGTAAAAGAGCAGGAATCTTTTGAAATTTCCATGTTTCTCGTGAGAGGGTTTAGACCTGATCTAGACCTGGTTTAGATCTGGTGCAGACCTGGTTTAGACCTGTTATGTTTTCAATGCATGATATAAAACACTTATTGGATCAAAATTGCAATACTTGGTTGGACTAAGGAGTTAAGGCCTGGTTTAATCCTGGTTTAGCTCTGGTTTAGTCTTGGTTTAGTGCTGGTTTAGTCCTGGTTTAGCCCTGGTTTAGTCCTGGTTCAGTCCCTGGTTTAGTCCTGGTTTAGTCCTGGTTTAGTCCTGGTTAAGTCCCGTTTACCCCTGGTTTAATCCTGGTTTATTCCTGGTGTAGTCCTTGTTTAGTCCTTGTTTAGTCCTTGTTTAGTCCTGGTTTAGTCCTGGTGTAGTCCTGGTTTAGTCCTGGTTTGGCCCTGGCTTAGTCCTGGTGTAGTCCTGGTGTAGTCGTGGTTTGGCCCTGGTTTGGCCCTGGTGTAGTCCTAGTGTAGTCCTTGTTTAGCCCTGGTCTAGTCCTGGTTTAGCCCTGGTTTAGTCCTGGTGTAGTCCTAGTGTAGTCCTTGTTTAGCCCTGGTCTAGTCCTGGTTTAGCCCTGGTTTGGCCCTGGTTTAGTCCTTGTTTAGTCCTGGTTTAGTCCTTCTTTAGTCCTGGTCTAGTCCTGGTTTAGCCCTGGTTTGGCCCTGGTTTAGTCCTGGTGTAGTCCTGGTGTAGTCCTGGTTTAGTCTTGGTTTAGTCCTGGTTTAGTCCTGGTTTAGTCCTGGTTTAGTCCATGTTTAGTCCTGGTTTAGTCTTGGTTTAGTCCATGTTTAGTCCTTGTTTAGTCCTGGTTTAGTCCTTGTTTAGTCCTGGTTTAGTCCTGGTTTAGTCCTGGTGTAGTCCTGGTGTAGTCCTGGTTTAGTCCTGGTTTAGTCCTGGTTTAGCCCTGGTGTAGTCCTGGTATAGTACTGGTTTAGTCCTGGTTTAGTCCTGGCTTTAGTCCTGGTTTAGCCCTGGTGTAGTCCTGGTTAGTCCTGGTTTAGTCCTGGTTTATTCCTGGTTTAGACCTGGTTTAGTCCTTGTTTAGCCCTGGTGTAGTCCTGGTGTAGTCCTGGTTTAGTCCTTGTTTAGTCCTGGTTTAGTCCTTCTTTAGTCCTGGTCTAGTCCTGGTTTAGCCCTGGTTTGGCCCTGGTTTAGTCCTGGTGTAGTCCTGGTGTAGTCCTGGTTTAGTCTTGGTTTAGTCCTGGTTTAGTCCTGGTTTAGTCCTGGTTTAGTCCTTCTCTAGTGTGCCTGATCGGAAACAAGTGAAGTGAAAATCAGCACGACGGACCGAGGCCTAATCTTTATTTCATTTGCAAATCCCATTACAAACGGAATGGATTTTAGACGCCCCAAATCTATAACCGTGTCTGAAAAAGAACAACAGACAACAAGGGCACAAGAAAATGAAGGCTAACTCTAGTGTCCGTAAATTGAACGCATAATTAAACGCGCATATGGTCTGAAATTTACAATGTGAGAGTTTTTGGCAGCGTTTTGTGATGTCTGCATCTGCTGGATTGTAAGGGAAACCCCAGCTGTTACGCCACAGTTTGAGGAGGTCATTCAAAAAACGCTAATAGAATAATTACAACTACTGCATTTCAAGTGCTTTGGGAAACTCGCGGGATAATTAATAATGCGCGCCAAAGGTTTAGACTTGGATTAGAACTGGTGAAGACCTGGTGAAGACCTGGTGTGAATCTGGTGTACACCTGGGTTAGACCTGGTTTTGACCTGGTTTAGACCTGGTTTAGACCTGGTTTAGACCTGGTTTTGACCTGGTGTAGCTCTGGTGTACACCTGGGTTAGACCTGGTTTTGACCTGGTTTCAACCTAGTTAAGACTTGGTTTAGACCTGGTTTGGACCTGGTTTAGGCTGTAGACCTGGTTTCGACCTGATTTAGACCAGGTTTAGACCTGAGTTAGACCTGATTTAGACCTTGTTTAGACGTGGTTTGGCCCAGGCGTAGACATGGTGTAGACTTAATTTACATCTGGTGTAGACCTGGTGTAGACCTAGACCTGGTTCAGACCTGATTCGGACATTGTTTAGACCTTGTTTAGACCTGGTTTAGACCTGGTTCAGACCTGTTTCAGACCTTGTTTAGACCTGGTTTAGACCTGGTTTAGACCTGTTTCAGACCTTGTTTAGACCTGGTTTAGACCTGGTTCAGACCTGTTTCAGACCTTGTTTAGACCTGTTTCAGACCTTGTTTAGTCCTGGTTTAGACCTGGTTTAGACCTGTTTCAGACCTTGTTTAGACCTGTTTCAGACCTTGTTTAGTCCTGGTTTAGACCTGGTTTAGACCTAGTGTATACCTGGGGCACATTCACAGCCCTAGTTCGATTATTTGCTCTGCACCAGGCAATAGAATTGTTATTCTGTAGCTTATAGACTCCAGTGTGATTCGCTTTCACACCTGCAAACCAACCAAAATTGGTCTGATTGACGTATATCCTAGGTTCCTGCGCATAGCGGGTTCGACTGCACATGGCTCGGGGATGCTGAGGCTCTCCTGCACATCAGACCTCTCAGAAGCGAAGCTGAGACTCACCCAGTGACCTTCCCACGGAGCCGCCGCAGGATACGTGACCACACTGGAGTCTATATGTTACAGAATAACTATTTTATTGCCTGGTGTGGACCAAATAATCGAACTAGCAGGTTTGCAGGTGTGAAAGAGAACTTAGTGTAGACCTAGTTTAGACCTGGATTAGACCTGGTTTAGACCTGGTTTAGACCTGGTTTAGACCTGGTTCAGACCTGGATTAGACCTGGTTTGGACTTAATTTAGACCTGGTTTAGACCTGGTCTGTTGAATTGTAAGGGAAATCCCAGCTGTTGCACCACACCGTTTGAGGAGGTAATTCAAAAAACGCTAATAGAATAATTACAACTGTATTTCAAGTGCTTCTGGAAACTCGCGGGCTAATTAATAACACACCAAAGGTTTAGACTTGGTTTAGACCTGGTGTAGATCTGGTATAGATCTGGTATAGATCTGGTGTCGATTTGGTGTAGATCTGGTGTAGATCTGGTGTAGATGTAGTGTGGACCTGGTTTAGACCTGGTTTAGACCAGGTTTAGACCTGGCTCAGACCTGGCTCAGACCTGGTGTAGACCTGGTTTAGTCCTGGTTTTGACTTGGTTTTGACCTTGTTTCTACCTGGTTACAAACTGGTTTAGTCCTGAGTTAGACCTGATTTAGACCTTGTTTAGACTTGGTTTAGACCTGGTGTAGATCTGGTATAGATCTGGTATAGATCTGGTATAGATCCGGTGTAGATGTAGTGTGGACATGGTGTTGGAACTCGCGGGCTAATTAATAACACACCAAAGGTTTAGACCAGGTTTAGACCTGGTATAGACCTGGTGCACCCCTTTTGTATACCTGGCTCAGACCTGGCTCAGACCTGGTGTAGACCTGGTTTAGTCCTGGTTTTGACTTGGTTTTGACCTTGTTTCTACCTGGTGACGACCTGGTTTAGTCCTGAGTTAGACCTGATTTAGACCTTGTTTAGACCCGGTTTAGACCTGGTCTGTTGAATTGTAAGGGAAATCCCAGCTGTTGCACCACACAGTTTGAGGAGGTCATTCAAAAAAAACGCTAATAGAATAATTACAACTGTATTTCAAGTGCTTTTGGAAACTCGCGGGCTAATTAATAGCACACGCTAATTGGTATGAAAAATAAAAGCTCTAACACCAGAACTACAATCAGAGAGTTAATGGCGAAACACAAAGGAATCCTACATAATGGGTAAAATGGAAATTAGCCATCCTTAATAATTCATTTGTTATTGGTTATCTGGGCTGGCTGTAAGCGCAGATAGAGGCACGAGAGTGGAGCAGAGAAAAACAGCTTTGAATCCAGCTATTAACGACACGATTAACACATTTGTGCAGAGAAGATGTAATTGTTTTCTATGACCAAAAAACGTTCTACATGACCATTTGGAGTTGTTTCGATCCTTTAACTTCTAGAAAGAAAAATATGTGCACTACACTCCTACACAATCTCTCTGATGAGCCAGAATATTGTTTGAAGCGTTTTGAGTCATTTGCACTAACTCTTGGTCCTTTCTGTTTATAAAGTAGTAGTCTATACATGGTGAGTCACACTCTATAGTGCTGTGTACATTTGTGTGAATCAGCCTGCGTGTCGGGGCCTTTCCTCTATGCTATTTCAACAGGGCCCGGGTCCATTACCCAGAGTGCTCTGCTATTTCGCTCCACATTCCATGTCATCAAAGGCTCTAAGAGAGATGTGGCTATGTGCGAAACTATAGTGCACAATCACACACAAAGGGAGCCCGTCTGTCCGCCAGAGTCCATATAATACAACACATTTATTCAGCGCACCCCCCAATCCCTATACTCTGGCTCTGTGTAATATAAAACAGCAAAACTACAGGATGCACAGCAATCAGTGTCTCTTCTCTGGTCGGGCCGAGAATGAAACGCTAACACTAAATAACACGTTGTGACATAAGAAAATGACCATCTTGAACCTTAGGAAATAGAGCGTTGCCAATATACAGAAAGCCATTGAGAGCGGTGGAAAATTGGGGGCTGTGGTCGCAAAAAATCAGAATTCAAAGTGAAATATTGTATTGTGGAACTTAATGCTCCGCTCATTGACCCAAAAAGCCCACATCAAAATGGATAATAATACAATACGCATACACTATCTTTAGTAACTGGCCTCTTGTGGTTGGTGTGTCACAAAAATTGATCCATTTGATGAGATGTAATTGAAATGATCTAAAATATTCGCCTATGAGAAGGAAGCTGAAACCCAGCTGAGAAGGAAGGACACAATAAAATACATGGGAAACTACTGTATAAAGGAGTGTGTGTTATCTCGTTGGCGAATGAAGACTTTACATAACATCTTCAAACCTACAGACTTTTCTAAGTGTGTTTTAGAGCTAAGAGGAGTTTCAGTGTTTCGTACCTGAGTTTCAGACATGACGTAGAGGTGGTGGTGGTCTGAGGAGAAGGCCATGTCCCTCAGGATGGGTCCACTGGTCACAGCCTGGACGGTCTCGTACTGGAGAGCGCGGGAGGAGTCGTCTACACGGATCTGGGAAACACATCAGCATTTACGTTACTGTCAGGAAGGTGATATTAGTGGGATCGACGTGCATAGTGGAGCGTCGCTTTTTGCGCTTTGTAATCACTCCTTATTCACAACTAAACGGTCACAGATCAAGACATTCGTTCACGTTATAGGGAAGAACGTTTGGAAAAATAAATATAAATGTAAATTCTGTGATACGGTGTTGTTATCCCAAGTATTTTTTGTATATTTCATATTTTATTGTATTGAGAACCATGTATTGCGTCGAATGAGTTATGGATTGCATTTTTTTAGACCTTAAAGAAACCTGAGACCACACACCCCTGACTAGTAAATTGGAAGGCGAAAAAGAAACATAGGCAACCACAGCTTCTATTCATTAACATTCATTAACAAAAGTCCATTTAGATTCACCTGTAGATTTAATCTGAGTGTCCACCCTAGTCCCTAACCCCTCATCCACTACATAGGCCTTCACTATTTAGCAAACTCTATAGTGCGCTCGTTCACAGAGAAATTCAGGCCCTCAGCTCAAGTCCTCTAAATTATGGTGAATATTTAACAAAAAATGTCACTCAGATCCGACTGACATTCAAGTATTTACGGAAAAGGAGGCAGAAGATGTTAAAATAAAGGGGCCGGACAGGCTGCATTAGCACAACATTATAGAATCAAGAATAAGAATTAAAGAGTTCTCTACTTTTTCACTCACTGGACATTCGGACAGCACTAAAAATGGAGCGGTGCCTTAAGCAAGGAATAAAACCTTGGTATTAAACCTGAACTCGCGACCTCCATATCTGCAAAGGAGGAGGAGACTGTGAAGCTACAACACAGAGATCAAGCGTAAATTTGTAACCGACCGTACTGTAAGCATCTCCTGGGGCCCGTACGTCATTTTTACTACGATGTGTTGGCTCCGACTTCCTGTACAGTATTCAAAACCCGTGCTGCAGTATCACTATGTTCAGAGCAGATCACAGTAATTAGGATTATGTGAGAGAGGTGCTGCTGGAGCCTCCAAGAGAGATTACTCAGCAGAAAGAGAAGTACACACACACACACACACACACACAGAACATAATCAACGTGTTTGAGGTTGTTGGAACATCTGTTTACTCCACATTCACAGACTCCATCACATAGACCTGCTGTTTCAACCTGCTCCGAGTCGCACTACATTATGAAGGATCGGCAGAAGTGGACGCACTCAAAATACGGTGAAGTGTCTTGCAAAAGGACACAGTAATAGTATAAATACAGGAGAGTGAGTGAAATCTTCTTCATAAATACCACTTTCTGGTGGGGGGACTGTTGTTTTTTTTTTAATCACTGTAAAGCGCTTTGTGTTGCATTTTTGTATGAAATGCGCTCTATAAATAAAGTTTGACTGATTGACTGATGCAATTTATTTATATTTCATTTTACATTTCAAGGACATTCCAAAGTGCTACAGCAGGTGAAGAAGTTAAAGTCAAAAACAATAACATAATTAGCTGTACAAAATGTATAGAACTTCTATGTCTATAGAATCCTGACTGCAATTTGCTTTAATCTGACATTTTAGAAGATTATGAATGAAACATTACATATATCATAATAACATATGTACATGGCAATATTGTAATGAAAATATGAACTATTTAGTAAAAGTTAGTGTACTCAATGTTTGTTTGTTTTCCTCAGTTCTTTCATTTATGCATCCCCACTTTTTTCCCCCCTGAGACTGAGAGAAACGTGGCTGACAACCTGTGTGTTTGGTCCCCTCAACCTGCTAGACACACACACACACACACACACACCACATTTTTCCATATGCAAGGTTCTCACCAGACAATACAAACACAATATTGGCAAATCATTATGACAGTTACTGCACACATCAGCTGCCTAATGTGACCTAAACTATACCGTTAGCAGACTGGTAGCAAATTTAAAAACCCACAAGCTCGCTCCCCGGAGACCTTGCCTCATCCCTAATCAGCTGTTCTACATTTAGTCTATTTCGGCCTGCTCCAAATGACATCTCCATCCAGTGCCCTGTCTGAAATCCCCAGTAGCACTCGGCCCAGCAGGCTCAGCGCCCCCACGTGGAGAGGTGGCGCCGCAGTTGGACAGGTGTGAAACTGCTCTTGTTAAAGTTGAGACGGCTCTTGGTGGTGCCGGAGCTCCGAAGGGCCCGCAGGTAGAAGCCCAAACGTGGGATAATTGGACAGGAGGCAGGTGGTGGAGCAGACAGCATGCGCGCTTCAAGATTAATGCGCTCGTGACAAAGTGAGCTAATTTTAACTCAAGTGTTATCGGTTTATTACAATAGTTTGGGAATTAAAGGCACATTTTGTTTTTTAGTGCACATTTAAATTGATAGTTTACAGTGATATCACACTGCAAGGGTTCTACGTTTAAATATGCGTGTGGTGCAGTGTTCACACATGATCACGGAGACACAATGTACACGTTTATAAATGTGGCCCAAAAAGTGTTAAAAGGTGCATTGTGCAACTTTTCTGGAGTGTCTGCCACCATGGAGATGTAGAAGAAGGTCTGTGGAGAGGCGACCCCGCTCACACTCCAGTTTTTCTAGGTGTTTTTGAGTTCTAAAACCGCCTGTAATTGAATAAACGTAGCGTAGAGTTGTTGAATGCGATACTGAGGAACATTCCAGGCAGAGCAATGGCATCTCCGTAGAAACAAGCAAGTGACGGAACCCCAACCAAAAAGTCACATAATGCACCTTTAAGATCATCTAAAAAATAAAAAAAACTCAAGAAAAAAATACGAAATGGATCAAAACTGCACATTTCCAGAAGCCCGTCATCAATACGAACAAAAATATTAGAGAGATTCAGTTCAACATCAATACCTTAGGTCAGATTGTGTTAAAACTAAAGCTCGGATTAAAGTCTAACAAGCCTCAGACAGAGCAGTGCTTACAGTTAGTCACATTAGCGTTAGACTTTTTGTTGAGATATAGAGATATTAACCATGAACCAGGTCAAAACAGGTGCAGTTTGAGAGCAAATTCCTTTTGTGTCATGTGAACACAAATCTGCTGGTCAGACAGAAGAAGTTCACTGATAATATGATATTGAAATATAAAACTAATACCACTCATACGGTATATGTCTTGCCCAAGCACAGAGGAAAGGTATGAACAGGGCAGAGCAGGATTTGAACTGCAAACTTTCTGCTTCCCAAAACTCCCTTTACACACTGTAGACCCAAACACAGTCTAGTTCAGGGGTACACAAATATAGCACTTACTGGTGTGCTTACTCGCCCCTCGGGATTTGAGCCGGAATCTTTGAACTTATGCCAAAATAAAACCTTGATTTTCAACAAGAGGGGCTCGCGGTATTGCCTGGTGGGCCCTGGGAAAAAATATGGATTTCATTGAATAATTTACCATTTTGAGGGTATCCCGAGCAAACCTCTGCTCCAAAAAAGAAACTGCAACAAAACTACCACTAAAATCACCAAAATGAAAGAACCAGACCGTGGCATGGGCAATGTATTCAATCCAAAACATGCACCATAGATAAAATCCTCAAACTAAGGTAGTCCTGACCAAAACTACCAGATCTAGAGATGGGTCCCTCAGTGGCCATAGGAGGATGGGTCAAATTTGGGTCAAGAAGACAATAAAATCAACCCTATTCCTAATATTTTATCGATATATCACTTCTTTATTAACTAAAAGGTGATTTGGTCATATATTCTTACATGTGTATCGCAAAAAGGGAGAATAAGTCAGTTCTTTATGGTCAGATTGTGTTAAAACAAAGCCAAAGCCTAAGTTGAGTAAGAGAGCTTCAGACAGAGCAGTTCCTACAGTTAGCATCACACCTCCAGTATCAAAGATTTGTGGCGTGTGGAAACTTTCCAGCCAAAATAGTGTGATGCGACTCAAAAAAAGTTGGAAAACACTGCACTAAACGTTCTTAAACACAATACTGCTGCTCCTAGGCCTAAATTTCCCTGTTTCTTTTCAACAAACCAACCAGAAAATCCCAAACTTTGCTCAAAATACAATATTCTCACATTGCATATTTCCCTATTTTAACACTGGCCCCATTCATCACCATTACGGGCTCCCCACACATTACTATAATCCATCTATTTCAAAGGGAAACCGGAGTAGACTGGGCACAGCAGCTGAGTCCCTGGTGCGTCTCCTGATATCCACTTTCACAACATGACATTTTACAAAGCAGGCCTCATCCCTCACCTCTATGCTCTCTCTCTCTCTCTCTCCCTCCTTTTTTCTCCTTTTCTTTCTTTCTTTCTCTCTCTCGCAACCTGCTGGCGCTTGGCTTTCCTGCGCTGATCCTCCATCTCAAAGCCCTCTTGGATTCCCCCCCGTATGAAAGGGCTTTATAAACTTTCACTGGGAACAATTGTAGTCGCCTGGGTCAGTTGCAACGAACGGAGCAGACGGAGAGCGAAAGAGAGGAAGGGGGGGAGAGAGAGAGAGAGATCGGTGAAAGAAGAAAAGAAAGGAAAGTCCGACGCAAGCGGGGCCAGATTGAACACTGTGAGGTTATCACATCTGTGGGGACACTGGGTTCATTTGAGCCGGGCTGGTTTAGTGTAAATTGTGAATAAAAGAATAAGAGACAGAGTTTTGAATGGGGAGAAGGACATTGGCTTTGGTCCCATCTTATGTTTTACTGTGTCTGTGGTCTCTTGGGGAGAGTAAAGGCTAAAGGGGGAAGCTCCTGTATATTATCGTTCAATCTGAGACCAACTAAACAAATGGGCCACGTGGGAACAGTGAGCGTGCATCCTGGTATCTGGAGTCTCTGTGGGATAAGCACGGACACGGAAAGAGGACGTTTGAACGGACGAGCACGTTTTTGTGTTAATTTCAGTGGCGATGTCGGCTGGAATTCTATTAACGATATGAAGTCGGAGTTTAAGTATATTCACATTATGTATAAACTATACTATTATTTTTAATTAGAAGAGGTGGAAAAAATATATAGACTTGACTCTTAAGGAAATTTAGGTTAAAAATTCTCAACCAAATTTCAGATTTCGTGAATGTAAACAGATGGGAGTTCATTTTTTTTGTGCGTGCATTTTTAAGTCAAACTATGTAACTTTTCTGCTTGTCTCCATGGATATGTCAGTGCTTTACCGAGAATGTTCCACAGTATGGCATAAAACATGTCTACTATCGTGAGTTTGTTAAATTACAGTGCTTTTTTTTCCTAAATTATACCTTACTGTGAGCGGACTTGCCTCTCTACAGGCCTAAGCTTTAACCATGGAGATAAAATTAATGCCATACTGTGGAACTATCCAGGTAAAGCATCTCTATGGGAACATCCTCGACCAGAAAAGTTACATAATGCATCATAAATTGTATTTTGAGTTTTTTAATATATATATAAGTTGTACTTCTGTCCTGCAGTAATGGACCCTCTCTCTTCTAAACGGTAATAAGCTCAAAGCAGTGTCATAAATCAACATTACAGGAGTTTTTTTTATTCAAATCGTTAAAAGAAAAGTGGACTAGAGTGATATTTTTACAGCTCTCAATACAGTATTTCAATGATAATTTGTTACCGAACCACATCTTGCCATTTTAGGCTTAATTCCAGACGGATTTGGAGGAAATGATAAAAAATACCTCTTGAGAATTTTACTGACTGCAGCACTTAGGTGTATGACTATGAAATGGCTGAGCCCTGATCCACCCTCTTATCATATTTGGACTGAAAAGGTGAGAGAGATTTGTCAGATGGAGCAAATCGCTTATTCTTTGAGACTTCACACAGAGTTCTTCATTAGGAGATGAAGCCCCATGTTTGCTCTGTTATCCCAGCAAGCTCGGCATGTTTTTCCTTCTTCTTATTATTATTCTTTTCCTTTTTATTATTATGATATATATGTATAATTTGTTGCTAGTTTGGTCTCTTGTACATTTGCCTATTCTTACATATATGTGTGATAAGCTTTGTAATCGACTATGATGCACAAGCTGTGATATCTTAAACTTAATAAAAACAGTTCAAAGTGGACTATTTTCTGAAATGTTTTAAGATATACACATTTTAACCCAAGAAAACTGTCCATTTGTATAGTGAAACTGAACATAATGACTACGGATCACAACACAATGCCTAATCCTACTTTTATTACCAGCGCCCATTATTAAATTATTAGACAATTATTAAAATGTCATTAAGTCATTTTTCATCATCTTAAAATCATTAAAGCAGCGACTGTGGTTCGAGCCAATATTATCTGATTCCTTTTCAACAGTAATAAAGTGGATTAGCTGATCTATGCTAAATGGATTACAATGCTAATCTCTGCTATCACATTAGCGCTACATAATAGACACTACTCCACTGCCAGACACAGACGCTCTTGTGTGAGGTGAAAGGTGAACGCTGCTTTGAGTCTCACTATTCAATACATGGGAGCACGTGTATGTAAGAAACAATAGGAATTTGAATTGTGCGTCTTAAAGCTCCCATATTACACAAAATTGACTCTTGCGAGCGTTAAGATATGTTATAATGTCGTTATCTCATCAAAAACATACCCAAAGTTGTGTTTTGTTTCATTCGCACATGTTTGAGTAACCCTGGGTTATTATTAGTCTGTTTACATCTCCAAAGTTCAAAACGCTCTGTTCCACCTTGTGATGTCATGTAGTGGTGGTTTTCAAGTTAAAAGCTCCTTTTACCTTTGGAGACGGGCAATTCCTCACTGGCAATTGGCTGAAGTTACCCAAACGATTCTAGCAAAGATGTGCAGAGTTTAAAAACACAGTGTGGCACTTCCTGTATTTACCAAATGACATCACAAGGTGGAACAGAGTGTTTTCTGTTTCAGAGAAGGACTAAATATGCAGTGTTTGTGTGTTAAACACGTGTGATTGAAACAAATCACAACTTCAGGTGTGTTTTTGGTGAGGAAATACCATTATGACAGAAAATCAGAAAAGAGTGTAATATGGGCCCTTTAAATTCAATTAAATTTAAATTCAAAGTTTTTTTTGGCATCGTCTCCATGGAGATGCTGTTGCTTTGCCTGGAATGTTCCACAGAATAGCATTAAACACTGAATAGGCATTTATTTCATTGCGGGTGATTTTATTGCTCAAAAATACAAACAAATTCGTGTTGTGAACGGGCTCCCACTTCATCTAGAGCTTATACTTCCATGGAGACTCAAGTTTAATGCCATACAGTGGAACATTCTAGGCCAAAACCATAACATCTCCATGGATTGCAGTAGCAGTAGTAGTAGCAGTAGTAGTAGTAGTAGTAGTAAAAGTCCATGAGAGAAAGTCTAACATCCTTTCCCAGTCTCCCATAGGGTCTGCTGTGCTGCTCATATGATAATTAGGGATACTCCAGGGAGATGCATAACACAGCACATACACAGCCCTCAAACACGGAGAGAGGGAGAGAAGAAAAAGACAGAGGAAAAAGAGAGGGGGCCCAAAACAGACCACTACCCCTTTAGAAAATCCCTCTAGTGGTGAGGATGCATAACTACAGCAGTAATAAAGGAAGAGGCGCGTGTTTGTGGATAACAGTAGTGAAATGGACTGTGAGAGAAGCTTTTTCCACACGAGCGTTGCGATTTCTATTCTAATTTCTATATATACGCACAATGCATTATTTCAAAGCAGGTTCAGTTCACATTCCAGGAGAGAGGAGAGACAGAAAACAGAAATATCACCCGCTAAACTAAAGAGGTAGTTTAAAGAGGTTTAATAATAAAAATAAAATAATAAAATACATTCTCTTACCTGAACAGTTATAGTCTTTGCGATTTGATAATTGCCGCAGTTCAAATCTAAATTTTTATTGTATTGTGATTAATAATGGGGATGCGTCTGTGCTGTTTTTTCAGTTCTGTTACAGATTTTGATACCATAACCTTTAAATACCTGCTAATAATAATGCTAACTCACTTGAGAGAGTGATTTGATGTGCGAGGGACAGCATAAATCAGCAGGTTTCAGCTCTTTATGGTCTGATTGTGTTCAAATAACTTAGCTTTTGACAGTAGTGCCTCCAGTTAGCATCACACTCCCAGGGAATGTTGATCAATAATTACAATTTCTTGCAGAATCTGTGTTAAATATGCATTGTGTATTGTGTTGAAATGTTAATGCTTTGTCTGAGATGTTTCATAGTATGGCATTAAACCTTTCTATCTTCATGGAGACCAAACCAGACCAAGTTAAAAGTCAGATCTGTGGAGAGGCGACCCCGCTCACAGTCCAAATGCTTGGTTTTCTAGTTATTTGTGAGCTATAAACCCCCTTGTAACTGAATAAATGTAAGGTAGAGCTGTTTAATGTCGTACTGTGGAACATTCCAGGCAAATAGAAACAAGCAGGTGACGGACCCCCAACTAAAAAAGTTACACCTTTAAATACTTGACCTTCAAATAGTTTTAATAGTCTTCAATACTTTGCAACGTCTTTGAAATTTCCTTTGAATCCTTTTAATGACAAACTGTGCACGCGATTATTCTGCCTGTCAATATTTCCACTTTTTGTTAATGAGAAATGAAGTGACAATCTCTCCTTCCCTCTCTCCTCGCCTGCCCCTCGCTCGCTGACGGTCCCTCGCGCCATGAGGCTAACAGCTAGCAGAAGGTGTGAGAGTGAAAGGGAAGCCAATCCGGTGTGAAAACCACAGGCGAAACCTCTTAACTGGCCGTGCGCACCGCAAAACGGAAACTACAGCATTTCCTCTGGCTGTGCGCGAGCCCGGTGTCTACTGTGTCCTCCGAGCTGGTGTCGATTACAGACAAACCCGAGCAGATTTCGACGGGGCAAAACCACAATATAACACAGCAATACTGGCTTACCCAAGGCACGGGAATAATAATGAGAAAGACAAAAATAGGGGTGTACAGATTTGGAGAAAAGTTCCGACTGAGGTCAGATTTGCGATATGTTTAAAAAGTGGGATTGAAAACAACTCCAGGAGCGTTAATAATTGAGAGAAGACTGAAATATGAACTGATAAACTAATACTAGGCCAGTAATATGTAGCAGGAGTTCGAGAAGTAGTAGTAGAGTTACCCATGAGGCACAGCTTTTATTCTCACTGTGTAAATCTGGACTAGGATCTCAAAAAAAAAAAAAAAATAGTAGTGACAGTAAAGTGGCAGGAAAAATCTATATAAAAATAGACAGGATATTTTTGCAGAGGACATTCTGCTGTATTATCTAAATAATTGCAGCCTTTTCGATTTGATGATTGCAGCTACTCCAATTGCGCTAACGAAAACAAAACATAACACTGAAGCACCTACTTGTTTTGTCGCCTGGCCAACCAAGACGAAACTTTTTCTTATACCTCACAAAGTTAGTCTGGATGAGAGAAACGCATAGACTGTCAGGCAGCTTGCATATGTATCACAAACTGTATAAAGAAGAGGACTGAGGGAGCGTCATGTCCAGTCAAATGAAGCTCACAAACTTGAAGCCGAGTTCCATTTTAGAAAGAGGAACTTATTTACAGACAAAATAATTAAATAAACACGGCAGGATTGTGTAGAGTGGGTTAATACGGTCATTTTAAGACAAAAAAACAACCCGAGAGAGCAGCAATTACAGAGAAAGGGGCGACAATTTTTCAACGCAACGCGAATTCGATGGACCCAGAAGCGCCCCCGTGCTCACTTCCTACTCGGAACGCCGCGGCTAGCACGTTAGCTATGTCCACTTATATATACAGTCTATTACGCATCAACAAATATTATAAATAAAATGAAAAGACCAAGACGCAGTAAGGACATCTTTCGTATTAGCAGACAAAGCACTATACACGATTACATAATAAATTCATAAAAGAAATGAATCAATACAGTATAATCACAGACGATCACAGCTCTGGTTTATTTAGATTGCATTGTATCTACCATCCCTACACAAGTTAATATTGACAGTGTTTTATCGTAGCATTGCCCCAAAGGAGACCACTATCAAATTGCCCTGAAAAACGCTGCCTACGGCCGGCTACTCCTATTGATTTTGGATCATATGTGTAAAGTGATGCACAGTTGTATGGAAACCACTCAGATTCAGGAGAAGAAGTCGATCATTCACACTTGAACTTGCCGATAGTAATGCATTTATATAGGCAACGGCAGAGTTTAGGTGCTGGTTTGTATTTCTGTAGTGGAAAATATTCTTGCTCTGAAGTCAAAATATACAGATTCAGACGTACGCAGGGGAGAGAATATGTGGGTAGAGATTTACGGGACTGAAAGAAGGTGCAAAAATGATGCCAAGGTGTAAATTATAGTTTTGGAAATAGTAGCAGTAGGAGTAGCAGTAGCAACCAAAGTACAGTAATATCAGTATAGTGGTATAGAAATATTGTAATAACAGTAGCAGCAAAAGTGTTACGGTGACAGGCGGTGAAAGCAGGAGGAAAAGTATGATTTAGTTTGGTTTGGGAGTTAGTCAGGTGTAGGTATAACTTCCATATGGTATTTTAGGATCATAGAGATACTAAAACTGTGATTAAGAGTATCAACGGAAACATTTAAAGTTCAAGGCAGACAATAAAACATTAAGAAATACACATTGTAAACACACATATCTCATATAAATGATTTAAAATGCCTATTACTGGTTAGTCATTAATATGTGGTAGCCGTAGTAACAGTATCAATCAATCAAACTTTATTTATAGAGCGTTTTCATACAAAAATGCAACACAAAGCACTTAGTAGTTGTAGCAGCAGCGGTGGTAGTAGTAGTAATAGTGGTATAGTAGTATAGTAGTGTTAGTAGCACTATAATTTTTCTACTGTAGTAACAGCAGAGGTATATTGTAGTAGTATAGTCGTAGAATTAGTAGAATAGTAGTCGTAGTAGTAGTCATAGCAGCAGCAGAGGTATATTATAGCAGTAGTATTAGTAGTAGTAGTTTAGTAGTATTAGTAGTAGTACTAGTAGTCTACGTAGAAGTAGTAGTAGCAGCAGTAGTAGTAGCACTATAATTTTTCTAGTGTAGTAATAGCAGAGGTATATTATAGCAGTAGTATTAGTAGTAGTAGTTTAGTAGTATTAGTAGTAGTAGTAGTAGTAGTAGTAGTAGTAGTAGTAGTAGTAGTAGTAATAGTAGTAATAGTAGCAGCAGCAGAGGAATATTATAGCAGTAGTAGTAATACTAATAGAACAATAGTGGTAGCAGAGGCATATTATAGTAGTAGTAGTAGTAGTAGTAGAAGAGGTAGAAGTAGTAGTAGCAGCAGTAGTAGTAGCACTATAATTTTGTAGTGTAGTAATATAATAGTAGTAGTAGCAGAGGTACATTATAGTAGTAGTTCATGATAATAGTAGTAGTAGCAGTGGCAGTAATAGTAGTAGCAGAAGTATATTATAGTGGTAGTAGTAGAACCAGTAGTACTAGAGCATTGATAGTGTTTGTAGTGGCGGTAGTTGGTTTTCTCTGGGGAGTCATTCATGTAATTTGTGTTTATCCAGTTTAGGTGGCAGCAGCCGGAGCCCTCACACAGAGATACAGTCTGTCCAACATAGGGCTGGAACACACGCCATAACCAACACACAGGACACAGCCAACACCACAGAGCAGAGAGAGCAGAGAGCAGTACAGAGAGGCAGAGAGACAGACAGAGAGACAGGACCGTAAGCAACACACAGGACACAGCCAACACCACAGAGCAGAGAGAGCAGAGAGCAGTACAGAGAGGCAGAGAGACAGACAGAGAGACAGGACCGTAAGCAACACACAGGACACAGCCAACACCACAGAGCAGAGAGAGCAGAGAGCAGTACAGAGAGGCAGAGAGAGAGACAGGGACATAACCAATACACAGGACACAGCCAACACCACAGAGCAGAGAGAGCAGAGAGCAGTACAGAGAGGCAGAGAGACAGACAGAGAGACAGGACCGTAAGCAACACACAGGACACAGCCAACACCACAGAGCAGAGAGAGCAGAGAGCAGTACAGAGAGGCAGAGAGAGAGACAGGGCCATAACCAATACACAGGACACAGCCAACACCACAGAGCAGCGAGAGCAGTACAGAGAGGCAGAGAGACCGGGAGACAAGGAGAGAGACAGGGAGGCAGAGAGACAGGGAGACAAGGAGAGAGACAGGGAGGCAGAGAGACACGAAAACAAGGAGAGAGACAGGGAGGCAGAGAGACAGGGAGACAAGGAGAGAGACAGGGAGGCAGAGAGACAAGGAGAAAAACAGCGAGAGTGCAACAAAGAGACAGGCAGGCAGAGAGACAAGAAGAGAAACAGTGAGACTGTGAGACACGGAGGCAGGGAGACAGATAAACAAGGAGAGAGACAGAGAGACAGGGAGGCAGAGAGACAGGGAGGCAGAGAGGCAGAGAGACAGAGAGGCAGAGAGACAAGGAGAAAAACAGCGAGACAGGGAGACAGGGAGACAGAGAGACAGGGAGGCAGAGAGACAGGGAGGCAGAGAGACAGGGAGACAGAGAGGCAGAGAGACAAGGAGAAAAACAGCGAGACAGGGAGACAGAGAGACAGAGAGAAACAGAGAGACAGAGAGGTGAATGGGCAAAACAACACACTACCATCCAAAGCAGCTGGGGCCCCTTTGATAAGGTAAGGTAACTTCTGGGGAGTCCCCTTTTACAAGATTTCCATAGAATTGTACAAACTATTTTAAGTGTTTGTATATGTTTTGTAATTAAGTACATAAATAAATGAATAAATAAATAAAATAAAATAAAATAATAAGTATAATATAATAAGTCTGAGAGGCTAGAGTCAGACAATGGAATATTTCTGCACCTGTTTTACATGGCGAACTTTAGCATCCTCACTGGTCCAAAACAAACAACCGACGCAAATAAAACTACGCCAGCCACACACGCAACAAAGGAGGCAAAAAATACAGAAATACACACTTTCTTCATCACAACGTAATAGCAATGTGTCCGTCCACGCCACGGCACCCATTCATCCTGTCAAGCACACAATAGAGCTCGTCTGATAGCCCAGAACTGTCCGGCGCATTCAAACGTATGGCAAAGAGAGAGGAAGAAGGGAAGAGGAGGTGAGCTGCAGTAAAGACAGGAAGAGACGCAAGGCAGACTCAATATATTTCTCGGTGTCAATCAATGGCCCATTCACTGCTTCGATATATAGCTCCCGGCAGAATGGACTGGCACGGGGCAGTGGGTAGTGGGCGGGTATAATGAGACACTAATCTGGGGGTATTAGACAGAACGCTATAACGCTGTATAACTCGGTGAATGGATGGAAAAAATAAGGCAAATAAGACAAATAAGAGCTAAAAACAGATGGGCCCAACATAGGTTCGAGTGGGTTAGCTACAGGATTCATATGGCTCCATGTTTCAATGGTGAAATCCGACGTTTGTAGCTAGCGCTGTACACGTAATCACACTTTCATTTCGGTAATTTCTGACTGTCAAGGATCGAGAGGTCTCAATTCAAACCAATCCATGTATGAGGATGTCATTTGTAATCATTTTTTTTGACATATCGTTAGCACAATTCATAGTCTTCTGGTATCTATAAAGGAGGGATTTGAAATACATGGTACACACGATAATTTAAACTTGTGTACACACACCACATCAAAATTAGAATTAAACCTTTACTAGACCAGGAATAAACAAAAACTAAACCAGGACTAAACAAGGACTAAACCAGGACTCAAATGCCGGACCAGACACGTGACAGTGCATCCATATACATTACACTACATTAATTATAGTTATCATAAGACAATAGCAATGTCTTGTTTTCTACTCTAATTATTAGGCAGAATCCTCTAGCTAAGGTTCCTGTGACCAAGCCTATCTCTGAGCTGGGTTCTTATAGTGAACAAATGTTAAGAAATGTCAAAAATCCTGCCCCATGTTTGCTTTTTTTGCTACAATTCTATTGTAGATGCAACAATCAGTTTCTTAAGATGCCCAAAGTACAAGATTCATTTAAACAAACTGAAAAAAATGGTTTTGAGAAAGTAAGCGTTATAATATAGCGTTTTTTTCACATATATATCATACTTATACGGTATAAGGTTTAATACTGGTAGATAGAGGCATGCATATCCAATAAAAGTTGCGACTGTGTGCTGGGTCCAAAGACAAAAAATGGACAAAAAAAAAGAAAAAACAGATCTGCACTTTGATCAGTTCAGATCAGTTCTTTGGAACATTATTTTATGACCCCACAATGTGACATGTCAGATAGGTCTGATGAAGGGTTTGATTGTACAATGTTTGTCCATTTTCACAGGCAAAAACTGTAACTGCAAATATACGTCTAATCCAGGGGTCACCATGCTTTTTCCTCTGGGGGCCACATCATCACTCCTGACTGTGATGGGGGCCGGGGTCGGGTCGGCCGTATAACAGAATTGTATGACCCAGACCGACATGACCAGCCGCCTCATTGTGTAGTAGAAATGACTCGCCTGGCACAGCCTCCACAACACGATATCAACACAGAATTCCTGGCACATATTTGTTTATTGTTACTAGTGCTTTGGAAAAGTACTAAGACAACAAAGACAACTTTTGAGGATTGCCTCATAGGGCCAGTTCAAGTGGTGGCGGCAGAGGGGCTGGGGGCCAACTCCGACCCACAGGCCTGAGTCTGATGAGCCCTGCTCTAATCTGTCACTGCTGAAGTTAGTTTTTTCAGAACATGAAATTGTAAAGTATATAATTTTATTCAAGGGCAACACTTATCCAAAAATTACATATGGAAATGGGATCCAGATCTGGCTCATTAGCGACACTTAGCTTGCCCCCTGTTGGTCGTCCTTCTCTTGCCTCAGTCTGGCCTCCTACAAAGCACTGAGCACAACCCATTCTACTCCCGGATTTCTTTTTCTATGTATTATGAAGAGCCATATCTTCTCCTCAGCAGGGTTTTAATGAAAGTCTTTGCCTGATGGCACACAGTGGACTCAGGTGCTCGGAGGGCAAGAATCAGTGAAACGCCATTGTTAGCAATGAATTAACCACAGCGCCAAGTGTCCCGGCAATGTCACCGCTCAGAAGGAGAGTGACCCCTGGTGGTGGCCCCGTAGTGCCTTGGTTTGTTTATCTATGTTAATTCTCTGTTGAGTTCTGTGTTTCAGGCTCCTGGCAAGGTTGTTTAAATAACACTTGGATTAAGACGTTGAGAATCACAAGTTGTTACCGCTCGTATGCACTTATAAATATAGTTGCATATATAATGTAAGCGAGGGGGTTTAGTATAGGGGCTCAGAGGTTGTGGGTTAGATTCCTGAGGTGCTATTCTGGCTACCTCCCAATGACTAAAGGAGTACAGATGATGTGGAAATGATCAAGTACACTTAGCTGTCAGTCGAATATTATTTGTACAGCTTCAAAAATGTGTTTTGCCCAGTACGGATATCGTGTAAAAGCAGCTACTGTAATAGGACCATTTACTAAAAAGAGAACCAGGAATTTATGCCGGTGCGTTGTTAGTATGATAGTTGTTGGTAGCATCACCACAAACAAACTGCAAACTGTTTGAAATGAAATGGTTCTGTTTTGCACATTTTTAAGGCAGTAAAAACTCTGGTACAGCGCCAGATTGGTCAATTCAAACAAAACACAGATTAGACTAACTTGAGTAACAGAATTTCAGACAGAGCAGTGCCTCCAGTTAGCATCACGCCCCAGGGAATGTTGGTGACAACGTAAACACAAATATCAGAAACAAAAGAATAAAACAGCGATAAGTTTAAAGTTTCCTTTGACTTTTTCGGGTGAGAACGTTCACATCTCCTTAAATCCAGTTGTCCCAGCACCCGTCAGCAGCACCCGTCAGCAGCACCCGTCAGCAGCACCCTGGCTCTGACGCTGGAGAACAGAGCTGCGGGTGGACCCCCTGGATCGCTGAGTGACCACAGTGGCATTAAAGGCAGAACTGTGCCCCGAGCTCTGTGTGGCCTACTGATGTAACCTTCTACTCCTGCTGAGAGAGAGGGAGGAGAGAGGGAGACTGGAGAAAGAGAGCAAGAGAGAGAGAAGAGAGAGGGAACCAAGAGAAGGAGAGGGAGATATAGAAGAAGGAAGAGAACGACAAAGGGACAGGAGAGAGGGAGGGAAAAGGGAGAAAGGGAAAGAGAGAGGGGCAAGATGAGTGGAGAGAGAAGAAGAGAGAGAGGTGCTGAAGAGTAGGAGAGGGGGAGAGGAAAAAAAAGAGGGGAGAGAGAAAGGGGAAAGAGAGAGCAAGAGAAAGAAGAAGAGAAAGAGAGAACGGTGAAGAGAGAGGAAGAGGGAAATGAGAGAAAAAAGAGGAGAAGGAGAGACAGATAGGGAGGAGAGAAAAACAAAGAGAGGGAAGGAGAGGGAAAGAAGGAGGTGAGGGATAGAGAAAGAAATATAAGAAAGACAGAGGGATAGTGCAGAAAAAGAGAAAGAGAGAGGGCACAAAAACTGCTATTGTGAAGGATGATGGTGTTAAAACATGAAAGAGGACACGAGGCTTCCTGGTTCACTTCCCTCATCTCCTCATCTCATATCTCCTTGTCTCCTTTCCTCGCTCCCTTATGACCTTAAAGAGTGACTGACAGGTCTCCCCACCATCATCACCTTCTCTGTTCCCTGCCCCAGAGCTGTGTCCAGGCGGGGGGTGCTAACTGCCTGCCCCTCTTACTCATGTACTTAGGAGCTTTGTGCGGTTGACTAAAATAAACACAGTAACCCAATAGCTCAAGGTTATTCTGCGCATACTTCTACTAATACTATAGCTACAAAGTCCATAGTAGTACAAATTTCAGTTGTTTTACTTTTGAGTATACTTCCCCCTCACAATGTGTTGACTATAGCAGGATCGTTCATTTTAAAGTGATATTATTTAACTTTCTAGAAACGGAAAGTCAGTTGGAAATGGAAGTCTGCTCAGAGTTAAGAAGCATGTTTTTCTATGCATTTCAGCATAATAAAAACATCCATAATGTAAAAAGATGCATCTATTTTAGTCCGTTTGTTGGAAAAAGTCACATACTTCAACTGGTTTTGATTAAAATAGATCAGTGGTTCTTAACCTGGGTTCGGTGAGTCAGTCTCAGGGGTTCGGCAGAGGTCAGGACACACATCCAACTCATATGATTCATGATGACTCGCCCCGTTTGGCCATTATTGGCTGCAGGAAATTTTGTGCGTGCAATAGTCTTGTGACTATCCTGATGGTGTCATGTAATTTCTTTAATATTATCCCTTCATATTACCTATGTCGAGTGGTCAGATGAATATGTGCAACATGGATTCACATGTGTGCACCAATAAAATATATATACCTTCATCCATCCATCCATCCATCTTCTCCCGCTTAATCCGGCTGGGTCGCGGGGGCAGCGTGCTGCCCAATACTCATAGCACCTGACCCCCCTATGAACCCCTCTGCAGGTGGTGAGCCCACAGGAGGGGCTCACCTATGTCATATATACCTATGTTTTGAATTTGAAAAAAACATTTTATTTTTCCAGTTAAGAAGGGTTCGGTGAATGCGCAGATGAAACTAATGGGGTTCAGTACCTCCAACAAGGTTAAGAACCATTGAATTAGAAATTTGTTAAGAAAAGTTTGAAAAGTTAAGTTCTACAAATGGTTCCTTTCAGTTTCTCTGCAGTCTGCTCTGCTCAAAGCGATGGGTTTGATAGATCTGAGATTGTCTCCTCAGAATTCATCTGCTCCTCATCAGCTCCACATTACAGAGCCATGTCACGGGAAGTCTTTCTCATGTGTGTGTCTCTGCAGCTCCTCTCTCAGCGGCTCATTAGCGCCACCACAGGAGGTCAGAGGCGACAGGTAGATCCTCTGACACACCTCATTTAGGGCAGACAAATATCTGGCCCAGCTCACATAAAACCTATAGCCCCTCTCTCTCAAACCAATTATTCTCCCACTGTTTTTCCGTTTTTGGCTCTTCCTACTGTGGCGATAAGAGCCTTAAGGACCCCACGGAGACAACGGCATCATTTAAATGCACCTCATCACCTGCGCTCTTATGGCTGCAGCCTGGTGGGGGCACTACAGAGCACTCCCATTATGCTTAGTGACCAGAGGCCTCAGTGTGAAAGCTTAAAGTCTCTGGGAGCATTTAATGAAATGAACTCACTCCTGCAGCAGTGAGGGCAAATCTACCCATTGTGTCGAATCAGGACTGGTGCTTTAAGGCAGCAGCACAGACCCAGGCTATGGAGAGCATCATTTAGAGCTACCACAGCTACCCCAGCTCCTGAAACACCAACTGTACAGTAATCACAGGGAGCTCAGGGCTATAGGCTGCACACAAGCCACAGGCAAACACACACATGGAAATGCACTAGAAATACAAATACAGAAGAATTCCAGAGCAGGAGACCTCCACCAAACATCAGGGAAGTCTCAGGCTCACTTTTTAATCCATTTCCATGTAACAATGTTTTTATTCTCTCTGTCACACATGAAGTAAACAAAAGTCAATCCGAGAGACAGATCAGTTAAAGCAACTTCTGAGTCTTGTTCCAATGACTGCATAAAGAGCAGTCAGATATGTGTGTGTGTGCGTGTGTGTATATATGTGTGTGTATGTGTATATATGCGTGTGTGTGAGAGCAGGTGAGTGAATAATAGATGGGAGCAGAGAGCCAGACTCTGTCTGAGAGCACATCCCCCTGGATCCTGTTACCACAAACTGCCATCAGAGGAGCTCTGGAGACTCAAGCCCACTACACAACACTACACTACTCTATACTACACTACACTGCACTACACAACACTAAACTACACAACACAATGCTACACTACACTATACTACACTATACTACACTACAGTACTCTAGAACCCGCTACACTATACTACATCGTAGTAGAACCCACTACAGTGGTGCGCACACCCTCACTGTGACCTTTCTCTCTCTGCACTTTATAACTACTCTGAGGCTCCTCTAAAAGGTGAGGCCGATGGAGTGCACAGCTTTGCAGTTATTCTCCAGGTAGTCATTACATGGGATTCATTTGGTGCTATGTTCTGCAACAGGAAAGGACCTGTGCTGCTCACAAAAACATATTAACTCTATGGATCACTGGTCGAAGCACACCTCACATTCTCATGAATTCATGAATTACCAATGGCCACCTTCGGACATGTGCAGATTTGTGCGCACCGCTCGCGTTCATTGCCGATTTAGTGATTTATGAGCTGCCTCTCCAAGTTTCTAATTAAATAGGGAAGAGCCTCACAGCCAATTCCTGTGAGATAAGCATGTGTGAAGTGGTGGCTGTGTTATTGTGTACAGATAACTGAAGAACGCATGTCCCTGCTACAGTCTCAGGGCTCTGGGGGGTCCTTTACTCTTCCTCATCTGGGCTACTGCTTTTATTCCTTTATTAAACAGACTGGCACCTTCCCTCTATTATACCTGTTATTCCACTCAAGTGAAAAATTACACAGAGAAAGCACTGCATGGGCCAGAGAGGAGGCGACAAAGAGATGGAGAAAAGGGCAAAATATGAAGGCAGAAGATTGAAGAGGAGAGGAGGAGTACCGCACTAAAGCCTTGAGGCTAGTGTTGGTGCACAAACTGCTATCAAACTGGAAATTACTCGAACAAAGAAAGAAGAAAACTGCCACATTGGGCAGTAAATAATAATGCCTATTATAAATGCATAGGAGGTCCACTGGGTTTGTTGCTGAATTTTGGAGGATTTTGGCTATTTAAACTATTTAGACTTAAAATCATCATCATCATCAATGTCATCAAACTTGTAAAGGAGCACTATGTAACTTTTCTGATAGAGGTTCCCATGAGTGCTTGTCTCCATGGGGATTGTTGTGCATAATCAATTATACATGTTTTTACTGGTCAAAAGTACCTGTAAAACATGCATTCTTACTGTGAGTGGGCTTCCTTCTCAACAGACTAACCTGCATGTGACTTGACCTGCTTGTCTCTGTCAAGTTAGGAATGCTTTGTGTCATAATGTGTAAAATGTAGTTCCTTTTTCAATTCAGCACAAGGTTACTTTTCTATGTGCACTGAGGACATTCTGCTCCGGTCGACAGTCGCGCCGGGAGCAGGGGGCACTGATCCCACGGTGGAGGAGGAGCTGTAAATCAGCTGGGGAGTCGTGCCACCTTCATCTCGAGCCTTCACCTTCACCTTAAGCCTTTCGTGGCACATCACATCAGAGGACGTGCGCCCGGTGGGGGTCACACCCAGGGAGAGGCCCCTCGAGGGGGATACTTAGCGGCCACACTTAGCGGCCATCCCTTGCCCGCCGAGTAGAATCCCACAGACAGACTGCCCCACCCGTTTACCTCTTAATGGTTTCACATCCTCTTGTCTTGCCCTCTCTCTGCAAAGTTCTTTTCAACTTTTCCTTCGGGTACTTGTCGACTATCGGCCTCATGCCGGTGTTTAGGTCTATAGAGGGTAACTAAGTAAAGTAAGGGATTACTTTTTAAAGAAGTAACGGGTAATGAGCAACACTACTTTTTTAACTTCCCCAACACTGACCAGGAAGACAAGCAGGTGGAGACACTCTGGAAAAGTTACACTGAGCATCTGAAATAATAAGATGATAAAAAACACAATAGATACATTGCAGAAAGTTATATCTTTGTGAAAGTGTAGTATGTTTACGGTCTTAATTACTGCAAGCTTTGAATTAAGTTCATGAATTTGACCACAAGAAAATGTACACTCCCCAGTTTATCAGCATCAGCATGAACCCATTTTGAGAAATACCAAAGAGGAACTCAGCCCAAAAGAGCTGCAGCTGGAGATTTAGTATATGAGCCAATACAAGCCAAACACCATGTCATACTCACTCATATTAAAGGTGCACTGTGTAACTTTTCCGGTGGAGGGTCTGTCAACTGCTTGTTTCTGTGGACACGTCATTGGAATGTTCCACAGAAAGACTTTAAAACAGCTCTACATTTATTCAATTAGAGGTGGTTTTACTGCTCCAAACCGTTCTGACTGAGCAGGGTCGCCTCTTCAGAGATCTAACCTGTAACTTGGTCTGGTTTGGTCTCCGTGAAGACAGAGAGGTTTAATGCCGTACTGCGAAACATTCCAAAAACAAAGAAATAACATCTCCTTGGATAAAAGCATCTGACAAACCCTCCACCAGTAAAGTCATATTGCCTGTTTATCTGCGTCTCACACTTGCAACGCAGCCAAATAATGTTCCATGATAGAGACACATGTTCTACACTTCACCTCTTAATGTTTATAATGTGAACTCTGGTCTATTTATTTTGAGTACCTTACAGTATTTGCACCAGTTTCACATTTTGAGAAATGAAGACATCTCAAGCCTGCTCTGGCCTCTCTCTGCCCCCACAGGAGAATCTTCTAAAATTAGCCATTTCTTTATCAAGGGAACACATTAGAGCTTCACGCCCCTGCCATGGCACAAAAGCAATGCATTGTGGGTAATAACAGGGGCGTCACAGCAGGAATCAAATAACTTCGCCCCATAAATAAATGAGCATTGTTTCAGGATGGTTGGTTATTTAATCACAAAGACTGAGGGACTAATGCAATAAGCAGGGAGCAAGGGCATAAAATGATAGCTAATGTTGTTAGCATGGTGCGTAGGCATGAACACTGAGGCTTGTACGCAATTACCAAACATAATACATGTAATACTGGGGAGTGTATCCAGGGCCATACATGATGAGCATATAGACGGGGAGTCAATAGTTCAGATCAAGGTGAAATGTATAGATTGCAAAAGAGTAGATTCAGTTCAAGAGGAACTGTGACGACTGGGGATTGCATTAAAGCTGCATTGTGTAACTTTTCTCCACGAAGATGTTTTTTGTTTGTTTGTTTTGAAGATTGCACTTGACATACCATATTTTAAACTTGCTTTTTTCATGCTGCTGTTAACCTGGACCCGAGTACAGCGTTTCGTTTCTGTGTGAAATGTTTTTATACTGAAAATGCAAATAAATTCTAATTCTGATATTGCTTTGCCTGAAATGTTCCACAGCATGGCATTTAACATGACCAAGTTCTGAGTCAGAACTCTGGCGTGACAGTAAGAATGCATATTTTTCGAGGTATTTTCTAGCAAGCAAAGAAGACCTCAAATTGAAGAACAAGCAAGTTTAATGCAATACCATGGAAACTTCCTGGCAAGGCAGTAACATCTCCGTGGAGACAAGTGGATAACTCCATCAGAAAAGTTACACAGTGCACCCAAATAACTACATATTTGAAGTTGCAGTAATAATGTTACTTGTGTGGCTATGAATAAGGTTGAATTGAAAAAAATAGGCTAATAGTAGCTGCAGTAAAACAGCATACAGTACTTTTTAGAAATTGCTGCTACTTTTGAGACTTGAGTTAATATTTTGTTTGTATATTACTTTGCTGTGGATTTTGTACTTTGCATTTGATCCGCCACAATAGCATCTGAAGACGGTATTAAAGATCTTTAAACAGGAAGCGAGAGTATCTATAGTTTAAGAGTACCTTACTTACTGACGGGGGAAACCTAGATACCCAGAACATGACATACAGGCCCCCACAGAACTCCCACCTGGGACTTTCTTGTTACCTAGCTACCAAATTGAATTGCAAAAACTACTATTCCACATTGAAACCAAATTGTGCTCTATTTCCTCTCTCCACAGTGTGAGCTTTAAAGAGGATATTTGCTGAATGGGAACTGTCAGCTTGTGTTGTGCATAAAAATCCTCTTATACTTTAAAATTTCAATTAGGAACGGCGTCTCAGCACGGCCTCCCCCCTCCGTAGCGCCGAACACGGGGTGAGCGGGGAGAGATTTGTCACCGTGACGACGGGCCTTCACCTGAATTATCATTCAAACACACACAAGCCATTTCAAGTGACAACGCCGCTACTTCTGATGCTACTTCAATGTGCAGTCAGCGGTGTTGCAATTGAGTTTGTTCCACTGAAAGAAGTGCAAATTTAAATTGTACAGGTTTGTGGCGGCGCTGTCAGCTTTTGGGCACACGTAATTGCGGCGGATGTCAGCCTGAACCAATGACTCTGGCACGCAGTTATTACAATGCAAAATGGAGCAGGGCTATTTCACAGTCGGCTTGAGTTTTAATCTCACTGTTTTGATTGGAGTTTGCATTTGTCAAAAGCAGTTCAGCCATGTAAACATCTGCTACGACAAAATGCGAAGTGCTCGAATGAGTGTGAGCCGAAAAGTTAAAAAGTTAAAGAGACGAGAGACTCCAAAAGTGAAGTCAGTGTCAAGACGAAGAAAAGATTTCATTATGAACCAAGAATGTTTTTCTAGCGTACAAAAGAAACTATTATTTTTAAAGACTTTCAACTATTCAAATGGGAGAATGTTTTGTTTCGAATTGTTAATTGCTATGGAAACAGTCCCCAAGGATGTTTTTCTATCTTACAAAACCATTAAAGAAACTAATATTTGAGAACATTCCACCATTCAGATAAAAGTATATTTAGTTTTGAATTGCTAACAGTCCCCAATAATAAGTTATATGAACTAGTGGCTTGGGCAAGACGCTTTATCTTGGTTGGAGAGGATGTAAACCCAGAAAATTGAGTTGAAATTCAGAACAAAAATATTTTCAGAATGGTCAAAAGTCCTCAAGATGGCACCTATGAAACCTTTGAACTGTCTCATTTCTGACAACCCTTTATATTGCCGTTCTGTGCACAGCCATTCATGCCGAAACCATGAACTAAAAACACCTATTCATGGTTTTAAATTTCCTGTAACAGACGCCATTTTGAGGACCTTCTTTATGTATTTTTCTTGAATTGTTAATTGCTTTATCAACATGCTAATTTCACATCACTCTGAACCCAAGCATATCAAAAAGTCCAAATCCACACGTCTATTCAAAGTTCTTTTTACGTTTATTTCCCAACGTGCCTCGCCCTCATCTCACATTACCGCTGCATACCTTTTTGAAACCTCTCCACGTTCTCATCAGCGCTTCACCCTTCTCTTTCTCTGGCCTCTCTCCACCTCTTTTTTTTTTCCCCAAACGTTCTTACGCTTCTTTGGGCTCTCACCTTTCCTCCCCCCCCTCCCTCCATCCCTCTATTCCCAGGGTCCCATTCGGCTTTCATCTTTTCCAGGTTAGATTACGGTAAAGCGCAGCCTGTCTGCCAGCATTCCTCAAAGCGTTTCATCTCCGCTCCGGTACATCCAGTGAGACACAACCAGGGGAAAAAAACAGAAAGCGCGATGCCAATGATGTGTTTGGGACTATTGATACTGTGCTGTGACATTACGCTAGGGGGGACTGCGTGTAATTCTATGGAGGGATGTTCAGCGGTTACCGAGGTAAACTCAAGACATGTTACAAAATGGGTTTAAAGAACACGTTTTCAAGAGGTTGTGATCGGTATGAGCGCTCATGATCCTGTTTAGGAGTTTGAGTGGAACTTGCACTTTCTGGTGAGATTGTGTTAAAAGAATTAGTCAGATGAGAGTAAACTCTAACTTAATAGTAATAGAGACTCAGACAGACCAGTGCCTCCAGTTAGCTTGGGAATACAGCTGCTGAGTATCATTATGGAAGACAGAGCAAGGAAACTGAAACTGCAACTAGAAAATCGCAAAGAAGTAGGCCTACCATGACTATCTTCCACAAACAATTCAATATCTTGGTCTCTCAGTCTTGTCAACTCTTCTAAATGTGATTAAAATGTGAACTTTTAAACAGAAAATTATTATTAAAACATAAATCGCAAATAATCACAATGGCAAAGCTTGTCAGAAAACTCAGAGACAGATATTTTTCTCACTTTTTTTCCAGCACTAACTTCGATACTTCCAGGAATACAGAAGAAGTTGATATGCAAGACGGGGAAAAAGATAACACAGGATTCCAGTGATGTGTTTGTGACTATACAGGCTTTAGTGGTTAACCTGCTCCGTGTATTGCATCAGGGGATGATGGGAAGTTTTCCTGGTAGACTTCTAGACAGTCTGTGAACCTCCCACTCAAGAGCCGGGAGCACATATCACCAGAGACTGTGTGCGAGAGAACAGGTGGGATGAATAAACAAGCTGACCTCTTAAAGTGAATGCAAACTGTCTCACTGTGCACTGACGCGATTTGTAAACTAGTGCTGTATACAAAGTGGTTTGTGGTGTTGTCGTTTAGCGAGAACGTTGTGGGTTGAATCTCGAGGTGTCTTGCTTCTTTCCACTCTCAATAATGTGAGTAACGGCAGATCTTGTTTTCTAGATACACTACAAAAAAGGATTTTCTAGCATCTTATCTAGATATTACAACTTATTCTAAGCACTTTTTACATTAAATCAAGCAGGTTCAGCCTCTTTAACTTCCTTCTCAAACCAATATGGTGAAAAATCTTGCCATAAACACTTGAAACTCATGTTTTCTGCTTAGAACAAGATTCGTATTTCGTCTTGTTTTCAGAAAACTTGGTAAGTGGAAATTTCTTACTGCACTGGCAGATAATTTCACTTAAAATAGAACATTTTAAGCTCAAAATTGGTATTTTTTGATAGGCCTTTTTTGCAGTGTAATTGATTACAGGACTAATTTTTGTTCTTTTTTTCAACCAATTTTTAAATCATTTGTCTGGTGAAGGACCTGCTATATGCCAGTCTCGATGAAGATGTTATTGTTTTCCTAGAATGTAGTATGGAAGGGGTGTCCGAACTTTTGTCATCAAGGGCCACATATTAAAACACAGACCGGCGTGGGGGCCGATCGAGGGTCATAAACTGATGGTCAAAACAGTGAGTAATTCAAATCTGTGCGTTTATAACAGATTTGAATGACCCTCCAGACCTTCGTTCATGCTTAGACCCTGAGAATGACTGTGGCTTGATCAAGGTAGATTTCAAAAACATGTAGTAAAAAGTACTTTTAGCAGTAGTATGGGCCAGTTGCGTGTAGTATGGCTTTAAATATATCTATCTATCTACCATTTATTTCATTACAGGTGTTTCTATTGGCCCAAAATACCTTGAAAACCATATATTATGACTGTGAGGGGGGTTGACTCTGCACAGATCTGACTTGTAACTTGGCCTGATGGCGTAACAAGCCTGTTTCCATGGAGACAGATGTGTTTAATGCCATACGTTGGAACATTCTAGATAAAACATTAACATCTATATGAATTCAGTGGCGTATCTTGTGGGTGAAGTGTCTTGCCTAACAACACACTAACAATGGTCTGAACTGGGATTTGAACTGCCAACCTTAAGGTAACCCGGACAACCACTCTACCATCTTTTGTCATAGTACAAAAGCATTGGTCTCACTTTAAGCTACAACAATAAAAAACTACTTATATTCAATCTTCCTCTGACCCATTTTTGTGTCCTATTTACTGTCAGGAAACCACTACTACAATACCCGCATCACATGACTTGGATCTGCTTCATATCTCGAAGTCCACAACCAACAAACAGAAAAAAATGCATGACAGTATAGAAATGGATATATTTTGACCTTGATAATGAATACTCCATATACCCACACATCAGGCAATCATATCAGTGAGCTTCAGTGCCATTTTTCCTGGTTTTGGCACACTTTAAAAGCTGCAAAACTACCCAAAAACAGATGAAATTAAGTGTAATTAGCCAGAAAAAGCACTCATCTCCACTTAGCAGTCTCAAAAGCACCAAAGCATAAGTAATAAATCTGAATGGATGTTAGCAGAAACCGGGCCAAAAATGCGTAGAATGTGTTTGCTTGTCTACATACGAGCGTCAAGAGAAAATACACTGCAATACAGCTTTAATTATGCTATAGGCCCTGCAGCTGTTTACCATTGCACAGATGCTTTGGCAAAGGAGAGGGTTTCGCTGTTAGGAATTCATGCTTAGCTGTTGCTCAAGCAGAACACTAAAGGTGCATTGTGTAACTTTTCTGGTAGAGATCTGTGGAGAGGCGACCACCACTCGCAGTCAGAATGCAAGTTTAAGGTGTTTTTGAGCTATAAAACCAGCTGTAATTGAATAACTGTGAGGTAGATCATACTGTGAAACATGCCAGGCAAAGCAATGACATATCCATAGAAATGTATGTTATTGAGGAAAATATGGCTTGCCCCGGTATAGATATGCTCTCGAAATCAAAATAAGTCCGCTGTGTACTGTTTGCATCTAATTTAAAGTGTTTAATTGTGATGTAGTCAGGAAGAGCTCGTTAGCGTGCATGTTTATTGTTACCATTATGGAAAATCATGGAAAAACTGAAGTGCCCTTATAAACTTTAAGTGTGGTGAATATTTAAGACGCTTCAAATGCATAAGGGAAGTGTACTGCCTGCAATCATAATCGGAAAGTGTCTTATTGTGCGTTCATCAGGACGTACACATTAGCATGATAGTTGTTAGTTGATAGTTGTGACAGCCATGTCCGCTCTGGTTTCTGAAAATTGTGAAAAACGCTTATAAACTTATCACTGTGACTAATTGGTATGTCCAGAATACATAAGGGAAGTGAGGAACAACTTTTGACTAGTTGTTTTTCATGTTTTTAAGACAGAACAAGTCTTTTAATACAATTCTTTTATTTATTTATAGCAAAATGACAAAATAAATTAGCAAAACTACTGCTACTATAGGGCCTGCAGTTGTTTAGCCTTTAGCAACACAATGAAGAAGGTTCCTTTAAAAATGAAGGAAGCGTCAGAGGAGGCATGTTTAGCTCTTTCTCAAGTCGAACATTAAATTCAACCCGAGTGGCTTTCAAGGCCTAGTTATCAACAAACTCCCATTTTCTCTGCTGCGTGTGCACTTGTCTGTGTAGAAATGAAAACAAAAAAGCAGCAGTGATTTTCATATTTGTTTGAATTTGAGGTTGTCACGGCGAATGTCTGCCCGTCTGGTTTTAGTGTGTCCTGGGGCGGAGCAATTTGCGAAATAAGTGTGTTTTCGTCTGTGTTTCGAAACTAAAACCCCAATTGCCCATAGTCTTTCCAGATTGGCTCCAACGTCCCGTGGTCTCTGGAATGGGGTGAAAGAAGATAAATGGAAATTGCTATTGGGGTGTGTTATGAGATGATTCGCATTTTGAGAACAGTTGAGATGTCTTCTTGGTCAAACACTAAGATCTAAAATGGTATATGTCAAATGTTTCCACCATACCTGTGTAACCCGCATTTAAGACGGATACTTTTATTTTGGCGGGTCCACTTCCGGTGCCGCTGCCCGTACTTTCCCTTTCCTTTAAGTTTCCTTACTTGACTTCCCCTTCCCTCCGCTGTGGCTGTGGCATGATCTCTTCAGCAAACAAAGCGATCAAACTTTGGAAATTTGCACTATTCAAACTGCATATTAAGATCTCTCATAGAGCCTCCGTGCATGTTCACCGGTCGGCCGTGCACGGAGTCTTGTGTATCAGCCCCGGAAAACTCAGGTCAGGGTTTTTTGTATGGGTGGAACCAACTACCTCATCAACTCCCGATCTCCACAGACACTGATGGCGAGCTAGACCAAAACAGAGCGGTAGGACAATGCTTTTCGCTTCCACCGCTGCTTGACCCATAAAAACTCAACTTCTGCAACTTACCCATTGGATTTGTTTTTTTAAAACCCTGATTCTCGAACTCTCACCCTGAACTCTGAACAAGAGGAGGGCAAATATTTTTTTTTGAGGGGAAAAGACTTTATTCAAACCGAAAAGTGAGAGCTGACCTTTTGTCAGTTGTTTTTGTGTTATTTTTTTTTCCTTTGGTTGGTTATAACCTGACTATTACTGTGTATTTGTGGAAAAAAAAAGTTCAACTCAATATACATACAATAACTCAAATTTTTATGGTCTGTATTTCATTTACACCTCGGGCTCCTTCACGAACCATCTTCTGTATTCACTAATCTACTTTAGCGCAGTTAGTGTTGCCTAGCCTTTAATTAGCGTTACACCTGCGACAGACTTACGTTCATACACGCTGTTCCTCTAAACTGGAAACATGGTGGGTGAAGTGTCTTGCCCAAAAACACAACAACAGGAGGAACTAACTGAGCAACTGCCAACTCACTACGGCACCTTGTATTCACACCATTCAGGCCCAACCCTTGAGATCAGATGAGTTTAGGCATACTCAAGGCGCTATTGAAACTACTTAATGTAGTTTCCAGCACTATTTGCAACCGTACCGCTGAACAAAGTGTATTTATTGATTAGGGGCTTGCCATTCAGTTTGTATACAATATTTTAGAGACTTCTGACGAACTGTCGCTCTAGTATTGATTATCCAAATTGTGTAATCAAGAAATTGAGATGGTTAAAAGTACCTAAAACAATCTATAGCAATAACAAGTCCAATCAGTGTGGACATACATATTTTGAGTGGAAAAATTGCCCTCAAATTGTACCTTTCTACACCTCCACTATGTTTACAACACTCTGTTCCTTTAAGTTTGATTTCAGACCATTTCAGCATTTTATTTTAGTCACTGATGAACCACCTTCGTGTTTGAAGAATTTTCATTAAGACTTAATGTATATATTTTTTTCTACACTCAACAACCCGAATGTCCAATATTTCCTCCTTTACATAAATGCCAGCATGACAAGAACAATAGATCACCATCAGAACTGTACTATACACCTAAGGAAATGGAAAATACCACTGCACTCTTCAGCCTCACTCATAATGTATGAGTGGTTTGAGTGTGCGGCTGGACTGTCACACTGGCTCTTTACACTTCCTGTACATTGACTTGCAGACAGATCTCTTTGTGGACTCTCCTCTGTGTGTGATGGCCGCGATGATCTGGTGCTCCCTAGCATTAGGGCAATCCCTGTGTGTTATATTTATGAAGCTGCCAGTCTAAGGCTCTACTCACAAGCCTCTGCCTTTTAATCTCAGCGCTGTCACCACTGTCTGTGCTTTATGACTGTAGCCTTGGCCCCATGCCACAGCTCTGAGCGACTCTGGACTGCACTACTACACCGTACAGCTATAGGAATGAACTGAGCGGATAACATGGAGCGGTGTTGTTCGAGGAAATGTGAGAAATGTGAAGAGATGTCTGGTCAAGATTCGTTTAAGGGCTCATATTACACAACATTCTGATCTGTTATAATGCTGTTTCTTCATCAAATCATACCCGGAGTTGTGTTTGATTTCATTCATACATGTTTAACACACAAACCCTGCATATTTAGGTTCTAGTTCTTCTCTCAAACTGAAAACACTCATGTCATAAGGTAATACAGCAAGTGCTCCATACATCTTTGCTAGAGATGGGGATCATTTCATCCCTGAAATTGCCATTCTTTACTGAACTAAAAGTAAAAGGTAGCTGGAACAGAGCATTTCAAACATGTATAAATGAAACAAAACAACTTTAGCTATGTTTTTGAGGAGGTAACAGCATTATAACATGGCTTAAAGCTCTAATTATAATGGATCTTATGCTCAGTAATGTTCTGTTTTCACCTACCCCTCTTACAAGAGTAGTATTACTATTGCTACTACTACTACACAAATGTAAGGCTAACATATGCATAAAGCAGTCACGTGGAGGTAGAACATGAAGCGCATTATCAGGTGGGGTCTCTGGTCTCAGACTTCTTAGAGCCAGAGGGTCTGAAGTTGCACCTTTTATACTGGGTTAATTGCACAGTCTGCAGGAGTGCTGCTGTGTGCTTTACGTGAGGACAGAGACAGATGGGTTCATTCACCCTTCCCTCTCTCACCCCTCTCCTCTTTCACCTCGCTCTTCTTTTCCCCCTCACCTCCTCCTCACCTCTCTCCTCTCGCCACCATTCCTCTCCCTCTCCTCTTCTCCTCCTCTCCTCTCTCACCCCTCTCCTCTTTCACCCCGCTCTTCTTCTCCTTCTCTCCTCCTCACCTCCTCGTCTGCCTCTCTCCTTTCCCTCTCGCCACCTCTCCTCTCCCTCTCCTCTTCTCCTCCTCTCCTCTCTCACCCCTCTCCTCTTTCACCCCGCTCTTCTCCTTCTCTCCTCCTCACCTCCCTCTCTCCTCTCCCTCTCGCCACCATTCCTCTCCCTCTCTTCTTCTTCTCCTCTCTTCTCTCACCCCGCTCTTCTTCTCCTTGTCTCCTCTTCTCCTCCTCACCTCCCTCTCTCCTCTCCCTCTCGCCACCTCTCCTCTCCCTCTCCTCTTCTCCTCCTCTCCTCTCTCACCCCTCTCCTCTTTCACCCCGCTCTTCTTCTCCTTGTCTCCTCTTCTCCTCCTCACCTCCCTATCTCCTCTCACTCTCACCACCTCTCCTCCTCTCTCCTCCTCTCCTCTTTCACCCCTCTCCTCTCTCACCCCTCTCCTCTTTCACCCCGCTCTTCTTCTCCTTGTCTCCTCCTCACCTCCCTCTCTACTCTCCCTCTCGCCACCTCTCCTCCTCTCTCCTCTCCTCTCTCACTCCTCCCCTCCTCTCCCACCCCTCTCCTCTTTCACCCCGCTCTTCTTCTCCTTGTCTCCTCTTCTCCTCCTCACCTCCCTCTCTCCTCTCCCTCTCGCCACCTCTCCTCCTCTCTCCCTCTCCTCTCTCACCCCTCTCCTCTTTCACCCCGCTCTTCTTCTCCTTGTCTCCTCCTCTCCTCCCTCTCTCCTCTCCCTCTCGCCACCTCTCCTCCTCTCTCCTCTCCTCTCTCACTCCTCCCCTCCTCTCTCACCCCTCCCTTCTCTCACCTCTCTCCTCTCCTCATCTTCCCCTCTCCTCCTCAGACCCTCTTCTCTATCTCTCCTCTCCCTCTATCACCCCTCCTCTCTCACCTCACTCCTTTTCTACTCCGTCCCTCATCTCCCCCTCTCCGCCTCACACCGTCCTTTCCCTCTCTCCACTTCTCCCTCCCCTTCTCTCACCCCTCTCCTCTTTTACCCTTCCCCTCTCTCGCTCCTCCATGGCTATTTTCGCTCTTTCTCTTTCATTATCTGTCCCATAACAGACTTGCTGAAGAGGCAGTTTAGACCCAGACTCATCCATTAGCCGCACATGCATTTTTACATTGTTCTTTCTGGTGAGGCGCATCTCACAGACCAGCCAAAAATGCAAAGTCCTTGTACACGTAATAGTAATTAGGTGGTCAATCAATAAGTTATTCAGTCGCTGTTTCACTCTGTCCCAAAGCAGACTCGGTGAAGAGGTGAAAAGGTGCCGCTCTTTTTGATTCAACTCTATTTGGTTTCAGCAAAAGCAAAGTAAATGTTATGAAATATGAATAAGAGCATTAATTTTCTGAATACAAACAGGGCAGACTTTTAATCATTGCTATTTAATACAAAAAATGACTAAGTTCTTTCTTTAAAATCTGATCTTTCTATATGCTGGTTACTAGCTGGCTGTACATCTCTTCCATAAAAAGATCCACGTATATCTATATGAATTAGAAAACACTGATTACCTTGATTAAAATTGTATTAAAGAAGCACTGCGTAATATTTCTGTAGGAGGTTATGCCACCTGCTTGCTTATCTATTGCTTTGACTGGGATGTTCCATAGAGAAAAGGAGGTTACAATCAGATCTGTGGAGAGGCTCGCCGCTAACGGTAAGAATGCACGTTTCACCAGGAGTAACAGTAGACGTATAATTGTATAACGCCATGCTGTGGAACATTCCAGGCTAAGCAATAACATCTCCATGGAGACAGGCAGATGACAGACGCTGCACTGGACGAGTCTTACGAAACGAAACCTTTTCAATTCGCTGTACACACTTTTTTATGTTGTTCTATTACAGAAACCAAACAAAAACCCAAAAGTCCTTGTACATGTAATACTAATTAGCTAGTCAATCAATAAGTTATTAAGTTGCTGGAATAGCTGTGTTTAAATAGCAATCAATAAATGCAATTACAGAAAGAAAAGACCAGGGCTGTGTTTTGAGAGGTGTCATTTTGGCTTCACAGTAAAAGGATTAATGCCGTTGCCATGCGGAGAGCCTATGTATCTGGGGTCTATGGGGAAATTAAAGCATTTTTCTTACTGCGCTTTGGAGAGCAGAGTCGGAGAGGTCTGACTAAATGAGAGCTCCTTTAAGTATTTGCTCCGTGGTGCTTTGCTTTGGATGGATAATTCAAATACAAGCCGACGCCAGGGGGATGTGTACTAGCGAGGCAGGGACACAGCTTATAACTTGTCACCGTGGAGATGTTATAGCTTTGTCTGGTTAGTGAGCTCACCTCTCACCAGATCTGACTTGTCCACTTTGTTTTGTAGTCTTGGCGTCGCCTGTTTGCCTTCATAGAGACAGATAGGGTTAATGCCATTCAGTGGAACATTCTGGGCAAAGGAATAACATCTCCATGGAGACAAGCAGGTGACAGAAGAGTTACTTTGTGCACTTACCTGTATAAATTATTGTTTTACACTAATCTAGAAGCAGTTTGTGATGAAAAGTTGAAAAATATGTTGGAAATTGCAGGAAGAGTTCTGTTTTATTACAAGGGAGACGCAGGAAACACAGTTTTCGGATACTTTAAACATGATTTCAACAAAATAAAGGTGATTTCTTGTATTTTTATTTGTCAAATCATAATTTTTGTGTATATTAAAGGCGATTTAGGGCGCACTCACTCGCATGGCGTAGTGTTCTGTGGCCCGCACTCACACCTGCACAACCGTCATCACACGGCGCTGTTTGTCGCGCATTAGTGCTAACGCTTCAGGAGAGAAAAAAGACCAACGGCATGAAATATCTATTAAATTGTGAGCTATATATATGAGGCCTGCTGTGATATGCACTTCACCGTGAGTTTATGGATGTAATAACAGCGCCTATGAGTGCCTATGACAACTTGTCATAGGCACTTTAAGAGACCAAGCCACCGTTTGTGTTGTTATAATATTGTGGTACATGTTACTCTTTGAAAAACAGCCCATATATTCACTGATATGAACAATGCATTAGCAATTTGCAGTACTCCCAGTGGGAATGGTTTATACTGTCTGACAATGACTGATTATGTCTGTAGTGGAAATCTGTGGCTCCCAAAAGCACATCGCGCAATCAGGATCAATAAAGCTCTCATGTGTTGCATCCTTCCACCTATGTCCTTCCCTATGAGTCCTTTAACCGTCCTATTTGAACCCAATCATTTCTATTTCCCAGGGGCCATGTATTTTAGCACAGGGAAACTCCGCCGCAGGAGTGCCAGTGTCTTGGGGGTGTAAAACTGAAGTATGCTAGCTCAAACTGGGGGGATTAGCTTCGCTATCCTCTTCTAGCTCTTTACCATTTTAATGAAGCAGGACCAACCACCAACCTCAGCCAACTGTGTTATAGCGGAGCCTGGGGAAAGGGCGGCATTGCAGGGTTGGGTCGGCAAAAGTATCAAAAATCAGATACAAATCGATGCTAAAACTAGTATTAAAGCTATATACTCATTTGAGCAGGTATCGATACTAAAAAAGTCACATTTACAGGACAGAAATGAACCTTTAGACTACCTTGACCACTAAGGAATACACAGATATAAGGCAACATGATAATATTAAAGTGTTACGATTTAAATCACATTCTATTGTCTAAAGAAAGAGTTTTTTAATTATTATCATCTTATCAGAATCAGTATTGAGTTTATTCCTTAGTACTGAGAAAGAGTGTGAAATTTTATCATCATAACATTAGTGCAGGGACACGGGCACTCTGAAAACACTGGGAGCATTATACAGTATTACGAAGAAAATGAGCAGATATTACACTTTGACTGAAAATTGTTTGCGAAATTCCTTTTCGCAGCCACTTTGGTTTATGAGGGTACAGACCACCAAACATAGCTGGGAGGGTCTTATAAAGTTACCCGACGGCGAGGTAAAAATGAACCGAAAAGCAGCAAAGACACTACCAAGGTTATTCTGGCAATACTGATTTTCAAAACTGTTTGCTTCATGTCCACAGTAAATTAGCCAACTCCATTCATACTGTTACAGGAAGCAGCTTCGGGCCCCTGTAATCCAAGTGTTTAAGCAGTGTGGTATAGCGTTTTATAGCACATCAGTTAAAGATGCACTGTGTAACTTTTCCCTGGGGGAGAGGTAGCTGATTTTTACTAAGGAGGTGCTATTATTACTTACTGTTATTGCCTCGTTTATGAGAACACCTCTCCACAGATCCGACTTGTAACTTAGCCTGCTGGCGTCACCTGCTTGTCCTCATAGAGACAGATAGGTTTAACGCTATTCTGCGAAATATTCCAGCATTAACATTGCCATGGAGACAAGCAGTTGGCAGACGCTTGCCCAAAAAAGTTACACAGCGTGCGTTTAAATTGCGCTTTTTTGTGTATGTAATCTAATAAAAGGCGAAACAACGCGAAACAGTTAAACATTATTTTTAAACTCAATATGTAAATGTATAATCTTGGTTTATGTAAATTGTATTAGTGTGAACAGGAACTGAGCAAAGAATACATGTTAATCCCACATTATTACATGTGTGGATTTCAAATGACATAGTTGCCATAGTAATCACAGACTAAAAACAAAATATGGCGAAACATGAACACGAAGCTGAAAAAGATAAAAAACGTTGTTCATTTGCTAGCGCGCGATTTTGAGCGCTAAAGAGGGATACGGTAAAACTCAAGAATTCACAATGTCTCATACGGGCGAAACCACCCTCTGCGCGAGCTTCCTTTGTGAGAATAACGGAGTAATTTGGGGCTGTCTATGGGCCGAGCTCCTGAGCTGCTCCACCATTCTGCCTGATAACACAGAGGGGCCATGTGTGGATTAACGCCCCATTGAAGGAACTGTAATTACCTGCTGATAGGAATATTATTAGGATTTCCGGGTAAAACGCTGATTTCTTTGTAATGAAAAGTGAATGGTTAACAGAGCAAGAGAAAGGATTTGAGTGTCAGTCGCCCGTTAAAAGAACAACAGTCTACGGGATGTTAAACAGGTTTACACATGTACATGAGTTATGAGAATACGTTAAAAAAAAACTGTATTCAAAACAAGCATCATAAGTAAAATGTTAAATGATAAAAAAAAAACATGTTAGAGATGGTCAATAGATGGATACTTTGAACTGACATCACATCGGAGGTGTTCTATATGTATGTCTACAGTAGAATGTTCAGCAGTTACCATGGTGACACATATGTCCACATTAGCTAGATTTAAGTGTGAAAACTCAAGGCAAAAAAAATACCAAACTGAATTAAACAGCACATTCTCAGGAGTGTTTATGACTGTGTTTGTTGGCTAATTCTCGCTAACTTGTGCTTATAATTTTAGAGACTTGTTTATCACCTGGTCGCCTGTTGCAGCTCCAATGAAGTTGGCTCTTTTTGGTCAGATGGTGTTAAAATAAAGGTCAGATTAAAGTGTAACTTGAGTGGCAGAGCTTCAGACAGAGCAGTGCCTACAGTTTGCATCACACCCCCAGGGAATAATGATGAGGTCAGCTGCAGAGTGACAAGAGAAAGTCAACTGTGCGTATGGAGTATAAGACAGTACGATGATGGGGAAAGTGAGAGAGAGAGACAGAGAGAGAAAGAAAGAGAGAAAGAGACAGAGAGAAGCAGACAGAGAAAGAGAGTGAGAGAGAAAGATACAGAGAAAGAAAGAGAGTCAGAGAGAAAGAGACAGACAGAGAGAGAGAGAGTGACAGAGTCCAGGACAGACAGACAGAGAGAAAGAGACAGAGACAGGGACAGAGAGAGAGAGAGAGCGAGAGACAGAGAAACAGAGAAGGACACAGAGAAAGAGACAGAGAGAAACAAAGAGTGAGAGAGAGACAGACAGAAACAAGGACAGAGAGAGAGACAGAGAAACAGAGAGGGACAGAGAGAGACAGAAAAAGACAGAGAGAAAAAGAAAGAATGAGACAGACAGAAACAGAGAGAGAGAAAGAGACAGAGAGAGACAGAAAGAGTGAGAGAGACAGACAGAAACAGGGACAGAGAGAGTGACAGAGAAACAGAGAGAAAGAGACAGAGAGAAACAGAAAGAGTGAGAGAAACAGAAAGAGAGAGAAAGACACGCACAGAGAGAAAGAGTGAGCGAGACAGAGAGATAGAAAGAGTGAGAGACAGACAGACAGAAAGAGACAGAGAAACAGAGAGAGAAAGAAAGAGGCAGAGAGACAGAAAGAGTGAGAGACAGACAGAAACAGGGACAGAGAGAGAGACAGAGAGAGTGAGAGAGAGGAGACAGACAGAAACTGGAATGGAAAGACAGAGAAACAGATAGAGAGAAAGAGACGAAAGAGACAGAAAGAGTGAGAGAGAGAGCGAGAGAGAAACAGGGACAGAGAGAGAGCGACAGAGAAACAGAGAGTGAGAAAGAAAGAGACAGAAAGAGTGAGAGAAACAGAGAGGGACAGAGAGAGAGAGCGAAAGACATGCACAGAGCGAAAGAGTGAGCGAGACAGAGAGACAGAAAGAGTGAGAGAGACAGACAGACAGAAACAGGGACAGAGAGAGAAAGACAGAAAGAGTGAGAGAGAGGAGACAGACAGAAACAGGGATGGAAAGACAGAGAAACAGAGAGAGAGAGAAAGAGCCAGAAAGAGTGAGAGAGAGACTGCGAGGCATAAAGGGAGAGAGAGAGAGACGTTTTCGACAGTAGTACGCATGAGCGGTGGACGTTTTGACAGCTTTCTGGTTTGCGACATGACCAGGGGCAGGTTTGACGGACTGCCCCGCCTGTGCTGCCTTATGCATGTGCTCCTAATGTATGCGTGAGAAAGAGGAACCCACTGTGACAAACCCTAAGTCAATGTCAAACCCTCGTGACAGTCGCGATTGTTGCCGCGTAACCCCCTCCGCCGCCCGCCCACAAGGCACCCATAGGTCACCGCACCGTCCGAACGGCACCCAACCACCATCGGCATTTCAGCCCCGGGGCCTGCTCGTCTTTGGCACTGAAGCGTTCTTCAGTCTCGCCCTCCTTAACGCCAAAACCCACCGTGAAACATGGACCCGACTCTGTATCAATGCTCGCCGTTCATGATAGCCAACCCTACCCCCATTATGACGAGCTCAATAGCCGTAACCGCGTGCCTTTTTGCTCTTCCTTTTATGAACTCTTTTATCGCAGACACGCACACAGCCGCACTTCAAGGTTAGTGCTGTTTTTAGCTTGATTAGCCATGCATTCTTTCTACAATGCAGTGTGTATGTGGTGAGCTGGAGTCTTTAATAGCGCCCTATCTTGAGTTTTGACCACCCTCCCGACCCCAAGCGGTGATGGACGGAGCTTTTGTCCGACCCGGAGTGCAGACTCGGGCCTCCCGCTGTGGTTTGGGGGTCTTTTTTTGGGGCCAGATAGTTTCTTGTATCCTGGAAAATAAGTTTTGAGCGCATTCTTTTGAGAGGTGTCGCTGGCTGTTTGCCCACTAAGCACAGACAGGCGCATCCGTATGGTACAATGAAGCTAGAGAGCGTTTGATCTTTGCTCTCCCTGCTTCAGTCATGCCCCACGGCGTCGATTCTTTCACTCCACAGGCAAAGTTTTTGTCTTCTCCAGCCCTCTAACCCCAAAGCTATCTGCCTTATTACAGCAGAAGCAGTTAAAGAGACAAGTCCGCAGTATCGTTTTTGTTTTAGAAGTGCTAGTAACGCATTTTATAGCAATTAAATTCAGATTCATTTGGATAATTTCAGATGTGGAATTGCCCATACAGCTTGTTTTGATCACCTGGCTTTTCTTGAGTTTTGAGATTTTCATCAGGCACCAGAGTAACGACTGAACACTCCAAAACGCCAAAAACATGCATACAGCAAACTCCCAGCTTTAAGTATCAATTGTCCATTTCTCAGCCTGAAGCTCCTCTCCTCTCACACGCTGTCCACTCCACTGCTTTGCGCCTCTTTTTCTGTGCCTCATTCTGCTCGTGTCTCCGGTTTAGGCCTGTTTCTCTCCGTCCACACCAGCTGCAGGCGCTAAATAAGAACAAAACGCCTCTGCTTTACCTGGACCTGTTCCCAGAGGGCACACTCACAAACCTGTCCACGGTCTTGGTAGCATTCTCTCCATCGCCTCCTGTATATCTCCCTCTCCTCCCATCTCCTCCCTCCTCCTCACCCCCGGCTCCCCCTGCTCTCTGCACCCGGTGTAATTGAAAAACACAAGGCCCAAAGGCTTTTATTTTCCTCACCACGAAATAGGGCAAATGTCTCAAAGAGATGGGGGGGAAAAGGTGATACTTCAACAATACTAATAAATAGAATCCATCTTGGGGGCTTTAGAATGCGAGTAATGGGGCGTTTTATAATACGGCAGGTTACTAGATGTTGGAAATACATTGGCACGGGTAGTCCACCGAAATGCTATTGGTAAGTCCGGATATATGAAGTTTATCACACTAGTTTTCTATGTTTTTGTAATTGTTTAATCTTTTAGCACCAGTAAAGGGTGAAACTAACAGTAGCTAAATCTGGTATAAATCATCTTTTCTTTTGTAAGATAATGAAATTGTGCATGGATCCTGATAAATAGAGAAAGAAAAAAATACACTAAAAATACAAGTATGAGTGTCATGGACCCAGTGTGCCCGAAGTCAGTGAAAACAGTGCGTACGAATAAACAACTAAAAAGACTTTCCAAAAATAGTATAATATACTTTGTTAATACTTTTTAACCTCATATTTACAGCAGTTTGTTTAGTTTCATGCTGTGAGGTGATCTGACCTGCAAGTTTTAGTTCAGTAAGCCAGAACAATGCACGAAACCCAAAGGCACAACACAAGTAAAGAACAAAATATTGACCTTGAATCTTGGAGTTATTTCTGAATGACAAAAGAAAATATTTGTCTGAAAGGAGCTAATTACACTCAAACTAACACCCTAGTTGTTTATAGTAAAGTGCACTGTATGTACTGGACTACCCTAAGGTGTGAACTCTCAATGGACAGACATATCATAAACCACTAGGGCGTGTTAGCTTCAATGTAGTTAGCTACCAGAACCCTGTCAGAACTGAAGAAGCTACCTGTATGAATGACAAAATGTATTCACTTTTAAAAACTTTACTTGCAGTGGAACCTACCCAGACAACTGAGGAATCACAATGAGACTGCTTTGGCAAACTCGAACCTTACTGAGGAACTTCTTACGTATTTCTCATTCTTATTATGAAAAGTAGGCAGAGCCAGATGAAGGAAAGCCATAGATGCTTCAGATGACTGCTCATCTTTACAGAAACCATTTAAAGGGTGAAAACCAGTGAGCGTAAATCTGACAGCGGCGTGGATCTAATTATTAATTTCTTCATCGGCACCAGGCATGTCACTCCACTACTTTGCATTCTGATCGGTCCCGCTCGCGTGTGCACCAGATAAAAGCAGGACTGGAGTAATTAATTGGATATGTTTGTAATTAGGAGCGAGAGATGCGCGCGGAGCTGCTTTTGTTTTGTCTGTTGCGCTTGACGACAGCACATGAAAATAAAACAGATTACAGCCAGGACTAATTACCATAGAGTTATTCGTCACTTCACAGGGTTAATGTTACGGGTCTGATACAGTGAGCATTCAAAGCATTGCTCTGATTCACAAATATCAAAAAAGTATTTTGTGTGAACATGGGTTTACTTAGGCTTAGAAGTAATTGAATAAACATGAAAACTGTTGGAGTTACAATGGAGTTGTCTAATGAAATTGATTAATTAATTTGTAAAAAAAAAAAAAAAAGATGAATAATTTATGTAATGTTCAGCAGGCTACATGGCACGATTTTATATAACAAAAATACACAAGACAAAAAGTCAATACTAAAAACACAAGAGAATGGACCTCTACCAAGGCACTGGTCATATAGTGCAATGGATCACTATTATTTTTCTACTATTATACTTTTGTGAGTCGATTCCTTATATCAAAATCAAGTTTGAAATTTTAGTATCATGACAAATCTATTTGAATGTACACCTTTAAAGGTCCTATATTACACAAAATGTTCCCTCCTCAAAAACAAACCAGGAGTTGTGTTTTGTTTCATTCACACACGTTTGAGTCGTCCTACATTATTAAGCTACATCTTCAAAGTTAACAGTTGCCTATTATCTTTTGCTCAGTAGAAATGATAAATTCCAGAGCTGAAATGATCCACATGATTCTAGTGAAGGTGTATGGAGTTTAAAAACACAGTGGAGCACTTCCCGTATTACCGCGTGATATCACAAGGTGGATCAAAGTGCTTTCAATTTGAGAGACAAAATACGCAGAATGTGTGTGTTAAACCTGTGAATGAAACAAAGCACAACTCCAGGTATGTTTTTGATGAGAAAACATTACAACACAGATCAGAAAATATCATAATATGAGCCCTTTAAAGACACTCGCTCCATAACTAACTCCAGTGTTTCCCATATTTGTCTAAAAAGCTGAGAGAAAGCCGCCCAGCAGAGTCTCCATTCTGACCACTTTTAGTAATGGGAGCCTTTTGCTAAACAGGAAGAGGAGGATGTAATGACTGCGCTTGCTGTTAAGATTGTCTTGTCTGAGCGCCTGTCTATGTGGAACTATATTTCACACACACACTTCCAACTGTGCTGGAAATGCCATCTGATTAACAGCCCTGCCTTTGCTCACTGGTGTTAATAAGCTTATCCCCCGGCAGCTTTTATACAAACAAACAAGGATGCGTAAACGACAAAAGCACCAGAAATAAAACTATAAACGAGATTTCAGACCAACAGACCAGCGGCGAGAAGCAGGAAAGAAAGAGGATTAGCTAAAATGTACCATCAAAGCTCATTAAAGGTAAAATAAATGAGGGTGTATAGAGCCAAACTATGGAATGTTAATAATAGGGATACAGGCAGCTATAAAGATAGATTAAGATGAGAATTATAGGACTAAACTAGGTCTAAACCAGGCTAAAGCCAACTAAACATGAGTGATACAGAAGTTAAATCTAAATCTTAATAAGTTAAAATTATTGTTATTATTATTATTTTGCACACAATATTTCAACAATGCATAAGGAATAAAGATACACTGATATATTGGCCAATACTTGGACTTTTTAGCATATCAGATATCGACCCTTACTCTCCACCACAGACCGATATTTTGTTTTGGTCGATCTGCTGCCTAAAAGCACACACAGAGCTTTATTTTAACACTTTTATACAAACCGAAAACTGCACAAAAAGTGACTAATCAAAACTGGTCCTACATATCGGCAGAGCTTATTGGCCATCGGCTCTGGATCAGTATCGGCATTGATCATGAAAAAACCCAAATCAGTCGTTCTCCGATCTGTCCTAAAATATGTCTGTATGTCTTGGTTGAAGAAATTGCAAAAGTGCTGCTCATACTTTTGTTTTAATTATAGACAATCAACTCAATAGTAATTTTGCTATTTCTAAACCAGCAATTGCTATATTTTCCATTTTTTAATACATATCCAACCTCTACGCAATGATAATAATAATAAAAATGTTTACAGGCATACAGCAGTTTTGAAGCTAGTTTTAGTTTTAATTAGTAACTTGGAAAGTTTATTTTGAGACATCTACACAAACGCCTCCAGTATGCAGATGTATTATATAATAATGTACTGATGTTATTGCCTTGTGTGCAGCTCTATGGAGATTTAGTGCCTATTTTCACTGGCATTGGTTCTTTTCCTCCCCTCTGCACTCAGGCAAATAAAATGTGTGACTCTTCCACACCGGCCTCATTGGGGACAGTGTAGCTGAAACGTGCGCTCTCTGTCCTGGACTAAAACCTATTTCCTGTAAATGTGACACCCATGGGAGAACAGCAGCACCCAGGTCCCTGCGGAGAGCCCGGAAATGGGGAAGTGCATCCCTCCGGACCTTCTGTGCATGTTTTTATTTATTTATTTACTTTTTTTTTTTCCCCCACCACGTTGCTTCCGACATCCCTGTGTTGCGGTACTCGGCTGGCTCGCCCCGTGTTACCATGGCAACAAGGCCTGGCACGGCCTGGACGATCAAGAGGGAGAGGGGATGGGAGAGAGTGAGGAGAGAGTCCACCTGCAAATCATCTGCCAACTCTATACTGGTTTAAATGTGCGTGTGTGTTTTTTTCTTACATTTTCCACAAAACGTATCAAGTAAGTATTTCCTAAACCTTTGTGCTTAATTAAACGTGTTTTAATAATCAAAGTTGGGCACTGCTTAAGCCATATGAAGCAATGGGTGAGAAACAAACTTAAATGTCCTATATTACACAAAATGGATACTTGTAAGATACCTAGAGTTACCTAGAGTTGTGTTTATGTTTGAGTAATCCTGGATTATTAGACTGTAGTCTACATCTCCTAATCTGAAAATGCTCCGTTCCACTTTGTGATGTCATGAAGTGGCAGTTTTTGTTCATCTTTTGCTCTGTAGAGTTTGGCAATTCCAGGGCTGAGTAGAGGTGTATGAAGTTTAAAACCACAGTGGAGCACTTCCTATATTAACACATGACATCACAAGGTGGAACAGAGTGTTTTCCATTTGAGAGAAAAACTCAATAGGGTTCAACAACTCCAGGTGTGTTTTCGGGGAGGAAACAACAGGCATAGATTAGAAAATTGTGTAATATTGGCCCTTTAAATCTCACTTGATCAAAATAACTGGATAAACACATTAATGTATGATAGCTTTAAAGCTGCACTGTGTAACTGGGCTGCTGATGGGTCCCTCGCCTGCTCGTCTCCACGGAGATGTGCCTAGAATGTTCCACAATAAACGTATGAATCTCCATGAAGACCTCCAAGCCAAATTACAGGTTTGATTTGTGGAAAGGCGACTCCATGTGCACACAGTAAGAATGGATGTGTTTTTAAAGATATGTTTGAGCAATAAATAACAGCTGTAGTGTAGCAGCAGCAGTAGTAGTAGTATACTGTGGATAATTTAAACCAAAGCAACACATCTACGTGCAGACAAACAGGTTGCGGACTTCCTCCAGAAAAGTTACACAGTGCGCAAATCTTTCTCCATACAATACGTCTTCCAGGCCGAAAGCAACAGGAAGCGCGCTGTTATCGCTTCACATTGGCCATGCATTACAATTCTCCCCTCATACTTTGATCCCAACGCCGAGGACATCGATATATGACACCGCGTTAGCAATGCAACATGCGTCTGTGCCATAATTCCACGCCATTTTTCAGATACGACAACAAGCTTATACGGCTCTGAGGCGGCTGCGAGGAGTAATAAACTCTCTATATCTCCATCTTTGGTTTGGCTGGACTCACGAGTGAAGGCAGAGCTGTCATCCTGATGTAACAATCTGACCTGAGCAGGCCCTGGTGCCAGTACTCCCATCTTCCCGATAAAGATGTTCATAAAAGGATTTATATAGGCTGTCAGACAGTGTATAGATCCTTATCGGGGACTATATAGATGCAACAGCCAAGCACATACCACGTACACACATAGCAAGGGCCCATTCATCTGCTGCTATTAATGCTCGTAAGGCGGGGGCGTGATCTTGGCGGCTGATCCTGGTTCAGATTTGGGGGTATTGCATGACAAGAGGAAATCACATAGACTAAGATAGGATCACATGCAGGGAGCGTTCTCTAATGTCAGCTGTAGCAGAGACATGCACAGGCTGAATCCTTGTCCTCGTCACTGCAGGGGAGCAAACAGACTTAAAACAATTACGAGCGTGCGGTTTTAGACCACAGACTGATTTGTTTTTGCGAAAATGATGTGAAGTAAAAGTGCTGCAGGCCTCGGGTTTATCTAGTGCGTATCAAAATACTCATCGCGCTTTATATTGCTTCATTCATTCACTGGACGCTTGTTATTGGTTGCAAATGTGGCCGCAGTTCCCCTGGGGTAAACCGACATGAGTGAGTCGGCCAATCAACACCAGCAGCTCCTCTGTCCATTACCAATTCATATAAGACTGAGTGGGTGAGTGTCTTGTCCAAGGACACAACAACATTATGACCTGATAAGTGTGGAGTTTTAAACCAGCCTAATATATGGGTGAGTATATAGACTTACATTGAATTTGCTTTTTTAACTTTTTGACTTGTGATTGAATAAAAGGTAGGAAAAAAATGGTAGAAAAAGGTAAAAAAAAAAATGCTCAAAGAGCCAAAAAATACTCTTTCCACCTTGTGATGTCATGTGGTAATACAGGAAGTGCTCCACTGTATTTTTAAACACCAAACACTTTCACTAGAATCATTTGGGTGATTTCAGCCCTGGAATTTCCCATCTCTACTGACTTAAATATACAACTCAGCTGTTAACGTGAAAACTACCACTACAAACCAGATTACTGAAATGTGTGTGAATGAATCATCCAATCCAGGTATGTTTTCGAGGAGGTAACGGCATCGTAACATGGCTTAAAGCTCACAATAGTCAGTTTTGTGTAATATAGGACCTTTAATATCTAAAATAAACAGTGTGCTGATTGTACCCGAAACTAAAACGTACAACAAATGCCATCTTCAAACAGTTGCTTGAGTAGTTTTTTGCCAATAATATTATTTTTACTTCTTTACAACAACTTTATCCATGTTTTAGACATTCGTAGCTTTTCATAGCTTCGTTCACAGTTATTCTTAGAACCAACACATTTTTCACAGTACTTTATATGCATATGCTCTTGGGATACAAAGTCAAGGTGACACATTTACAACATACAACATTTGAAACTGAACTACCCGCTTCATGCTGCAGTAACAGACCTCAGAATTGGCAGGTGTGTGAACTATTCTGATGTGCGATAAAAACCAGGATGAATCTATAATTTGAGTTTTGGCACCTTGAAAAAGTCACGTGACGTTGCCAAGCGTTATCGTACTGAAGCTTCAATTAGCACAGTGCCAAAGGGGGGGCTCCACTGATATTTCAGAAAACACCCAAACTCGCTATCACTACTCAACATCGCCACAGGACTTCAGGGTATATTTTGGTCATTGCATCAGTTAAGAACCAAGCAGAAAATAAAATGCTAATGTGTGTGAGCTGATATAGTTGGGATGGAACACAAAACGCTTTCATTCTAAAACTCTGTCTGGTTAAAGTCGCTGTAACTGATTTTTTTTTTCTTAAAAGGTGTATTGAGTAACATTTCTCCACATGGATATGTCATTGCTCTGACTTAATGTTCCATAGTATGACATTAAACAGCTCTACCTCACATTTATTCAGTTACAAGTGGTTTTATAGCTCACAGAAACTTAAGAGAAACATTCTGCATTCTGACTGCGAGCGGGGTCCACAGAGAAAACCATTTTGACGGACTGCTTTGCCAGAAAAGCTACACTCCACAGTTTGCAGCGGTCCAAAGTTTATTCCTCGCAACTTTTGAGTTTTGCCGTCATGGTAATAGCATGCTGACCACGCACTTCCTCATCCTCAAACAATAAAGCACTTTCTAATGAGACGCAGGCAGCAGACTACATAACATACATAACTACGCAGTGTTTGTCTTTTGGACGCATGCACACACACAGGATTCTCGTTACTATCAGAATATACCGGCTACAACATCCCAGTATCTCTTAACCGGGATACTGGCTTATTCGGGACACTGAAACCAGGATACTGCACCATGACGAAACCGGGATACTCAAAAAACAAAACAAAAAAAAACAATCATAACCGGGATACTGATGTGCACGTAAACGCACTCATTGTTAAACTGCGGAACATTCTAGACCGAACAATGATAAGTCCATAGTGCACCTTTAATCTTCCTACACAGGCCTATTGTTTTTAACTGACTAATTGTATTCGATCTACACCGTTGACCAGCCGTCACCGTCTGAGTCGAGACTGTGAGTAAAAATACAACGGACAAGGTGTTCCTTTCTCAAGTCTGGGTTAGCAAGGTCAGAGAAAAGTTTTACTACAACTTTTCTACAGATTTTTCTACCCAAGTCAACACAAATGTTTGACCTTAAGTCCGTTTCTGATAGGAGGCGGTAGGCGGTAAGCACTGCAGCAAACTTCTACAGACACGGTAGCTAGCCTGAAATTCCAAACTTGATTTCAGAACCATTTTCATTCTTCTTTTATACAACAGAATATAATTTCGCACACATGTTATAGTATTTTCCTGGAACCGTGGGTCTTATACTCGGCCTGATATCGAGACCATTGCAAAACTCTAAAAGAAAAGTCTAAATATATCCAATTTTTCGCATTATATAATTGAGGATTGATTCCTAATAAACTCATATAGTTTTGATAGTATTGATACTTCAGAGCTGATGCTAACTACAAGCACTACTCTGTATGAAGCTCTGTTACTCAAGTTAGATTTTGACCTGACCGTTATTTTAACACAATCTGACAAGAAAGAACTGACTTGATTGGAACTACAAAAGGTGAGAGAGCCGACAGTTTTTCAGTCAGTTACTCTCACCTTTTTGTTGAAAAGCAAACCTATAAACAGGTCCATGAATGCTCGTACTGACCAGAGGCTGAAAATATATTGTTTACATCCATTTTGTATTTTTTCTTGAGTTAAAACCAAAAAATGTATATTGTTTGCTAATGTAATGTAATTTCTAATTGTATGACCAGGGTAATAACATTCCGCCAATAGAGATACATGCAACAAATATCTTAAATATCTATAAAATAATGGCTTTAAATCTGAGCATCTATTTTTGGCAACCTTAGACTGGTAAAGGAATATAATCCTAAGAGTTAAAATCAACTGCTTTGCAATTACTGACTTCAAGGTCTTTCCCACAGAGATACAGAGCATGTATGGTGCTTACTGACTCCTTGTGTTTGGAGTTTACACTGCGAGCCCTATCCTGCAATGCCACAATTAATCATGTTTCACTCGCACATGCAGTGACCTTTTCTGAAAAAACAGAACCAATACATTTGGCGTTATCTGGCTAGCGGGTTAACGTACAGACCCACCTACTCGAGCAAAAGCACTGGTGGAAGCAATCAAGACGTGACAATGACAAATGCATTCACAACACTGTACCGGTAATTAATATGTGGATAAAAATATGAAAATTACGCGTGATGTATTTTCCGATCTGGTTCCTAGATGGGAAAAGAAAAAGGAACAAAGAGGAGAGGAGGGACGAGAGCATGTTTTCTGTGGTCCCTACGTGTCTGACAGAGCAACGGATGATTTATGGTGAGCGTCGTCTTGCACTGTAATTGGCCGCCATGTTGGATCCTGGTGTGGGAATGAGCGCATATGAGGAGTGGAAATATCTCAGGACATGCGCGCACTTTATCCAAATAGCAGCAATCTGGTGGGGAAAAGGAACAGCGGGGACGAGGAAGTGACGGTTAGACGAGCAACGGAAAAACCAAAAGGCCGGAACGTCAAAGTTATGTGGACGATAACGTAATTTAATAAAACAGTGGAGCTGCTGAGGTTTCGGCAGAAAATAGCAACTAAAATAGGCTAGAAAAGGACTGGGGCTAAACCAGGAATAAATCAAGTGTAAACCAAATCTTACTCAGAACGAAACCAGGACTAAACCAGGTAAAAAACTGTGCAAAACCAACACTTATCTTCTGTCTATACTACAACTAAACCAAGTAAAAAAACAGGGCTAAACCAAAATTTAAAAAAACAGGTCTAAAAGAGATTACATTATTGCTAAAGTATGATTAAACATGACTAAAACAGGAGTAAATCAAGTCTAAACCAGGACTGGATCAGGTCTAAACCAAGATGAAACCAGTTCTATATCAGGACTGAAGCAGAACAAAACTAGGACTGACCAAACCACGATGAAAAAGGACTAAATTAGATCTAAACAAGTACTAAACCAAGTCTTAAACAGGACTACACCAGGTTTAAATTAGAGCTATAGAGAAACCATGTTGATACTATGTCTTCTGTTACCAACCTTGGCGTCACTATTGATGATTTTAAGCTTGATAAGCACGTGAATGCAGTCGTCAAATCTGGCTTTTATCGTTTAAGGCTTTTATCCAAAGTCAAATCCTTTTTATCTTTTAAATCTTTCGAACAAGTCGTGCTCGTCTTCTCGTTTAGACTACTGTAATGCACTTTTTTCTGGCATTAGCCGCCATGCACTTTGTCGTCTACAGTTAGTCCAAAACTCAGCTGCGCGCCTTTTAACCCGTACCAAAAAACGAGAGCACATAACTCCGATTTTAGCATCTTTGCACTGGCTTCCCGTTCGTTTTAGAGTTGATTTTAAAATGTTATTGTTTGTTTTTAAAGCTTTGAATGGACTGGCTCCGGATTACATCTCGGACCTCATCCAGATTTATACCCCTGCCCGCGCTCTGAGGTCCGAGTGCCAGCTCCAGCTCGCGGTTCCCAAGACGAAACTTAAAACCAGAGGAGACAGAGCCTTTTCTGTGGCTGGACCAAAGCTGTGGAACGCTCTGCCTCCTCACATCAAAACAGCTCCCACTGTGGAGCGTTTTAAGTCTCGTCTTAAGACCCACTTTTAGTCTCTGGCTTTTAATCCCGCATGAGTTGTGTGGTCCTCTGTGTCTTTATTTTATTCATTTTATTTGATTTTACTGGTTTTATTGTTTTTGGGACTAGTAAGTCATACACAGTACCTAATGTATATTGTGTTGTTCTCTGTCGTTTTCTGTCTGTGCAGCACTTTGGAAACTGTTTGTGTTTATGAAATGTGCTATATAAATAAAGTAGATTTGGATTTTGGATTTATAACTAAAGTGATATTAAACCAGGACTAAACCAGGTCTAATCTATCATAAAGACGCCAGGGTACTGCAAGAAGAAAGTTCCCAACCACCGATTAAATTCTGCAAAGGCCTATAACTTGTAAAGTAGCCGGTGCGTCATACTGCGGGTTGCTGAGGTGTGAAGTTGTGCGTAACCCAGATCAGTGTTTATAAGGGTGTCAGGAGAATAGCGTAGATTAAGATGTATTGATCTGATCTGTGCGCAGTGAGCTCACCACACACCAGTCAAAGTGAGGTCATAGGAATAACGAGTGACGGAGGGCTGACTGCACCACAAACAGCATTTTAAAGAACTTCTAGGTGTTTCATTTTGTTTTAATTAATGTAGTAATCAGAAATACCTCTAGTTTTATAGTTTTGTGTATCAATTCTTTATATTTGTATCCGTTTTAGACTTTTTGACAATTCCTTCCTAATTCAAAGGACTTTGTGAGGACCTTTCCCCATTCAAAGGATATATTTTGATTTGAACTGCTTAATTGCCATGACAACGGAGGGCGGTTGCCATATGGAGTCTTATTAATTTTCTAATCTAGATTGTAACTGTCCTTTATAAACATCTCCGTGTACGGAAACTGTCCCGACACAATACACTGACATTTAAATTAAAGTGTGTGGGCATTGCTGTATTACAAAGAGTACAAGCAAAATAAATGCATAAAATATGGCTCTTATAATGAGTTTTGGTGGCAAACTCAAGGCTTTATAATAGCATCAGTTACATGAATTAGTGGTTTTCAGATTAAGGAATATGATGATGTTATAATCCCAGTTTTCCCTATTGATTACATTGTACTTTGTCATGAAATATCCAAAAGGTAAATGTTGAACCTGATCATTTAATTACTGACTAGACCCTTGAACTCACTGTATTACGACATAATTTTGCATTTTAACAATACTATTTTTTAGTTGCCTCCATCTGTATTAAACATTATTGGCCTGTACAACGTTTTGATGCCATCTGAAACCCAGTAGTGGCCAAAATAATTAAAGGCCCCATATTTCACCCCTAGAATTGCAAATTATTGCTGAACAAAGGGTAAAAAGTCGCTTTAACTTGGAAACTACCGCTTCATGACATCACAAGGTGGAACAGAGCATTTTGAGCTTGGGAGATGCAGCCTAATAATGGAGGATTACTCAAACACGGGTGAATGAAACAAAACACAACTCCAGGTATGTTTGTAACAGCATTATAACACTGTTCAAAGCTCGCACGAGTCAATTTTGCATAATATGGGATACGAATACAGCATTTATTGTTCGTTAGTGTTTACGAAGTCTCTATATCACCACATAAAACGAGCCTGAGCGAACCCGCCTCAGATCATCTTTAAGCGTCTGTAAATGTCCTGGCGCAGAACGTAAACACAGATGCCAGATCACACCCTCCAGCCCCTCTTCCCCGTGTAATCCGATCAGACGCAGCCTACAGTCATTTTCACTCCGCTCTCTGAAGTTGCATCACCGTCGACTGCTGATGACATCACAGACATGTTCGGGGCGAGATCAGGCAGAGGCATTTAGAAATACCCCGCTAAAGCTCTTTATATCAGGGCCCGGAGCAGCACAGGCACAGGCAAGAGAACGGGACCGCTAACAGCAAGGAATAGGAGAATTAAAAGTGCAACCTGACTACTTTTTGTTTGACATTAGTTTGAAACACTATACTGGACAATACAGCTATATTGAAAAAGTTCCAAGAATCAAAATGAGATTGGTGTCTGTTTCTAATTACCGAGCAGACCAGGAAGTCTGATGTGCAGTTAGCATGCTAGTTGTTGTTACGACTGGTGGTTTTCCGATTCTCACGTGTGATAATGACATACTCACAGATGGGGAGGCAAGGGCCAGATTTCCCTATTGATTGTGTCGTATTTTACCATGAAATATCCAAAAGGTAAACTCACAAACGTTGAGCCTGGTATTGGTATTGCCTAAACCCAAGAACTCACTGTATTACAACATAATTTAACGTTTTTAACAATTAAAATTTTAGCTGTCCCTCATCTATTAATTGATATTGGCTTATAGAATGCTGTGGTGTCACATGAAAGACAAAAATTAGCATAACGGCAAAACTCTGCACCGGCCTCTGAAAATTGTAAAGGAACAAACTGAAGTGAATAATAATTAGAAGACTAGGAATGCTTAAAAAAAGTGAGGAATATATTTGGGCAGCAGAAAACAGTTTCAAATGAACTAGCTTTTATTATAATATTTTTAGACCGTAAATCTTAGTTTCATTTTGTACTGCACTGAAAAAACCTTTGACCAACAGATGCTAAAACACTATGATCTTAGCAACATGAATCGTGGATGTCCAAACTATGACCTAAGGGGCTAAATGCCCTCAGAACTTTTTGGATTTTCCCTCCGGCTGCTCGCTGAATGGCCCAGCTAATCGCAGGCGTAATTTGTACCGCTAATTCTACCACTATAACCTACATAACAACACACTGTATTGTGATAAAGGCCTAAAGCGAATGTTCCGAGCCTTATTAAAGCCGTAGCAGCTCTGCCAAAATTGCTGGGTTTCAGATGACATAACCGCATTCTACAGGCCAATAATATGTAACACAGATGGGGGCAGCTAAAATAAATACTGTTCAACTGCAGATTTTTGGTGTAATATGGCAAGGTCTTGGGTCTGTTCAGTAATAGAAATGATTCCATATTCGGGAATTTGCATTTTCTTTCCTTTATGTTATGGAAAGGTACAATGTTATTAGGAAAAGTAAGAAAATTAGGAAAAACCAGCTCCTGTGTCCCGCCATCTTGCGTCATCCCGTTCTACAATCTGAAAACAGTCAATATCGGGCAAAAAAAATATCCCCAGAACTTATCGGCCAAAGGTTTCGGTCGTGAAAATCTCTATATCGATCGATCTCTAGTCTATGGCCCAATGATTCTAATATGTTTTGGCTCTCTGTGGAAAAAAGTTCGGACTCCTCTGAGGTAAATCATAATGACTTGTCCAATCGTTACCATCATAAACCTGCTACGTGTCAAAAATGTAAAGTTCAGTTATGAATGTATGGAAAGTTAGGCCTGTAACAATAACAAATTTCGAAGCACGATATATGGCTACGCAGAAATATTGCTATAAATTGCTATAATATAGAAAATACCATATCCAAGTGACTCAAAGCAACGTAATGCCAGTAAATCCATGTTTATATAGGCAGTATTATAAAAGCTGGAGCTGGAACCAGTAAATGGCAGAATTAACATAAAACTGCCAAAAATCACTACAGTGAAATCCTTTTCTCCATGGAGATGTTTGATTACTTTGTCTGGATGTTTCACAATATGGTATTAAACCTTTCTGTCTACATGGAGACCAACAGGTCACAGGTCAGATCTGTGGAGAGGCGACCCCGCTCACAGTCAGAAAGTCTGTTTTTCTAGGCATTTTTTGAGCTATAAAACCACCTGTAATTGAATAAATGTAAAGTGGAGCTGTTTAACGTCAAACTGCGGAACATTTCAGGCAGAGCAACGACATGAACCCCCAACCAAAAAGTTACACAGTGCACCTTTAAGTCGATTTTGTAATTACTGTACATTTTTATGCCTCAGTTTCAGAAACAATTATAATGTTTATTCGAGACATACTGTATAACACAAAACAAAACTCTGAAAAGCTTTGTTGGCTGGCGAGTCTGAGATGCGCCCACGCACAGACAATTAAACACACATTAGCTAACTTAAACTGACAAGGAGACAATGGAGCCACCAGGAGCTCCAAACTTCTGCCTGCACACCCAAAGAAGTGAGACGGAAACAGGTGCGTATGAATATTCATGAGGCTGTTATTCTAACCACTCTCCTCAAAGTCACTGAGCGAGGAGGAAGGTGTTTTAATACCTACTTATGTGGTAAGAAAAGACCACTACTCCAGGAGGAAGCTACACAAAGCAGTGGGCTGGAACACTGAATATTCAACAGGAAAACACAGACCAACGCAGGAAAGTTAAGTTTTTAGGCACGTTATAGTCACTGCATTTACTGGAGACTGATTCTAAGTTTAGGTGCATTGTGTAACTTTGTGGTTGGGGGTCCGTCACCTGCGTGTTTCTATGGCTATGCCTTTGCTCTGCCTGGAATGTTCCACGGTGTGACATTAAACAGATCTACTTTACATTTATTCAATTACAGGTGGTTTTATTGCTCAAAAATATCTAGAAAAACAGGGATTCTGACAGCGGGTTTCTCTCTCCTATTTTAACACGTATATTTACAAATGTTGTCACGATATTACAATTTCAAACTTGATTTTGATATTAAGACGTTAACTCAATACTCAATAACGATTATGATACCACCAAAGATAGAAAATCCTCCTTTTTAGCAACAGAAATTAATTAAATTTGAGAAGTAGAGCGCAGTGGGCGTATGCTAGAGGCGGTGGAAAACAGGGATTATTTGGCAATGTGGCATCTTGAAAATAACCTGCATTAATCACACCAAATACAACTTTGGGTGAGTACATGGTGAGAGGAAACAGCTACTGCATAACACTTCCAAACGCTCTGAAAAGCCGAGTTTCCGTAATAGGTCTGCTTTGAAAAGAGGCGGGAAAACAGCCTTAGTTGGGTTGATTTCCTTACACCGTAACAATTCAACTCGATTTTGACACAGACCCCACATGGACATGGACAGCTCAGACAAATAATTAGATTGTAACTTAGGACTGCAGATCAGAATATCCCTCCAAGCGTGATATAAGTGACAGATTTGTAAGCGATACCGTATACTGCTAACTCGAAGTATTGTAGGCGTTACTAAGCAGCCTATTGAAGTTGCCAGTTTGTCAGCACCATCCGGGACAGTGATCGATGCTTCTCAGTAAAGCCTTTCACAGGTGCCACAGACTTATGAATCAATGGGCACTGACAGCTGACAGAGCAGATGGAGCTAGCTCAGGGCGTGTGTGTGTGTGTGTCTGCGTGTGTGTGTGTGTGTGTCTGTGTGTGCGCGTAGTGTCTTTACAAGTGTGTGTTTATGTGCAGTTTATGTCTATACATGACCTCAGCATGTCAGTCGGGATAGTGTGATTGCTATGGAGGCAAAGGCAGAGTCAGCAAAAGCCACGAATGAAGTACAGTGAATGGGGTCAACAGAAGCTGGTGCTGTGTCATTGTGAACTGTCAGATGAGAGTCTGAAAGGCAGAAAAAGTCTTAGCAGGTTAATAGTTTTCAAAAAGTAAGGCAGATTTTTTATATTTTTTTTAGCACTTTTCAATTCAAGAGTTGGGATTTTAGTCAATGTCACAATGATCACAGATGAGTATGAATTTGCAGCCTTTTAGTAGTATTATATTTTTTTTTTGTGTGTGTTTTGCTATTTGCTTCAGCTTTTCGAATCAAGCAAGAAATATCCCACAGTGCGGCATTAAATATCTAGTTACTCCATTACAAGTGCGCTCAAAAATACATTGAAAAACACATTGATTACAGAGACAAGCAAAAGGCAGACCCTGAACTAGAAATGTTACACAGTGTCCCTTTAAGATGAGACTAAACCTTCAATTCATCACTATAATTAAGCAATTTGGTAAATTTGTATGATTTTAATGAGTCTGGAAAATATATTACTGATTTTTTTCTCTTTTAAATATTCAAATAAAGTAAGTCAAAAGCAGATCCTGTCTTTTCATGCCTTTCTTTCTTCTAGTGTACTTGTTTTGTTTTATCTAATTGCTTTTAGATTTGCAATTTATGTTTTAGGATCGTGCCAAAGTTCACATTATATCTACATATACAAAACAATGAAATCTGAACTGACAAGCTAATACAAGAATCCCTTTTCAGAGCACGTTTCCAAAGACTAAAACTACGGGATTAGCAGTTTTTACACAGAATAAGACAGGAGGTTTTATTGTTTGCGGAGAAAATCACACACTTCAGAAACTGCCGCCTTTGCGATTTGCCATTTAAATTTCCTTTGATTGCGATGGGTTTTGCAGAGTCTTGGTCTTCAGCACTGCTCAGTGTAAAATGTGCTTACTTTAGCGGTGAGCCTTTAATCGTGGCCTTCTCCTCCCTGTCCCACCTCCAGCTGTCCCGCCTGCTGCTGCCTCGCTCTGCTCCAGGTACACCCCGCCACAGACATGTGCTGCTACCACCGCTACACATCTCATCTGACTACATTAGCATCCACTTGAGCATCTACATTAGCATAGCAGTTAGATATCACGTGAGCTGTTCAATAATAACTTCAAAAGGTGTAACAAATTTGAGAAAATGTCACCGATCACATTGGAAAATTCAGCCTCTAATACAGTCTAATGCATATATGTCTATTTTAGTCACTCCATTCAAACTATTAATGGGCTTTAACCGAAGACTGAATAAAGGAGTGGACTAAGGGAGTGTGACGTCAGCCATTGCGTTCAGCTCCAGTCAAATGAAAGGTTATGAGAGCAAATTTAGAGCCAGGTCCATATTAGGAATAGGAATTTATTTACACGCAAAATAAAAACACTAGGACCCTGTAGAGCGGGTTAATCCAAACATTTTAAGACCAAAATGACGAGGCTCACAGCAGCGCTTACAGAGAGAGGAGTGACAGTTTCTGAAACCCATGGATATATATATATATTCAGGGCATAAATTCAAATTGTGTGAACTGGACCAAAGCTTTGGTATAAAGATGTTTCACCACCCAAGTGGCTTCTTCAGCTCATGGCAATTATGAGAAGAAATTTCACATTTCGGAAGCATTTTAAATAAGGCTACGTTTGTGTGCTTAAAATATCATAACACATATATGGTGGGGGTGTATGGACTTGAAAAACTCAAAGGAGTACGTCACCTAATGATGTCATAAGGTGGAAACAATAGTTTGGAACTCTGGAGGGAAGATGTCCAAAATGGTGAGAATTAAACACAACTTTGGGTATTTTTATGATGAAATAAGTTTAAAGCTCAATAAACAAGTCTGGCACAATATATATTACGTTTAACATAGAGTTAAAGGTGGATTGTGTAACTTTTATTATTTCTTTGTCTGTATGACATTAAACCTTTCTATCATCACGGAAACCAAACCGAACCAAGATACAGGTCGGATCTGTGGAGAGGCGACCCCACTCGCAGTCTGAATCCCTGTTTTTCTAGGCATTTATGAGCAATAAAACCACCTGTAATTGAGTACATTTAAGGTAAAGCGGTTTAATGCCATACTGTGCCAGCATTCTAGGTAGAGCAATGACATATCCACAGACACAAGCAGGCGATAGACCCACAACCAAAAAGTTACACAGAGCACATCCATATAGTATCTATCAGTATTCTGAAGTGTACGGAGGAGCAGGCAGGTGTGTGAGTGGCTGTGAGCTGTAACGGTCTGGTTGGAGCTGGAAGAGCTTTTGAAAAAGACCCAGCAGGGGGCGAGCTGTTAGGAAGAGGTTAGCCAGCTGCGAAAAACCCCCACAAAACGCCAAAGAGCAAAAGTGTAAAAGAGACTGCGCGCTCAGCAAAGAGAGACACAACCGCAGAGGAGTGAACCGCAACTACCACGAACTACAGAGAGACCGAATCACAGGTCGAACGCGAGGAGTCCTCTGACAGACTAAGTGCCTCTGATCGCTTGACATGCTTCTCCACCTTGAATATGATGCTAAAAAGTCCCGCTAAGCGCTAACCGTCTCCTCCTTTGTGATGCCAGAGGTAAATGGCTACAGCTAAAAAGGTCAATAGGATTCCACTTAAAATCCCAACCACAGAAACGATGGGCGAAAGATAGCAGGGTTATTCACGCAGGCTAACGTACGGTGCTAGCTCAAAGCATTTAGCAAGATTGTGACATAATTGCGGTAAAACGAGTGTCCGCCTTTACGTGTCACCTTTTAGCAATGTGCATTTTAAAAAGCAACTGGTTTTAAAGCAGAACTTGGTATCTCACCTAATGTTTTTCCTTTTTTACGTTTTTTTTTATTGTACAGGACAAGAAATGGCCTGGAAGAGTAGGAAGAGACATTCAGCAAACGGTCTAGTGTGAGTCTTTTGTGCTATTTTTGTCTATTTATTGTATTTTGTTTTATTTTTTACATATTTCAATGTTCAACTTTGACATTAGAGACATAACATTTGAGAACCATGATTATACTATATACTTGCATAGAGACTTAAAGCTTTTGTTAGTTTTCTGTTTGGGTAACTACAATTACAATTATCATATAAAAACTACGCAAATGAACAGACACACAATTTATTTAAGAGAAAAATCGATGCATGTTCTATCTGCACTGGTTTATAAAAGACAATACACCAGATTTAATTCTGATAGCAATTTGCTTTTCTTTTAACACTTTATAATTTGTTTTATCTTAAAGGTGCACTGTGTAACTTTTCTGGCGGAGGGTTCCTGCATCTGCTTGTCTCCATGGAGATACCGTTGCTTGGCCTGGAATGTCCCGTTATGGCACTAAACGTATCCGCCTCGCGTCTACTCAGTGACACGGGTTTTTAACTTGCGTTCTTACTGTGAGCGGGCTCGCCTCTCCGCAGATCTGACGTGTAACTTGGCCCCATGGCGTCGCCTGCTGTCTCCGCTGAGATAAATATTATGTAACGCCCATACTGTGGAACATTACAGGCAACATCTCCATCCCTTAGACAATTTTTTTCTCCATTTAACCAAGTTCCTGTTTAAAACTTTGTAATGGCAGCTTAATCCATTGTGTTTTCTTCCAATAATTACCAATTTAATAAATATCTCAGTGTTTTTTTTGTTTTTTTTTTAACTCCAGAAAGTAAAAACCACAAATACAAACACAGCAAACCCGGATCGATGAAAAAAATATCTTTGTCGAAACAATAATAATCGAACGTGCATAGAGTGAGACATACCTTGTGTTGATCAATTTGGAGGATAATTGCAGGCAGCACATGGAAGAAAAGAGAAAGAAGAAAAACAGATTAGCAAAAAAACTAATTGGATAAAAACAAAAAAAAAAACGACAATAATCTATTCCAAATGTGTCTCGGCGTGTCGCAAAAACAAAAACAAGTCAAAACTAAAAAGTGGAGTTTAGAATAACCACATATGTCGGCCCCATTCGCTAGAACACCTCAGGGGGCAGTTAGTGGGAAGAAAACCTCATAAAGACTCCGAAACAAGTCCTCTGTCTCACCGCTCTTCCACTCCTCTTTCTGTCTCTCTCTATTCTTTCTCTTCACTGTCTCTCTTCTCTTTTGTCCTGTCGCTCCTCTCTTTCTACCTATTTCTCTTTTCTCTATATACTAAAAGCTCATTTCCTTCTCTCTCTTCTGTCTCCTCTATGTTCCTTTCTCTCTCCTCTCTTCTACATTTCCTCCATCTCTCTTTCTTTTTTTTCTCTCTAGTTCCTTGCAAACCAGTCTCTCCTTTCTTATGGTTCCTCATCCTTGCTTTCACTTCTCTTTCCCCCTCTCCCCTCTTCTCCTCTCCTCTTGTGTTTCTCTCTTCTCTCCAGTCTCCATTGGACCATTTCTATCACTTTCCTGTCATTCTCTCTATTCTCTTCTCCATATTTCCCGTCTTTCTTGCTCTCGCCCTCTCTTCTTCACTCTCTTTTCTCTCTAGTTCCTTGCACTCTCATCTTTTCTTCCCTCTCCTCTCCCTCTCCTCACCATAGTCTCTCTCTCTATCTTTCCCTCTCCCCTCTTCTAGCCCCTCTTCCCCTCACTCCTATTCCCACCCTTTTCCCCTCCATCTCATTCCCCCTCTCCTCCCCTCTTCCCCACACACTCACGCCACCTCCTGCCCTCTCTCTCCTCTCTTCCCCTCATCTCATTCCCCCTCTCCCTGTCCTCTCCTCCTCCGTCTCATTCCCCCTCTCCTCCCCTCTTCCCCACACACTCACGCCACCTCCTGCCCTCTATCTCCTCTCTTCCCCTCCATCTCATTCCCCCTCTCCCCGTCCTCTCCTCCTCCGTCTCATTCCCCCTCTCCCTGTCCTCTCCTCCTCCGTCTCATTCCCCCTCTCCCCGTCCTCTCCTCCTCCATCTCATTCCCTCTCCCCGTCCTCTCCTCCTCCATCTCATTCCCCCTCTCCCCGTCCTCTCCTCCTCCGTCTCATTCCCCCTCTCCCCGTCCTCTCCTCCTCCGTCTCATTCCCCCTCTCCCCGTCCTCTCCTCCTCCGTCTCGTTCCCCCTCGTGCCCTCTGTCTGTGTTAGTGGTGACAGTGCAGACTCGTGCCCGTGCGGGCAGTTGGCACGGCGCTGTCTGGCACCGCGCTCCTTTAAAGTGAAAGTGCGGATCGCAGGACAGAGACACGAGACATTCATTAATCAACGCTCCCCACGGGGAACACCGCCTCTGCTGTGGCGGCTACTTTCACTCCCGAACCACTTGTCTCCTGTCCTTCCCCCCTGAATCTGACGGACACACTGCGCTACAGCGGGCCTAACGACACGAAACCGATTCTTGTGAGCTTTAATTCATGCTGTAATGTTGTTAACGCCTCAAAAACAAACCTGGAGTTGTGTTTTGTTTTCGCTGACACGTCCGAGTACTCCTGCATTATTAGTCTGTCTACATCTCCAAAGCTCAAACAGCACAATAGTGGGTCTAACACTGCAGATCGCACGAGTTATAATGGCCTCTACACAGCCAAAGTGATCTGTACATGAATTAAAATCACTCAAATTAAGAGCTTTTACTTGTAGATTAGACTTTATACGTGAAATAATCTCTGCTGCGGCTGCTACTTTCATTCCCATTCAGCTCCTCTTCTGTCCCCCCTGAAACTGCACAATAGTGAGTCTAACACCGCAAAAGATTATCTAGCTACATGAATTATAATGACTACAGATCAAGACACTGAGCTCGGTTTGAGTAGTTTTAAAGGTGCATTATGGAACTTTTCTTGTAGAGGGTCCACCACCTGCTTATAAACTATCTAGCACTGCTTTCACTGTGGATGTATGTTCCTCAGAAACACCAACGATTCTTCTCCGGGGACAACTTGCCCTGGTACCGTCGCATGCTCGTCTCCATGGAGATAGATATTATGTTATTACTTTGCATGTTCCATACTTTGGCATTAAAATCTAAAACAACCTAAAAACAAGCAGGAGAGGTCACCCAAACAAGTCAGATTTAGTTTTGCCCCAGTACAGGTATTAATGAACTCTTAAAAAAATCTAAATGATACAGCATTGTCCTGTCTGCATTATAATGTGCTTTATCCAGAAGTGCGCTGTTAGCATGCTAGATACTGTTAGCGTTGAGAACATCTCTCGCTGAAAGTTGTGAAATGCAGTCAACAAGTAAGTGTAGTAAGAAAGAGTAAAAATGAGCACTTTAACACATCAAATTAAAAACAAACATTACCACATTTTGGTTTTTACGTCTGAGCAGTTTTAACGAAGCTCGATTTTACCCTTTGGCTGCAAACACACCTACTCCACACAACACACATTTACATAATATTAGCGGTGCTTGTGTCTCTAGAGGTGCTTTTGCTGATAGAATGAGTTTGGTTCAGGGACTGACGAGCATCTCAGGATAATTAACGGAAAAGCACAAAGCGAAGTGGGAATTTTTATCTCAAAGCCGCACGTTTAGGTAGCCGTTCTTTTGTTACATCTGCTCCTTTTCCTGCGTTAGCGGGTTTATTAATCATTTTTGGCATTAACTAGCTGGTAATTGTTTTGTAAATGTAATGTGCAGGATTATGGAGGTCTCTGGGGCAGTGGGGTAAAAACGCAAAGTAAGAACCTTTGCTGGTTTGGTTTTCACATAACAGGTCTTAAGAGCAGCGTGTGGTGTGGGAGTCATGATATTACTTAATACTACATCGACCTCAATATATGAACGATTTTGGGGCTCAATATTTATCAAATGTACAATTTATTATTTATTTAACAGTAATACAGTAATATTTGGGTGGCTGATATGTGGGTTTATTCAACACTGAAATAAAAATCAACAGAAACAGTTCATAATTTAAGGTAAAGTATGTCATTTTATGGCGTTACTTGCTTTATTCTATAGAAATAAAACCATACACACTCAATACTTTGTGGAGATAGATACGTTTTGTGCCATACTTTATAATATTATAGCCAAAGGAACAGCATTTCCATGGAAACAAGCAGGAGGAGGTGTTTCTCCAAGCCAAATATGAGCCAGGTTTGTGGAGATGCAAGCCCATTCACAGTAAGCGCGCAAGTTTTCGGCACAGTAAACAACCAAAATGAGAAAACGTGTTTTTATTAGTATTGTATCATCTACTTTTTGGCTAAAAGAATATGTTTTTTTTTTTTGTTTCGCTAATTCTGTTGTCGTGGTTTCAAAATGTTTTCTTTTCCAGTCAAAATGATCTTTCAAGTGGAGTAAGGATGCTGCGTGGTTTTCTTTACTGGTTAGCGATGATCTCCCCTCATATCTAAGGCCTGCCTGTAGAAAGTTGTCGTTTTAGATTCTACACAGGGGAGAGAGAGCAAAGGAAGACAAAATAATGGCTGGACGTCTATATTTTGTTTGTCGTAAATACACTGAGGACAACGCGCTTTGATCGCCCCAAACAGTTGCCGCAGCTGTTTGAGAGTATCAGAAGTAACACTAGAGCTCATTCTCAGACACAGAGATAAAAGGAGCCCCAAAACACAGCACCTACCTCCACTTTGGCCTCTGGGAAATCCTACAGCTAATGGAGGAAGACTCGAGGAAACCAGTGTATCTGAACAGTTCACACATACACACCACACACTTACATACAAATGTGTTTGATTTGATTTTTTTATTTGAAAATTGGACATTTTCTTCAAGGTGAGACTGTGTGAGAAAAAAAAACAAATCTTAAAGGCGCACTATGTAACTTTTTGGTTGGGGGACCCTCCACCAGAGGCTAAACAACTCATCCCATATGTTATTCAAAGCCCAGTTCTGTCTCATTTGGATTATTGTGCGGTTGTTTGGTCCAAATACTTCAGTGAATAATATGAGGAAACTACAGTTAGTGCAAAACAAAGCTGCGCGTGTTGCTCTAAAATGTGCGTTAAGAACAAGTGTTATCGAAATGCAGGAGCGACTCTCGTGGCTCTGGGTGAAAGAGCGATGGTTGTCTGCGAAAATAAGCTTTTTAAGAAATATTATGACAACTCGGACACCATCTATGTTCTATGTGCCATTAAACAAATTATGTGTCTTAAACAAATGAACTGTATGAATTTAAATCTGTGATTAACATGTCGTATATGTTTTGGGGATTGTATTTAATCTATAGTTAATGACAAAAGTTGTAAATTATGTTTACGCGTAAAAATTTTGCTTTTGAATTGTAATACTGCAAATTTAAATGGACCCCAGGAAGAGGAGCTGACGCAGTCTAATAAGCAATAAACAATAAACCAGAAAAGTTACACAATGCACCTTTAACACAATCACCCACTTCACTGTCTAATAAGCAATAAACAATAAACCAGAAAAGTTACACAATGCACCTTTAACACAATCACCCACTTCACTGTCTTAAGCACTTACTGTGTATATACAAATATGTTTTATTCAAGGTGAGTTTTTCTTTTGAAAGCTTAAAAATCCAAATTATATTAGAAAAATTAGGAAATGCTATATTTGAAAATTGTAGTTTAAGATATAAAACAAGTTTACGTTTCTTTTTTTGGTGGAACTAGGCTATGTGCTCATCTGTGCTATGTGTTATGCCTTTGCCTGGAATGTTCCACAGTATCGCATTCAACTGTCTCCATGGAGATAAGCAGATGACGTCACAGGGCGCAGTTACGGGTCATATCTACGTAGAGGGGACTGTGAGTGATTAACTTCAAGACAGACATGTTTAATGCCACACTGAGGGACATTTCGGTCAAAGCAAAACCATCACCTTTAACACAAACATGTCACTTGCTGCAAAAAGAAAGAAGTTCTGGTTTAGTCGTGGTTAAGTTTAGATTTAGAACATCTATTTGTTGGCTAAAAAGGTTACATACTGTGGCTTTAAAAACATGTTTCTTGTTTCTTGTTAGTAGGTTGAATTCTGTCGTTATGGTTTTAAAATATCTGTTCATTTTTCAAACAAGATAAGTTTAGATTTGGTTTGACTTTACTACGGGATTTTGTGTTTGATTTGTTTTTTTCATGTTTTTTATTTTATTTTATTAGCTTACTGTGTCAAAATCGCAATTTAAAACATCACAGAAAATATGGTTAACCACAATTTTCCAACATGAAAAATGGTGGCAGACTACTGGACCTACTGGGATGCACTTATGTTATCATCACGTCTCAAATTCACATTTCCAACAGCACATGAGGCCTCCCTGAGAATTCTGTCCATTTGAGGAATTAGCATTTAAACCCTGCAAATGAGTCTGGGGGCGGACAGGGCGAGACGTCAGGAAAAATGAAGGAAAAAAATATGGAAATTTTGATTATGGTTCAACAGATGGGCTTGGATTCAGACAGGAAGCAGCTGACATTTGTGTGCCAAGGGGAAATGGGCACAAGGATGAACTATGTGGAGCAGTATTAGCTCAACTGGCAGAGATGTCAACTATAAGTGAAAGGTTGGGGGGAGGGTTTGGCTGATGTCCTTGAGCAAGACACTTCACCCAGCGCCTGTTTGAGGACTTGTGTGTGAGTAGACAACCTCGGTATCTGCTGTGGATGAAAATGCAATCAATTTTTAAGTGATATTCATTGATAAAATCGCTAGCATTTCTGCCTCTTTCATATTTTAATTCTCCACCAAGGTACTACTACTACTACTACTACTACTACTACTACTACTACTACTACTACTACTACTACTACTACTACTACTACTAATAATAATAATAATAATAATAATACATTTTATTTATTAGGCGCCTTTCTGGACACCCATTTAATAGTGTATTGGACAGTATTTGAATTACTACTACTACTACCATGACTACTACTACTTCAACTACTACTACAACAACTACAACTACTATTATTACTTCTGCTACTATTACTACTACTACTTCAACTACTACTACAACAACTACAACTACTATTATTACTTCAGCTACTACTACTACTTCAGCTACTACTACAACAATTACTATTATTACTTCAGCTACTACTACTACTTCAGCTACTACTACAACAATTACTATTATTACTTCAGCTACTACTACTACTTCAACTACTACTACAACAACTACAACTACTATTATTACTTCAGCTACTACTACTACTTCAGCTACTACTACAACAATTACTATTATTACTTCAGCTACTACTACTACTTCAGCTACTACTACAACAATTACTATTATTACTTCAGCTACTACTACTACTTCAACTACTACTACAACAACTACAACTACTATTATTACTTCAACTACTACTTCAACTGCTACTACTATTACTACTTCAGCTACTACAACAACAACTACTATTATTACTTCAGCTACTACTATTACTACTTCAACAACAACTACTACTACTACTACTACTACTACTACTCATTAAAGTGGACTATGTAATTTTTCTAGTGCAACTTTTCTAGTGTGTCAGTCACCTGCTTGTCTCCATGGAGATGTTTTTACCTTGCCTCAAATGATCCACAGTAGGGCATTAAACTCATCCATGACATCTCCATGACGACATGAAAGAGACGCCACAAGGCCAAGTTACAAGTCAGCTCTGTGGAAAGGCTGCCCTGCGCACCACCGTAAGAATCCAGGTTTCCCAAGGTGTTTTTCAGCCAACAAAAAGGCATTTGTATCTAAATTAATGCAAATTTGATACGTTTAATAACATACTGTGGTACAAGGCGACGACGCAATTACATCGCCGTGGAGACAAGCAGGTAACATAGCCCCACCCCCCCGTTCTCCCAATACACACGTGCGAAAAGTTACACAGTCCACCTTTAATTATTCTCATATAATTGTCTAGAGCGGAAATGAGAGCAAATATTTTGACAAGCGCATATGTTCCAATTGTGTATACTGTGCTCAGATTTACTCAGAGTATGCAAATGAGTTCATATGAGATTCTCGAGGGGCAGGGAGAGAGAGAGAGGGGGCTCCTGTTCAGTCTGCCTGCTCCCCTCACACTCACACTCTCCACTATGGCTCCCAACAAATTACCTGCAGAATTGGAAGCATTATTGCACAGCACCTAATGACTGCTCTTAATGCTCCTGTAATTAACCGTCAATAGGAAAATAATTGACAGGAACAGCAGCTGGTCCAAAGAAAAACAAATGGAAAACAACTGGCCACGTAAAACCGCAGCCAGACGTGGAAATAAGTTTGGATTTTTGCATGTTTAAAGGGCTTATAGGCATTTGTTTTGTTGTCTCCTCATCGCAAACCTACCTGGAGTTGTGTTTTTGCGTTTCGTTCACACATTCGGGGCACACAAACCCTGCTCGTTCAGTTCTTCTCTCAAACTCCACTTCCGCTTTGTGATGTCATGCGGTAATACAGGAAGTGCTCCACTGCGTTTTTTTAAACTCCACGCACCTTCACCACCTTCATCGTTTGGATAATTTCAGCCCTGGAATTGTCAATCTCTACTGAAGAAAAGGTCAAATGTATAGTTGTTAACTTGCAAACCACCTCTTCGTGACATCATAAGGTGGAACAGGGCATTTTGAGCTTTGGAGATGTCGACAGATTTAATAATAATAAAGGGTTACTTCAATAAGTGTGAATGAAACAAAACACAACTCCAGGTATGTTTTTGAGGAGATAAAATATTCCAACATGGTTTTAAAGGGACGGTTCGGAATTTTGGACATAGAGCCTCATTTCCTCACGAGTGTTGGAGACGTGTGGAGACACTTCTTTTAAAAATTCCATCCAGTCCTTGTATTTGGAGAGGCTGCTGGTGCTAGGCTAGTTTTACCCAGTCGACAGTGCACCCGAGGCAAAGCAATTATAACACCAGACTGTCGATGTGAATGTCTGTGTCGACAGAATAACTGTAGAAGTAAAACCAACCTTGCAGCAGCAGCGAGTTGTACTTCCTGATAGAAGCTCGGCAGCGGCGGACTGATATATGAGAAAATAGTCCCTCAACATGTGACAATTCTATCAGCACAGACATTTACATCGATAGTCTGGCATAGTAATAGATTTGCCTCGGGTGCCCTGTGGACTGGGTAAGACAACAAGCAAAGACTGGAAATACAGGCACTGGATGGAATATTTTAACAAGTGTCTCCACACGTCTCCAACACTCTGGCACACGAGGAAATGAGGCCCTATGTCCAAAATTCCGAACTGTCCCTTTAAAGCTCACAAGAGTCAATTTAGCATAATATAGGACCTTTTTCTTTTATTTACGATGTTTTTGCCTGGACGAGCTTTCCGCTGTGTTGCATGCATTAAGTGCAATTTGCAAGGTATTTTGCAGTGACATCACAAGGTGGAACAGAGCATTTTGAGCTTTGAAGATGCAGAAAGCCGAGTAACGCAGGATTACTCAAACATGTGTGAATGAAACAGAACACAACTCCAGGTATGTTTTTGTGAAGGTAAAAATATTCGAACACGGCTTAAAGCTCACAAGAGTCCATTTTGTGTAATATAAGACTTTTTAACAATACGCTTTTTCTTTTCTTTTCTGATCTTCTTTTTGCCTGGCCGAGCTTTCCACTATGTTGCATGCATTAACCAGTGTAATTTGCGGTGACTTTGAAGTGTCCCTGTGCTGAATAATAGCCCCGTATTCTCTCTCCTTCTCAACAGGACTCACAATGTATTCTACAGCCTACATCTCTCCAATTTTTCCAGTCTGTCGTCTTAATTCAGCATACATCTTTCTTTTATGGTTTTCACTCTCCATATTTTGCCATTGTTGATGTGGCTCTAAGCTTTCGCAGACCCTCCCTCTGTCAAGCTGTGTCTCCGTAGGTGACAGGTCCCACTGCTTCTCATTGCGATGCACAACACAGCGGCGCGCACGCTTCTCCTAGCTCCTTGTTTCCGTCCTTCCTTTCCTTCTCCTCCTTCCTCCTCTCTCTTCTCGCAATCCGTTAGCCCCTCACTCCTGCCTCCTCAGCCCCATTACTTATTGATTGGAGGAATACAGGGGCCAGAGGAGGGCCTATAGACTGACTCTGAAAGCAGGTTGGCGGCTAGCCACTATTTTCATACCATACAGCGCGGGGAGCCATGTTTAATCCAGCGTGCCAGTGGGGACATGGGGGTCAAAGGTCATGAGGGTAGGGCATCCGAGCTCATCAAATATGGACGCCTTATGGCAAAGCTGATGGGGATTAGGAGAATGTAAAAGGGTGGAGATTCGCAATGTATATTGGAAATTTATTGGTGCTCTGGGGTAAGGATGAGGATAACTCGAACTAAAATATGCAGACACATACCAGTAGTGACAGGTTGCCACGGTAGCATTGGATTCAAAGAACAGATTTACATATTTCTACAAAAAATACCACAACACTATAAAATGAAACATGTTTGTTGAGTTTAAGGTTGTACAGATGAATTATTATAGAAGACAACTAGTCGGGGAGTGTTTTTATTCATAGACTATAGTAGACCAGTCAAAGATCTTTTATTAAAGGTGCATTGTGTAACTTTTCTGGTGGAGGGTCTGTCAAATGCTTTTCGCCATGGAGATGTTATTGCTTTGTCTGAAATGTTTCACAGTTATAAATTAACCCTTTCTATCTTCATGGAGACCAAACCAGGCCAAATTACAGGTCAGATCTGTGGAGAGGCGACTCCACTGACAGTCAGAATCCCTTTTCTCTAGGTATTTTTGAGCTATAAAACCATCTGTAATTGAGGTGTTTAATGTCACACTGTGGAACATTCCAGGCAGAGCAGTGACATATCCACTGAAACAAGCAGGTGACGGATCCTCCAACCAAAAAGTTACAAGGTGCACCTTTAAATACAATTTTAATCAGGTAGAAGTTAAAAAGGGATTAGTTGTTGTTTCGAAAATGATTATTTGTTTACCTTTTGATTCGATAACGCAGCTGACTCAGACGTGATCTTAGTAATAATTGGGAGATTTTTGTGATTTTAGCGTCTTGCCCGAGAACATCTGTGGGAGCTGGAATCACACCGCCAACCTGATCCAGGGACTCAGTGGATCTGACCACTCAAAAAATTATGTTTTTTTGTTTTTTTAATGTCAAGAGTGCGAATCGGACCACCAACCTTCTGATCAGTGGACAAATGCTCTTACCCACTGCGCTACTGTCGCCTTAAGATTTGAACCGTAAAAGTTTGAACAAATCAGTTCTACGGCTAATTATTGCCTCATTTTGTTATTTATTTATCACAGCTCACACCTTTTAATGATACCGTCTATTTTTTTATTGGTTTACTCAGAATATACTGCTTTGTGTGGCAAGTAGTTTCAGTTTCAGAGTTCTTCTCTTGGATTATGTTATGATGAAATAAAAAGACATAATGTCGTCTGATTCAACCTATAAATTCTCCACCAAATGCAATGGAAAAAGTGTCATCTACAGGGACAATATGCAAAACAACATGTCTAGATACCAGTGGCTTTCAAACATGTTTCACCCCTAGGTCGAGGTGAGCTTTCCGATTGCTGGCGAAGTAAAAATCCCTCTTACAACCTTTATTTTTATTCAGGTTGGACTAGATTTCTTCACCCACTCACCTCCTCATTTTCTCACTTTCCTGGAGCCAGGCAATCAGCTGAGTCCATTCTAAGAGGCTCTCAGGCCCCCTCCCCTCTCCCCTTTGAATAAAGTACAAATGGTGCACCTGGTTGCCTGGCTGGCCACGGAGAGCTCAATTTGAAGGGACATTGTGCCATTAAATTCCACCGAACTCTACACTGTCGAAGTCCGCAGCGATACAATGCAGTAATAGGGATGTATATGCGTGGAAGTGTATGTGTGTGTGCCCCCTAAAGGTCACTGACAGTACTGCAGTTGCTCGTCAGCAGTTTTAGAGAGCAGCGTGGCAGCAAGGAGGAAAGGTTGACGTGGTAACAATTTATTTGAGTTCCGGAGGTACGAAATGGTGGATTTTATGGATGTCTTGCGAAACGAAAAGAGGAGAGACTGAGATAAGGAAGAAATATGACAAGGGACAGTGTGGAGACAGAGCAGTGTTAGATTTTACATCTGCTATTCATGATACCTGATTTTCAAACTGTGAAAGAAGGAAGCAGGCATTGATACCTTTCTTACTAATTCTTTAGGGAGAAATGAATCTAAATTGACTAATTTGTGAAAGAAAATTTGGTAGTGCAGCTATAGTGTGGAAGGTTTTGTTCAGGCCAATCTCAGGAATCAATCAGGAGGGTGAGTACATGAATGGATCCTGTAAATGTAAAATCAGGTGCTTGTACAGGACAAGCAACATTAAAAAGCCTCTTACTGTCATATCACAATGTACGTCACACAAGGCTTGAATACACTGATCACAATTATAAAAGGCCATTTATTTATTTATTACAATTGATTCCATTTGTAATAATAAAGGACTTTTTGTTGTTGTTGTTATATTTTATTCAAGCCCCGTGTGACAAACCTTCTTGTGCTACAACAGTAAGAGGCTAATCTTGTATTTTAATAACCACATCCAAGTGTCCAAAAATTGCTAAATAAATAAAATACATTGTTGTTTGTATTATTACCTCCAAAACTACAGCTCTTATTTCTTGCACTGGTCAGTTTGTCAACTGATTCAAAATTGTTTATCCCCAATAAAAAATGTGTTCTTAAAGGTGCATTGTGTGACTTTTCTGGCGGAGGGTTAATCAAGTGCTTATTCTCCCTGGAGATGTTATTGCTTTCTCTGGAATGTTTCACAATGTGGCATTAAGCCTTTCTATCTCCATGGACACCAAACTAGACCAAGTTACAGCTCAAATCTGTAGAGAGGCAAACCCACTGACATTAAATTAAATGCCTGTTTTTCAAGGTGTTTCTGAGCTGTAATTCTGTAAGTGAATAAATGTAAGGCAGAGCTGTTTAATGTCACACTGTGGAACATTCCAGGCAAACAGTTACATAACGCAGCTTTTATGTTTGAGTTCATCTACAGTATTTATCTCCACTCACCACAACTGCTCACTCAAATAGCATCATATCAACTGAAAAGATGCAGCCATGAGGTCAGACCCAGCCAAAAGCAGTGTGAATAAAAGCTTTCATAACCAAGTACAGTGCATTAGCTTTGGAAACTGTATTAACGTTAGCAATGGGCGTTTGGGGAGATACTGGAGGACTGTGCGAGGCAAGGACAGTGCATTAGAAAATAGAGAGATAGCAGCATTAGCCTTGGCAGCAGCACTCCGTCTCCCCACTGATTTCGATGAGCTCTTCCTCTCCGGTTGCCGTGTAAATGATCAATTGGCCAGCGTTTAGCCGGGCTCCATGTTAGCCGTACGTCACTGTATATGTTCTGTATAGGGGAGGCTGTTAGCTCGCCGGCTAACCTATGTCTGACGGAGAGCAGAGGGTTCCCTACGGGGCAACACAACAGCACATTAATCACCTTATGCTAGCCTCATTTTCCAATACACCAAATACAAGGCTAGTTAAGTATAGGCAGGATAGATTGTAGTACAGCGCTTTATTGCGTGCATTAAGAAGGGTGTACAGGAAATACTTGCCAATGTGTAGCTGTAGTGTAACTGTTTATCCGTCTGTCTGTAGTTATTTTTACAACTGAATGTACTTTTATTATATAAGCTTTATTATAATTTATACTAATATTACTGTTATTGTTGTTTTTCTGTGTTGTTTGTTGTATTTTTGTTGTTGTGCGTGTATTTTTTAAATTTGTTTTCACCGGGGGGTAAATGTTTGTCATATTAGAATAGAATAGAAAAATATAACACAAATAATTTTTTTAAAGTTTTAAAAAGTTTATATTATCTGTCAAGTATGCACAAAACACAAAAGTTAAAGGCTCTCAATGAAGAAATGTGAAAAATACAAGTTTATAAGAAATAAAAACAAGGCATTACACTTAATGATAAAAAAGTTACTCCTCACTTCCCTAATGCATTCCTAGCATCCTAATGAATCACAACAAAGGGTTTATAAGCTATTTTTACAACTTTCAGACGCCGGAGCAGCTTTGTTGTCTGTAATGTTAACAACTAGCATGCTAACAGTGCACCAGCATTACTTCCTAAAACGCGTTATAATTAGATACACACAGCACACAATATATCCGTACTGTGGCGAAACTATTTTTACTTTATTCAGACATTGCAGCTGATGTCATCAACATTCCCTGGGGGCGTGACGCTAACTTTAGACACTGCTCTGTCTAAGGCTTTGTTACGCAAGTTAGACTTTAATCTGAGCTTCGTTTTAACACAATCTTAAAACGTTTTTTGGCTGTTTGCTAATGTGTGCGCCGTGTCGCCATGGCAATTCCTTAACATTCGACCATTAGAGATACATGTAGAACACCCAGCCAACCCAGCATGATGTGACTACAATGCATCAATTAGTTGCAAAAATTGGGTACGACCTCTTTAAGTAGATAAAGTAAAGCATTAGGAGAAAATACATACTTTTCCTGACTAACTCCAGGGTGTGCTTTGTCCAATAGTTATTAGTATCCTCTAAGATTACATAACTGTCTACCTTTTTTAAAAATAAGTCTACCTCACAAGGAAAAAGATGGTAGAGTTGTAGCTCATACCTGCACAGCGCTAACAGGTGTGTAGCGTGATGATCTGAGGATTTTCTAAAGATAAACATGAAAGCTGCCCAAATTATGAATGGACTCATATCTGGCTGCACGGTAAACACTGGGCTGTTTGAATTCACAGAAAGCGGAGCCGTTTTCCAATCACAGCGCAGCGTTTTTGTTTTGTTTTTCCAGATCATCAGGGTGGCATAAAGCAGACAGGAAACATGACAGCGTTTAACACAAGCAAAGGACCTGTCACCTGAAGACAAGGAGCAGGTAAACAAATACAGACGGAGTCAGTCGGAGAGGAGTATAGACTGTAATACTGAGAAAGTGAAAGAACTACCTATAAGTATGTCTGTGCGTTGATACTTTGCACTTAGTCTATCTTCTTTACATTTCTTCAGTTACAAGTGGTTTTATAGCTCCAAAAGACTTTGAAAAACAGACATTCTGACTGTGAGTGAGGTCACCTCTCCACAAATATCACCTGTAACTCGAAGATTGAAAGGTTTAATACCAAACTGTGAAACATTCCAGACAAAGCAATAACGTCTACACGGAGAAAAGCATCTGACGGACCGTTCACTAGAAAAGTTATACTACAAAAAAGCTTCGCCAAAATTTAATATATATAAACACTTAAATCTATCAGGAAATGACTTAAAAATAGCAAAATTATCTGTCGATGCAGCAAGATCATTTTACTTGACAAGTTATCTTAAAATAAACGACCTCTAGACTGGAATTAAGTCGTCTCAGAAGTAGTGAAGATGAATAACCTGATGTAAGTTTTAAAATCTTGTCCAGATCATAGAAATCTGAAGTGTACATAATGCACCTTTAAATTAGTCTCTCTTTTTAGTTGAAAATCAAGGCCCTCCACCAGATGTGATATGGCGCAAACTGAAATTTTAGGTCTGTTTTTTAATTCCAATTTTCAGTAAATATTTAAACAAAGAGATAGCACGTTTTCAATGTAACTTAAGTAACTTTTTCTTTCTCTTTCTCTGTAAAAACGTACCATTCCTTTACTATATCATTTTAAGCTATGAACTAATTAACGAGACAAACTAACTCCGCTCTCTAAATGCAACAATAGTGGTTCAAAATGCATTTGTCCCTGAACTAAACAACAACTTGAAAGATGCGTAACACGGAGATGTTGTTGCTTTGTCTAGAATGTTCCGCAGTATATTTTAAACCTATCTTTCACGGCAAAGACGGGTCACAGCACTACGCTACATTACAATTCAGATCTGTGGAGCGGCGCCTCTGCTCACAGAAGGAATTACTGTATTTTTGAGAAACAGAAACACCCGTAATGTATATAAAAAAAGGGTAGCTGGATATGTTTAACGTCGCACCATGGAACATTTCAGACAAAGCAATAACTTCTCCATGAAGAAGTAGCGGACCCTCCAGCAGAAAAGTTGCGCTGTGCACCTTTAGTGTCCATCCCCACCACTGCACAGACAGATCTCCATGTGTTTACTCCCGTGAGCATTGCCTCGCCCGTCTTAAATCATTCAAATCTTCCCCAGTCCTTTTGTTCAGTACTATATAAATACTTGTTGGGGCTGACATTTGACAGGCACACACTTGCAGCTTTGTTTTGCCTGTTGTCATGATTTTATGTATTATTTTAAAGTGTTTCCATTTGAGTGGCAGATTGTTGCACCACTAGCCTCCCTGCTGGTTTCGCTCAAATCAAACAGAGAATTGTTGCTTTTATAGCTTTATATACGACTTTCTGGATCTCACTATAGTGTTTAAGTGTTTTTTTAATATGTCTCTTTATTTTACTTGTTTCATCAGTCCATCAGTCCTATGTTCAGGTTGAGGCTAGTTCAGTTTATATCCAGTTAAATCAGTGTTTGGTCTAGTTTAATGTCTTTTTTAAGTATTATTTTAGACCTGGTTTAGTCTAGACTACAGAATTCACACTTGCTGGTTCAGTTCAGTTGTAGATCTCAATTTGAGCCTCAATTAAAGCTCTGGTTTAATCCTGGTCCCCATTTATATTTTGTTGTATGTTTAATAGTCTTGGTGCTACTACAATGTACAATGGGATTAGTATTAAGGTATTAATAAAAGGTAGTTACTAAGACTGAATCATTCCTACTAAACAATTTGTTCAACATGAATTAAGTCTTCCTGTGCTTTAATAAGAAAGTGTAATGGTTATTAAATACTAAGGATGGCCCAGTATGTATTTTTTGAGCAGATAATCCATATTTGCGGATACTATGCTTTTAAAATCTAGAGTACAGACCAGATTTATGTTAAGTTATAGCAAAGTTTACAAATTAACATTTCACTTTTGTAAAACTAATAAAATGTGAGATATAAATTCACATTTTCACTCATGAGTCTGTTCAAAAAGACAAATCTGAAGCACCGACGACAAACGGAGACTGAGACATGGGCGCTCAAAAGACTGGAGAAGAGCAAAAAAAATATCTGTGCCAAATATCGGCTACATTTTTAATATCGAATGATGCGATAACTGTGACACTACTCCTTTCCCGGTATTTTATTATGTTATTGTGCGTCCCTTTGTAGTAATGTCTACTGAAAATATCAGTGCAAGCGTTAAGAAAATGTGAATGGTTCAGCAAGCAAGGTTTGGACGTAGCACACATTATACTGTGAATTCAGCAAAAAATAACGAAAAAGAAAAAAGAAAAGAAAAAGACTGGTGATGAGCTAAGAGTAAAGCAGTACGCCATCTGCTGTGTGAGAGGAAATGCAAATCACATCTGAGTAGGTTGTTGTTGTAGATTATTGTTTATGGCTAACTACTCATCTATTTCCATACAGGACACAGTGAACATAACCACTACGACCGTCGCAGGGTTTAGTGTCTGTGTGTTGCCGTAGAAACACTAATAAATATTGTTTATGTCCCTGTGGGGAGCTCACCTGTAAAATGGCCTTCCTGTTTGTGTGTTCTTGCTTAGGTACTTTGGTTTGCATTTATCTTCACAATGTGGGAAGTAATGAACACTAACATCTGTAGCCAGGGTCCAATTAACCACCAGTGCATCTGCCGCTGGTCTGTCTCTGCTTAGTTTCTGAGATATGGCATTGCATGGGGAGAATCGAGTGGGCGGCATAATGTACCGTGTTCTGATCATACTTTTAAAGCTAAACTAATCCAGAAAAAAATAAAAATAAAAGACCTTTAGATTCAAGCAAGTTTAAAATATCTGAAATAAAAAGTTAAATTCATTATGGTATTTCAAGTAATCCTTCAAATACAAAACTGTAAACTCATCAAATACTAAAGGGACAAAGAATAACCTAAATACTAACATAAAAAACAATGATTGATACTGATACTGTAGTGGGCTATGTAATTTATAATCTAATAGAGGGTCTGTCACTCACTTTTCACCACAAAAAATGTTATTGCAATGCCTGGAATGTTCCACAGTATGTCATTAAACTTACCTATCACCAGTCACCATGGAGACAAGCAGGTCAGCGCTCTCCTCATTAGTAGAATTTAGGATTTGCAACAGGAGCTCGCCTGTAAAATGGCCGCCCTGTTTGTGTGTTCTTGCTTAGGGACTTTTTTTAGTTTTTTAGTTTGCATTTATCTTCACAATGTGGAGAGTAAGAATGTAGGATTTCCTGTGTATTTTTAGCGATAAAAACACCTGTAATTGAATAAATGCGAGATAAGTTGGTGGCAGACCACACATTAGAAAGGTTACATCACAGGTGTCAAACACGCGGCCCAGGGGCCAGATCTGGCCCTCCAAGACCTTTAATCTGGCCCTCGGCTGATTTTCTACTAAAATATTTACAATTTTCAGATTTTTCTGGTAATTTTCTGCGCAGCTTAGCATTGCAGCATCTCCAGTGCTTCTGTGTGTGGCGCCTCCACCAGGGCAGCACAAATGAAGACCTGCCTCTTTCCAAATGCTCTTAAAGGACGATCATTTTGACTGTGACCGTGACATCAGCAAAATGTCCAAAATGAGAAAAGTGGAGCTGAGTGCAGGATTTTCTAAGACAAATGGACTAATTCTTATTTGTTCATGGAGGTGAATGGGAAACCTGTGCTCAGTGTGTTTGCAACAAGTGGCGGCGCTCAAGGAAAATAATCTTAAACGGTACTACAAGACACTGTGAAAAATACAATAACTTGAACAGAGAATTGAGAAAACAGAAGAGAAATGAATTATTGTTGGGACTGAAGAAACAGACGTCTGTTTTCACCCAGGGGCCAAGAGGTTAGTGATGCTGCTGTGAAAGGAGCTACCTAACCTACCATGTTATAATATTTTGTAAAATAAAATCAAATAAAAAAGATTTCCGTAATAGATTTGTGTTTCTCTGCACAAATATTTGGACTCATTGCTATTTTTGGGGTATATATGTCATGAGTTTTCTGATCCGGCCCCTTTGGAATCAAAGTTGGTTGTATGCGGCCCCCGGACCAAAATGAGTTTGACACCCCTGGGTTACATAGAGCGTCTTTAAATTTTATGCACTAACCAGTTAATGTTTGAGCTCAAATTAGTCCAAAATGTGAAATTATTTTAGGATTAGTCATTTGTCTTTCTGGCATCACTTTCTGGGAAAAACATTAAACATACAATAGATAAGAGTCATTATCTGGGTTTTGTGTTTGAAGTCCAACCAAAGAGCAGATATGACCATTTTTTTACAGCTTACATTCCATTATTACATATTTATGACTTTTGGATGCAAGATCTGAGAAATACAAAACGATCAAAAGAGACTGGCAGTGCCGTAATAGTGAGTAATACGGTAGCGGAGACGCAGACAAAACCAGTCTTTATATGTGGTGAACGGGAGCAGTGTCCATTATCCATCTGCCTGTCTCCTCTGCGGTTTTGAAGCCATCACCTGCCCCGGGGCGAACTCTGTCACCAAATTGAGGTCATGTGTCACTGGGCTGCGATCCTGTTTGTTCCGCAGAAGGACGGAATCAAAGAGGACTGAGCCGTCCCCGAACCGCGGCCCGAGTCACAGATGTACATCGGCGCCCTGAAGATCCCGTAGGGGGCAGCACCACTTGACCCCGTTAAATATTTACTGCTCCTGCCAGCACCCACTGCCTCGTGCGCTCAACGGCTGTCATAACATTGTCACATATATTTACTGGTCTAAGGGGGGTAATGTTAAGATAGAAATAGGACCGGAGATGAAAAAGACCTCACAGCTCCACCGTGTAAGTAAAAATAGACTTAAGTACACATACTACGTAACTTGCTGTCGAAATGTTTCAATAATAAAAAATGAACTCAAGCTGAAGCAGTTTTATTTTCATTTTGGATGCTGTATTGCACTGAAACTCAGGGGAAAACACGCATTCTCACTGTGAGTCAGGGAGCTCGCATCTCCACAAACCTGACACTTACTTGGCCTAGAAGAGCGCTGCCTTCTTATCTCCATGGAGATGTTATTCCTTTGGCTATAATATTCCACAGTATGGTATAAAATGTGTCTATCTCTATGGAAATCGTTGCTTTAACAAATTATTCCTGTTGAAGTTGAGATTTATTTTTCCTGTCTTCATTTTCTTTCTCATAAAGTGTGCATCTTTAACTTTATTGACTTTACTGTGGAAGGTAATTGCTTTCTCTAGCTTGTTGCCTAGAAAACTTTGGTTTATACTGTTCTTTTATAGCCATATGAAGGTTAAAGATGCATTTCTAACATTATAGTAAGTTTATCAAATTGAAAACAGCATATTTTAGAAAGTTTTACGCAGTTAAAACCTGGAACAGTCATTCTGAACATAAGATAAAATAAGATAAAATAGGACTTTATTGATCTCGCAGTGGAGAAATTCAACAGTCACAGTAGCTCCAGGACAGTTTAGTGCAAAAAGGGAAAAAAGTGTGATGCAAACAAGATAAACAGTAATAATAAAAATAGAAATAATAATAAAAATAATAATACAAAGTGAATAAGTATATGTACAAAATGTACAAAGAGAGACAGGCCACTCTGACCATGTTTAAATCCAGGCTCAAATCTGTTCTGTTTAACTTTGCGTATTTTTATTCTGCGCTCTTGTCTCTTCACTTTTAATGCTGATTTTATGATGCTTATTTATGTTTTGACTTGTGTGTATTGTGAGTTTAATGTCTTTCTTATCCTGTAAAGCACTTTTAATTACTTTATGTACGGATTGTTCTATACAAATAAACTTGCCTTGCCCCGAAATCTTGGTTTATACCTTTTTTTAATTCAATATTGCTTCTTTTTTATTTTATTCACTTTTTACATGTAATTTTACTTATTTGCTTAGGCCAGATGTCTGTGTTTCTCTCAATGCCTCTTTAATGAAGAGCTCACAGCTGACATCATCAAATGTACGTCTATAACGCGACTATAGGAAAGGCTCAATTACTCCAGTGACACAGGCCATTGTTTGGATAATGGGGAGAGAAGTCATGCATGTATGAAGCCTGTGTACACCCTATATGACTCTATATGTGTGTACGTGAAGGAGGGGGGTCAAGTTAAAGGGGGGGGGGGTCAGGCGTCACCCACGGGAGGGCAGCAGGGCCGATGATTCTCCCCGCTCCATTGTGTTTAACCTTCGACCTTTCCAAGTCAATGCGTTGAATGTGTCTAGACCACTTACCGATCAGCGCAGTCCAAAGAAATAAAGACTTGCCTCGGGATATTCCTGACCAAGATTATAGAAAATTGTCCGAGGGCCAACGGGAGAGAGTGGCGCTTTTGTTATTATTAAAGGGGAGGGTCTGTGTTGTGATTCCCAGAACGGACGAGATAAATGATGAGTTTTGTTTTGGTTTCTTATTTTGCATTTCGCGGTTGTCACGGGGGATTTTATGTCATTACCTTTTTTGTATCCGGAGTGTGAGTCGCGTGTGAAGTGTCTTGCCCAGAGACACAGCTGTATGCACTCGAGCGGGGTTTCAACAGTATATCAGTGACATTATCAGTAGCAGTGATATCGCAGGGGTTTCTAGATATCGTATTGGCGTGATATTGAAGTTTTAACCGATATTTGGCATGTTTTTGTTTAGTTTTTTCTAGTCTGTGTGCCCGTGTGTAATTCCCAGTTTGTCCGCAGTGCATCAGATGTGTCTTTTTAAACACACTAGAGAATTAAAATGGAAATAAAAGAGCAATGAAGCTAAAAATGTGGCTGTAGGTTTACGTAAACATGTAGCAAATAATTTATATAACTCATACATATTCATTTTAAATAAAAATTTCACTTACTTAAAACACTACTACATCTTATTGTCCACTTGTGCATCCTGCTATAGATTTAAAAAGTATAAATATATTGGTATCGGCAAATATACGATCCAAACCCATGGGTATCAACTTTCTATTATGTTGAATGAAATTGCTAATTGCTATGGCAACAGTCCCAGTTTTTCATCATTCCGAACCCTATGGACAGAACCATCACTACCTCAGTCACTCCAGTTAGAAAAATAAGTCAAAAGCTGCAATTGTTATGTTAAAGGTGAACTGTGTAACTTTTCTGGTGGATGGTCCGTCAGTTCCTTCTCTCCGTGGAGATACTGCCTGGAATGTTCCACAGTATGACATTAAACAGCTGGGCGGTATGACCAAAAATTGATATCACGGTATTTTTTTAAATTATCACGGTATCACGGTATTTAACGGTATTTTTGTCTTTGGCTAAGTGGAGTGTGATAGAGTTCGTAATATCATTCCAACGTTTGCTTTTCTTGTCATAGACGGTCCCTTTAGACGGAGAATACGAAGATTGCATGAAAGTAAAATCTGCATCTTCTCCCCAATCTCTGCGTAACGTTGGCAGTGCAGCACAAAACACTACACAGACGTCCCTGGTAGGCGCGTTTGCTAAAGGCAAAAAGGTGAAGAGCGGGGCTCCGCGCACCCGCGCTCTCGCTCGGGCGCGGCTCCGCGCACTCCCGCTCTACGCTCTCTCGCCCGGGCACGGCTCCGCGCACTCCCGCTCTCCAAAAAAGGGAGCCTGTGTCTGTGTCATTTTCTTCGTCCATGCTCACCACTCAACTCGCTATCCTTACCTGGCTTGTTGGCTTGTTTGGTGTAACACTGAAAAACAGCCCCCGCTCAATCTACCGCTGTGCGACGTTCCGCCGCTCTGTGTTGCCGACATATGCGCGCACACACGGTATGGCGGTAAATAAAAAATTCATATCATAAAAATAAAAATTACCGGTATACCGGTTCAAACGGTATACCGCCCAGCCCTAACAGCTCTATGTTACATTTATTCAATTACATGTGGTTTTATAGCTCAAAAATACCTAGAAAAACAGGCATTCTGACCGTGAGCGGGGTCGCCTCTCCACAGATCTTACCTGTAACTTGGTCTGGTTTGATCTCCGTGAAGATAGAAATGTTTTATACCATACTGTGAAACATTACAGAGCATGCGGTAACATCTCCATGGAGACAAACGGGTGACGGACGCTCTACTAGAAGAGTTACACAGTGCAACTTTAACGGTAACACTTGAAACATAAATTGCGCAGTTGTGTACATTTTTAGCTACTTCCTCAAGTCCTCGCCATTAGTACTTAAAGGGTACTTAAGGATCACAGGAAGCACTTGTAAAGGGGCTAGGCATTGTCGACCATGCAAATAGCAGCTACCTGGGGAATAGCTTCTTTTCTTTGAGTATTACGGTCTGCTGGTAACATGTGGAGGAGACGCTAGCTAGCATAAGGTCAAGTGATATATGGCGAGCTGTGGTGAGGCCCTTTTTGCCTTAGGGATGCTCTTCGGGGCTCTTACTCCAGCTCTTCTCTATTGTGGCATGTCCAGGACCAGTCAATAGCCCACTCCCCTTCTGAGATGCTCCCTGTTAAAACATGCATGAGGCTTTGGGTTGGGTACGTGCCACTGGGGGCCCTGGGGTGAGGGGTGGTAGAATATCTAAAAGCTAAAGAGCCCATCTCAGTAGGATTAGGTCGAAAGGGCTTTACCGGGCTCTGCTTCCTGTCCCCGCTCTCATCTACTTCCTGGAACTCCTCCTTCGGTCTTGGGAGATGCCGATTTCAAAGTATAAAGTGCCTTAACTCCAACAGGCAGGTTTAGCCCAAAATCAATGGAAGTTTCCCACATAAAAATACACTTAAAATGACCATACACAATGCACAAATACTAAGAGTTTCAAGTGATCATTTCTTTTTCCTTACTTTTTGTGTAAAATTTCATCTTTCATATCTATTCTCTTGCTGTTTTTGAACTGTTTGCAACACTGGATTTTCCTCCTCGTAGGCCAAGTAAAGGTTCTTTTATTATATCTTGTATTTTAATTTGATACTATGCACATTTTTCTTCCTCTCTACTGTATTGTGTATAAAGAGTTACCTTGATAAGCTAATTTAATCCACAGAGATCCATAAAGTCACCTCTCTCCATGCAAATAAGTTCGGTTAGTCAAAAATATGCCGTTTCCTGATCGCTTTTCTGTTTTTGGCTTCCATAAATTGATTTTAAGTGTATCCTTGTTACGCATGAGCAGCCTCACGTGCCTTAAGTCCTTGAGCCGTAACCTAGCTTTAAGTATATCCCAAAATCAATCAGATGTTCTATAATCACTGCATTTCCCATAGCTATTGTTAAAAAGATGACCACAGTGACAGAGAAATCCCGCTATGCACTGTAAAAAAGAGGGGAAAAAATCAATTACAAACTGGTTAATCTTCAGACCAGGTTGATGAGCGCTTTATGAATTTAAAGTATTCCCCGAGTGTGTACGGGGAAGGGGGCGGGGCTATGGGGGAGGGGCAGATGTAACAAATAAGAAGCTTAAAGAATGTGAAAGAGAAGCCAGGAGATTTAGGCCAATGAATCTTTGATGAGCAGAAATGGGCCCTCGAGTGACCCAGCTGCCCGGATCAGGTGGGGTTTTAGTGGGGAAAAACTGCACCTACATAATAATGAGAGAGTGTATAGCATGGTTTATTTATACGGGAAAAAGTTTAAGACGGATATAAGGACAATATTGGAAAAATGTCTCCGTGCCTTTAACGGTGGGGACTGTGGAGCTTTTCTCCTGCTTTTCTCCTCTATGGTGGTGAAACTGCTTTGCCTGGAATGTCCCACAGTATGGCATTACATCGATATTGTATTGTATTTATTTAATTGCTATAATATAATTGATATAATTTGCTATAAATATTTGGAAAAAGCTTGCATCTTTACAGTCAGCTGGCTCCCTTCTCCACAGATCTGGCCAGCAACAAGTGAGTAAGTAAGCGTGGCCTGCTTGTCTGCATAGATCTGGTTAAAGCCATATTGTGGAACATTTCAGGCAAAGCGATTATCTCGCCATGGAAATAAACAGAAAAGTTACGTAGCACACTTTTAATCCATAAACAGGCATACAAATAAATTACATTAACTCAATTTCAGTTCAAGTTCTAGCAACAATGGGATGTAGTGAAATCGGGTTAAAACAGGGAACCACTTCGAAAGAGGATGAATGCTGAACCCACTGCTCCACTGCTTATGCATTATTTGCCACACATAAATGAAGGTATGTAGTCAATTTAGTATTTATCCTTTGCAAGTAGCTCAAAAAGTAAGAAAAGCATATTTCCTAAACTCAAATTAAATCAACTGAATTTGATTGTCAGTCTGTTGTTTGTGCATAAAAAGAAGACAACAATCTTGTATCAAAAGTTTCCTTCCCCTTACTTTACCTTATGCACACATACATGTTCTTTTCTGTATTATTTACCCTTAAAAATACACAGACTAGAGCTACAGAGATAGGGCCAAAAGCACAACATGTTTTAAAACTCAGCAATTATTAATAAATCAAAAAGTACAATGGCGCAGACAGTAAAACGCCGATACTGACTGTAGATAGTATTATGTAATTCCCTCAAACACAATAATTACAACAAAAAAAACTTTAAAAGGTCCTATATTACACCAAATGGATTCTTGTAAGCTTTAAGTCAAGTTAAGTTATAAATGCAAAACATGCCCAGAGTTGTGTTTTGTTTCGTTCACGCGTGTTAGAATAATCCTGATTTATTAGTCTGTCTACATTTCCAAAGCTCAAAACGCTCTGTTCCACCGGGTCATGAAGCGGTAGTTTTCAAGTTAAGTGAAGGTGTATGGAGTTTAAAAACCCAGTGGAGCACATCCTGTATTACCACATCACAAAGAAGAGTGGTTTCTGTTTGAGAGAATAGCCTAAATACAGTATGCAGGGTTTATATGTTAAACATGTGTGAATGAACCAAAACAAAACTCTCTGTACGTTTGAGATGGAAACAACATTATAACACAGATCAGAAAATAACGTAATATGGGCCCTTTAAAGATGGACGGACAGGATCTACAGCGACAAGGCCCAAAACACAACATGTTTTGTAACTCAGCAATTATTAACTAATCAAAACGTACAATAGTGCAGACACTAAGACGCCAAGATTACAGCTACTATTATGTGATTTCTTGAACACAATAATTATTAAAAAAAATAACCTGAACTCTCATGTACTTTCCCTGATACTCCAAACTTCCCCTCGACGCGCCATCGCTATCACGCTACTTCTCCCGTGCCCAAAAGCTAGTGCTAACTGCTGAGTGAGAAGGACATACATAGATCTTCGTTTTAAGTGCCTTCATTACGGTTAGCAGATGCACTCACTGCTTTTTAGAACCATTGATTGGCGCGATCAATACGTCATCTCGGAAAGTTTGAGACGCCGCCTTACGACTCACATATGCTCTTAAGGCCTCAAGCGGTCATTTGGATGGAGATGGCTCCGCGTCCATTATGGTAATAGACAGCAGCAGGTGGGGTGGGCTCTGCACCAGAATGCCCATGTACGGCTATTGTTCTGGAGCTCCCCGCCCCTCCACTTCTGGGTCTAAGTCAGGTTTAGACACACAGATGCGTGACTGATCCCCAAGAAAATTCAAAAAGTTTAGTCTCGTCAATAATTGTTACGGTTTTACTTTGACAAATCTACGATCTGTATTACTTTTGCTTTGCTTGTAACTTGTTCGCTATAGGAACTTCTCGACCAATCACTTCTCACGGCTGTAAACTTCCTGTTATAGATGACATTTTGAGGATATTTTGTTTTGAATTGTTGTCTGCTATGGCAACAGCGCTAATTTTCCCTCAAATGAATCACACATTTGCGTTCAGTTTTGTTCTCACTAATATTAATTTCAAGAATTCTTACCATAAAAGACCATATTTCTGCTTTAGAGTCTAAGCACCAGAGACAGTAAATTATGAATTCATGGCATCCTGCTTATTTTTAATGTTTTTTCCATAATCATTTGATGAATTTAAATAAGGCAGACTTTTAATTAAGATAAGATAAGATATCCTTTATTTGTCCCACAATGGGGAAATTTCAATGTTGCAACGCACAGTTAAGAGAACAACAAGAAGCAATAGAAGTACAGAATAACTTAAAAATAGACAAACTCTATAAAGATAAGGATTATAAAACTATATATAATATAAATTGCTATCTTAAAACTATATATACAAAAAATTGCTATCTTAAATTTCACAGTATTCCCCAGACAGACACAGAGAGACAGGGCTGTGCTAATCGTATTAGTTATGGTAATTTAACAAAAAAAAAAAAAAAAATTTCTTCCTCCACATGTTTTTACAGAGAGAGTTTTGGCTCTAGGGATGTAACAATAACCGAAATATCATGATATTGTTTCGTCAGATGTGTCACAGTAATATCATGAGCCATCACCATACATCGAATTACAAGTCTCTTTGCTTAAATGAACAGTTATGGTGATTTTAATGCCTTTGTGAGTTTTTCTTATTCTCTAAAGCTTAGCATTACTTTGTGTTTGAATTGTGCTGTATAATTGCCTTGCCATGGTGCAGCTATAGCTAAAAAAAAGAGAAGGAAATACATAGACCATGATCCTTTGGTGTTGTCAGTGCAGACTACATGATGAAATAACTGCTATTAAGCACTTTTAAATCTGAATTATTCTTCATATTATGACAGTACCAAATCTGTTTCAAGCTTTTCCAAGGCTTTCAAAAGGAAAACGTAAGCCTCCACAAAATAGTGCAATAAATATCGAACCGTGAGATACATATCGTGAACATGTCGTATCGAGGGATTTTGTTATCGTTACATCCCTGAGTGGGAGAAGACCTGCTGATTAAAAACGCTCACTATTTCACTGACAATTTGATATTATTGGACCTTCGTTTCATTAAAAAGCGATTACCAGCGCAGCCCTGTCTCTCCGTGTCTGTCTGGGTTAAATTTGGCATTCACATCAGTTCACATGGACGCGGAACAATCATCTCCAAGACAAACTCCATCAACAGAATTATCACAAACATATTGGGAAGCGGAGCACACACAAAGCCAAGACGTCTCCTCTGTAATTATATTAAGTGCAACAAAACAGCGAGCAGCGCATCATGTCACCATCACTGTCAGCTTTACACGGGAATCACACCATTATTCATTAATACACAAGAGGAAATGATGACAAAGGGAACAATACGTCAAATAATCACCCACTCATATAAACGCACACACTGTCAAAGGGATTTAGGAATACAATTCTTTTTTTTTTTTTCTTTTTTTTTCTTCAAACACCAGTTCTTTAATATTCTATAGTCAACATTTTCAGGGCTTTATAGAGATGTGTAACTTGGAGATGTTATTGCTTTACCTTGCTGCTGATTGCTCTGAAGTATGGCATTAAATGTGTCTATCTCCATGGAGACAAGCAGAGACCCGCTTAGAGTAAGAATGCATGTTTCTCTGAGTTTCTGAGCATTAAAACACCTGTAATGAAATAAATGCTACGAGGATGTGTTTAATGACATAATGAGGAACTTCAAGCAATACTATCGCCGTGAAGACAAGCACTTACTACCAGAAAAGGTTATGCACAGGTTATGAACACGGCCTTTGTAGTATAACTTAAAAACTAGATGCGTTTTGCAAGCACGCAGTCAAAGCGGTGGTGAATTTTTGATCCAATATGGCCGACTTCCTGTTGGTCATAGAGACGTGCTCCGATTCATCTTTTGGTTTGCCTCGTTGTTCTCTGTCACTGTCCCGAATTTCGTTCGCCTGCGACAAACTTTGCTTGCCCCTTCCTCCAATAGGGGTCCAATTCTAGGGGGCGCTGTTGAGTGGGGTCACTTTGGGCATTGTTGCGATGCCCGTTTTATCTAATTTTTCGCCGGACCGGTCGATTCTATACCCCCATGTGAGACTTTTCTTCATTGTTCAGGCCCTCAAAAATGCGATTGTTTCCAAGGGAAAAAAATAGAGAAGAATAAGAAACCGACAAAGAACAGTACCCGTCGCTACTAACTTCGTTACTGGCGAGGGCCAATAACGCATGTGTCTTGGAAATACAAAATTCCAGCAGAGGGCGCTATGGCTCGCATCTTCTATGGTATTGAAAAGTGAATTTAGTTTTAATTAAATAAAGACAAACCCACTTAACGCTTATGAACTTTATTAATATTGTTATAATATAAAACTCTAATCAAATAATGCATCTTTGTCTCATATCATGCAGCCCTGGAACATGGTCTAAAACTCCAAAAGTCAGTCCAGCCTTAGATCTCCATTAACCCATTTGGACGTTATACATTTGCAGCATGCTTAAAGACAGATAAGATGAGATTGCTACGCTATAATGCTATCTCCACACTTGCTGCCAAAGGGAATGGGGCTGGTCACAATGGAGCCCAGCAGGTGACGTGTGAGTGAACAATGGGATGGAGCCTGTCCCCAGATAAGGGAATTAATATTGATTGCACATGTATGTAAGAGTGATAGTGTCCATTACAATGCTCTATGCAGCCAAGCTCTTCACGTGCATTTGTGTTACAAGAGAGGCTGAATGTCGAGAGTGGGAATAATAAGGTCATCAAACTGATGGCTAATAGAGGATTTCGTGTGTTTTTGTTTATTTATTTTTACTACAAGGTTGCGTTCTTACATTTACAGTATAACTCATCTATTGTCATTTGTGTAAGGAGTACAAGAAGTTTTTGTATTGAATGTGAAGGCTACAGACGTAAAATGTGGCTGCATCAAAAACAGGGCAGTTGAAATCATGTTTTTAGTACAACAGTATCGGGGTTCAATGTTTAATAGAAAAGTGTTAGTTTAATGTGATATATTTCTGTGATATTAACATTGTCCCATCAGCAAAAACATACCTGGGGTTGTATTTTTGCTTTACTCACACTTCACTTCATTCAAAAGTTCTTCAAGTATGGCAAAGGAGAAATTCAATTCTGTCAAGTGACAAAAGTTTTTTCTTTCCTAACAAAAATAGCCTCTTTAATTCCCCTCTCAAACCAATTCTTTCTCTGGCTAAGATCTGTACTTCACTATCCTAATAGGAGTGAGATGTACAGCAGACTGGGGTCCTGTGCTGCTTTCTCTCCTCAGTGTTGGTACATCCTCTTATGAAGTGGCTGTTTAGTTTCTCCAATGTAAAGCTCACTGCAATCTTCGCTAAACTGAATGGAGTAGACCACGCTGCTCTGTTTGCGGCTCGGTGTTTTGTTCTTTGGGTCGACCAGTTTCTCTCTTAAAGTGTTTGTAGTTTTGAAAAAGACTGGGATTTCATGTTGTCTGAAAATCCTCCGTCTAATTTCGGATACAAATCTTTCACTGGCTATAAATAATGTCCAATTAACCTTGTAAAGCAGATTTACTAACAGAAGTTCTCAGAGGGAAAAAAAAAGAACTTCTGTTAGTAAATCTGCTTCTCAGACGGCTGCGGCATTAGCACTCATGCCTCACAGCAAGAAGGTTCTGGGTTCCATCCTTGGGTTGTCCGGGCCTTTCGGTGTTGTTTGTTTGTATGTCCCCATGTCTGGATTAGTCATTATGTAGATTTGGCTTGGTCCTGTTCTATTCCTGATTTAGTCCAGGTTTAGAGCTTTTCAAGTGTGAATGTGCAACAAAAAGCGACTCATAATATAACTATTCAATATGAACTAATGTATAATGTTAGCTAGCAATAATATTATGACAACCAATCTCTTCTGCAAAAGTTATATTATCCTATTTGTTGTTATATAAACGGGGACAAAGTTCAAATACACCTCCAGATATCTTAGTACCTTTTTTACAACACTTAAACAGATTTTAGTGCACATAGTCAAACCCAAATATAGAGCTAAGTGATAAGTCTGTATGAGTGAGAGACAGAACAAGCACAAAGAGCTAAGAATTGTGGGAGTTTTTTCTGCACATCAGTGGTCCCCTGTGTCTCCTCTCTCACCCACATAGGAGAAAAAAAATATTTAGATTCAACCTGCACTACAACTCTTTAGTTTAGTAGAGGTTTTGCAGAAGGTAGAATGTAATGTAATGTGAAGATGTCTCACTCCCATTTGGAAGTTGGGGCAATTATTTGTATATTGATAATTTTGTGTCTTTATGAGTAATTTCCACAAAAGAAAATTCACAAATGTTGTAATTATTTATCTAGGCCTAATTAGTGAAATCGACCTTAAAGGGCCCATATTACACTATTTTCTGTTCTATGTTATAATGTTGTTTCGCAAATATACCTGTGTTTCGTTTCATTTACACAATTCTATCATAGACTACATATTGAGACTGAGTGCTTCTCTCAAAAAGAAAACGCTGTTCCACCTTGTGATGTCACGTGGTAATAGAGGAAGTGCTCCACTGTGTTTTCAAACTCCATACACCTTCACTAGAATCATCTGGCTGATTAGATGTGTCCGAGTGTGACCTGAGCCCGAAGATAAGCTCTAAATACTGGTCCAAACCCATCTCATTCCGATGGATCCCGTCGGATTTCGGTTGGGTTTCCGTGCTCTAGTTCACATATTCAGGGTGGAGTGCACAGTCTATTGACAATCCAGCTGCAGAGAACACTCTCCCTAATGGCACGAACGTTTCAGGCACACTCAAGTAAAGCACTCTCTAACTTTGCCAGGTGGGGGTATTTCTGTGGGTTTGCTTTCCACGGTGGGCATATATCCTGGCAGTACTGGGGTCAGAGTGGAGCGGTGGGCATATATCCTGGCAGTACTGGGGTCAGAGTGGAGCGGTGGGCATATATCCTGGCAGTACTGGGGTCAGAGTGGAGCGGTGGGCACATATCCTGGCAATACTGAGTCAGTTCAGTTGTGCATGTGCCCCTTTCTTCGCTGTAATCCTCGCCAAACAGGGCCGCGAGTCCCTTAAGTGAGATATGGCTAAAACGGCATTCAAAATTACTATTTGAAATTGCTATTCGATATTCAAACGTATAACAAATATTTGACTATTTGAAAATCATGTCTCATCCCTATTATGGCCAAACTAGCCATAACCCATTATGCAATTAATAAAGTTACATAAAGCAACAAATAAGACATAGTAGTAAAGCAAATTTACTATCAAGCCAGCAATAAGTTATACGTCTATTCCAGATTTCGGCTATTGTTCAATAATAGGTCAAGGGTTAATTAAAAAATGACAGTCTTTCTTGCCCTGTGTGTCTCTCTGCAAACTGTCACCAAGTTCAAACATCAGGAATAAAGACATCTGCACTTGAATAGCTGGGGTCAAAGTGTTGGCGTCATTTGTGGAAGCCCGCTGTGGCTCCATGCTGTTGTAGTAGAGTGTATGGGACTATATATGGAGTCTATAAGAGGGGGTAGTGTGGGTCACAGCGCCATGAGAAATATTATTTATGTTGGAGTAGGAGTGTCGTGTGTATGAAACAGCTGTGGTATAGAAAATGTGGTCCACAATATAAGTGAAGAGGGGGTATACTGGCCAGATGGAGCTCCAAATGCAACAGGAAAAACAGTCCAGATAACTACATTGTCAAGGTGGGAGTCTATTAAAAATGCCATATCATCGTAATTGTGATTTTTGTTAATCCTATATTACGCAAAATTGACTCCTGTGAGCTTTAAGATATGTTATAATGTTGTTACCTCATCAAAAACATAACAGGACATGATTGAATAACCGTGCATTATTAGGATGTCTGCATCTCCAACGTGCACTGTTATAAACTGTTACTCTGCTATCTGCTTTATGTGCACAAAAAACAATAAAATAAGTACAAACACAGTGTAGCACTTCCTGTATTACAAATGGGATCACAAGGTGGAACAGCATGTTTTCTGTCTGAGAGAGGAACTCGGAATGAAACAAAACACAAATCCAGCCATGTTTGTGATGTGATGTGACATACATAGACCTTACATAGATCAGAAAATAGCATAATATGGGCCCTTTGAGGTCTTTTTCACTAACTAGATAATAAATACATTTCAACATTTGTGAATTTTATTTTTGGATATTACTAATGAAAACACAAAATAAACGCATCTCTATAAACGGAATTACTGCTGTATTATCATTATTGTTATTATAATGCATCATTGTTGCTACCGAAAAATTCATTTCTGGGATAAATAAAGCATTTATTTAAAGCAATCTATCTATCTGATCAATTCACAAATAACAGCTCCAGCTTTCATATGGGAGAGACATCGTTGCGTCCCATCATCTGCATTAAACTAAAGAGCTGAAGTGCAGGAGGAACACAAAACTTCAGGTATGTTGAGGAAGCATTATACCATAGATCAGAAAACAGTGTAATATGGGCCCTTTAAACCAGGCCAATTCTCTGGAGCCACCCATGTGTATCGCCTGGATGTCCCTCACACAGACTCACCTCAGGCCTGCGGTATGAGGGCAGGTGGGGGATCAGACCCTCTCCAGCTCTGAGTGTTTGTGAATTGGTTTTGGCTCGGGGCTAAATCTCCTCCTCACAGACACCTCTCCCTTCTTTCTCTCCACCAGAAAGAGGCTGCCTTCACTGGAGCCACTCGGCCAATTCTCTGTGATTTGAGCCTGGCCAGAATGCAGGTGTGAAAATGTCTATACACACGCACACACGCACACGTACACGTACACACACACACACACACATACGCACACAGCATCACAATATCACGGCTGCTTTGCCTCATTCTGTCATTCTGTCTCTCCACTATTTTGTTTCCACAACCGCATTTTCAAAACAGTAATGGACAGCTTCTCCCATCTAACCAGCAGTCCAAGGAGCTCACTCTTCCACTATACAGGAGAGGAGATTACCCATAAACCCTTGCAACATTTCTGAAGTGTCCAAACCACCAAGCTGAACTAAAAATTCAACCGGGAAGACACTTTTTTTTCTCTTTTCTACAGGTGTACTTGTTTATTGCTGTTCGTAAACCACAGCTTGCTCCACTAAGTCGGTCATTTCGATGCCTGTTCACTGCGGCGGCAAAACCATCAGCCACCTCAGCCTCTCCATCTCCTCCTCTTTAGCAATAGTGTCTAGGACTAGAGAGAATAGTTTACTCAAAACAAAACCAAAATCATAGCTGAGGTTCAAGTATTATACAAAAAGCAAACCACAAAAATGCTCCCTTTGAAAACGATTCCTAAGCACTAAAGTAAACTCGGTTTATGTAGCTTTTCTGGTGAAGGGTTCGCTATTGGCTTCATAGAGTTGTTATGGCTTGGCCTGTAATGATCCACAGTATGACTTTAAACTTCTAACTCTCTGCAGACGCCATCAGGTCAGTTAGAGGTCAGATCTGCGAGGAGGCCTGCGCACCCACACCAAAATAAGAATGTTTTATGGGAGTTTTTAGTTATGAGAACGCAAACACAATGATATTCAGACTGGACAACATTCTAGACAAGGCAACATCTCCACGGAAAGAAGCAGACACCAGAAACGTTACATAGTGCGCCTCAGACGGCTCACCCCGCCCTTATTTACCTGTTTGCCTCTGCAGTTTGAAACACTGTGCCGTCTGTTAGCAGCTTCCACAGCCCCTGATTACACTACCGCTTATTGGTAATTAAACAATGTACTTGGTGGCAGTATACAGAAGGCTATAAACCCCCTCCTCCACTGGCACGCTGCCCCTCTCGCCCCATTTTCAGCTATAGCGGGAGGACGCAGGTGGCGCGATTGGCACTAATGTGTGGTAATTGTTGGCAGCTCGGCGCAGCTAAAGATATGTAGCGCCGAGCAGGAGTTGGCTTGTCACATGAGAGGGGGCGGGTACGCTGGACCACTGCAGAGAGGACAAAAAGGTACATTATAAATAACAGAACAGCTATTTAAAACTAGTACGTCTTAATTATTATTATTATGTGTGAGGCCATCTGGTTATTGTGCCGCATAGACAACGAGCTGTCATGTATTTTTAAACATTTCTATCAGAAGCTACTTGATTTCTTTTGTTTTAAAGGGACACGGTGTAGCTTTTCTGGTGTGGGTTTTTGGTGTTGTAACTTTAGGTGAAATATTCCTCAGCATGTTATTAAATGTATCTGTCTCTTTATCTCGTATGTATTCAATTACATGTGTTTTTATTTCTCAAAAATACCTTTAAAACATGTTTTCTAAGTGTACATTTTATTGTTGCATTGCAGTGTTGCCTCTCCACAGATCTTATTTGTAAGAAAGAATTGAAGAAAGTCATATTATTTTGTGTCAAAAGTTCCACATTCTATTGTATAACGTCTTTTATTATCATTGCTATCAAAATCGGTGCTGCCTCCTTATCAAAAATGTAATAACATGTACATACATCTACGTTTTTAGACATATATGCTGATTTATAGTCCTGCAAAAATGTGTCCGAAGCTATAGCGGGCTGAAAAAGTGATGCTGCGGTGATATCTGGGTGAGAGTGAGTCAGCTGCTCCTCCTCCTGGATGAGAAGCACCTGTTGTGCCGGTGGACAGATGCTGGTGCAGAGTGTACATCAGGCTGAGCAGAGGAGATGACAGCCCCGAACACTGTGAACAGCAGTTAGACAGACAGCCTCACCAAACAGGCTCCTACCGCATAACGGGGGACGGATACAGGGGACTATGCCTGTCCTTGTTAAGGGGATATGCATGGCAGTAGTAGTAGTAGTAATAGTATTAGTATTCATTTATTTGAGCCCTTTTCCCATTCCTTCTTGGATTCAGGTGTACGAGTAGTAATAGGCGGTAGTGGTACTTAGTATTTAGGAGTTTTTATACCAAATGCCCTTCTTGATCATGTCTTCTTTTGGCTTGGAACATCTAAGTAGTAATAAATAGTAGATGTAACAGTAGTAGCAGCAGAAGTAGTAGTAAAGGTACGAGTAGTAGCATCGTCAAGCTATTATTTTGACATGATGCTCAAGTTTTGCCCTATTTGTGTACATGTTTCCAACTGATTCTCACATTTTTCTCTCCAGTAAATACTCTTCTTAAGTCAGTCTAGTCTTACTTTACCAAAAACACTTTCAGCCGGTATTGTTAGTATAATATTCCAGCCCTGCAGGACTCCAGCATCGCCATATTGAACTTGTAAATTAAACCAAGAATCAAAGCGCGATGAGGTGGAACAGTATGACTCCTCTCCCAACGGTAGCCCAAAAACATTCCCAGATAGACAGAAAACGTGCTAGCTCCGAGTGCACGAATCATGCTAGCTCTGATAATGGGGGCCCCCAAAGAGTATGGAAATGGACTGTGATCACACTTTCATGTCTATATGCTCAGAATGCCGCGATTTGAAGGTGGATGCACACGGCTTATCAGAGCGGGCAGACAGCCAAGTGACAGCGAATACTCCATGTGGCGCCATCATAATTTAACTCACCTTATCTGCTAGAGACCACTCACACACGTCTCACCTGTTTACCGCAACAAGGAAGGCTAAGGCGGGCAGGAATTTACAAGGAAATGGTGGTATTAGGAGTGTTTGAACTGCAAAGAACACAATTATTTGTTAGTGGGGAAATACATAATAAGAACATGTGTTGACGGGGCTTGGTTTTGAAAAAGAGAAAAGGCAGAAAGCTGGTAAGAAGGTGTGTGTAGTTATTTGGCAACGAATACAAGGGACGGTGGTTCAGTCGCCGTTCTCTTCAGCTGGTTTGTAATGTTGATGGTTCTTTGGGCAAGACACTTCACTAGTTCTTTCCCCCAACGGATTGTAAAATGTCATTTAAACTATAGTATACACAAATAGACAGTTACAAGTAAATGTTCAGCAGCTGATGTTGGTATTTGGAGGGAAATGACCACAAAGTTAAGGCCATTTACTTTACCATATCAATTACAGTCCATTTTAAAATGCTTTTTGGTTCTTACACAATATCAGAGATGTAAAAGAGAGAGAGAGAGAAGTGCACCGCGCAACTTTTCTGGTGGAGGGTCCTCTACCTGCTTGTCTCCATGGAGATGTTAGTGCTTTGCCTAGAATGTTCCATGGTATGACATTAAACATATCCATCTAGCATTTATTCATTGCAGGTGTTTCTGTTGCTCAAAAACGCAATAATTCCTTCTGTGAATAGGGGCGACTCTGCACAGATCTGGACTAGAAATGTTACACAGTGCACCTTTAATATACAGGCTCTCTTTTCCCTGGCTCACTGTAAAAAGCTGAATGAAAAAAGTACTTAAAATATAAGAAATCGGTCTTGAGTTAACTCTTATAGCTGCTAGTGCAGTGTATGTGACCAGTGCATTTACCACAGCAAGTACAGTCTCCATTTTATAAATATTCACTCTGTTCTTACACAACATCTGGCCATCTGGCAGGTGTAAACTTTGTCAACACTTGGTAGTAAAACTGCAAAAAGGGAGAGACAGGAGAGAGAGAAAGAAAGAGACAGACACAGAGAGAGTAAAACAGAGAAAGAGATGGAAAGAGAGAGAGATGGAGAGAGAGAGACGGAGAGAGAGAGATGGAGAGAGAGAGAGAGACGGAGAGAGAGACGGAGAGAGAGAGAGATGGAGAGAGAGAGAGACGGAGAGAGAGGCGCTGCTGCTGCATCTCCATGGCAACAGCTTAACGTGTGGAAGTCTTAGTCTCAAGGTTATTCAACGTAGTCGTGATTTAATAGTATTATTTTAGCCTGTAAATGAAGTGCTACATGGGCTGTAAGTGAGATGAAATGAAAATATGTCCTGCCATCCATATGCAAATTACATGCAAAGATCTTTATGTCATAAGTGAGTCGATCGTGAGGCCTGATTTGAGACTATTTCCAGCTCGTCCTATATAAAGAGGGCGTGGATGGTCAGATTAAAGCTGCCTTCATGATTATATTAAGAAGAAGTTGCAGAACAGTGACATTTAAACATGAATAACTATGAAACTGGGTGATTCTGTTTGACCAATGTCTATGTAAAAAAAATCCAACAGCCCAGAAATGTGTTTAAATATATAGGGAGTCATTTATAGAAAAGTTATTTAAATCCAGATAAGAAGGAAGAGGAAATACAGTGTGCCTTTAGTTAGTCAAAAGCTAACTATAAAGTGTTGAATTAGGAAGGGCATCTGGCTTAAAACTATGTCAAGAAATAAATATGACAGCTCCTTTTCCACTAAGATGCAAATACTAGTAGTTTATTGGAGGAAACCAGCTAGAAAAAGCTAAATCAATGCATAACTTGAAGTAACAGCAACTGTTTGTGGGTTTTAGAGTGATGATAATCAGCACCGCTGCCATAGCAATTAACAATTTAAGACAAAAATACTATGTCTGAATTGAAGAAAGTGCTCAAGATGGCACCTATGAACAGAAAGATCAAAAACTACATGCACACAAGAACTTTCCTAAGAACTTTGGAAATCGGAATAATCACAAAAAGTCTCACTATAGTTTTAACTTGTGTTTCTTGTCTCTTCTTCTTTAGTATATGATAGAATTTAAAGTGCTTACTTTATTTTATTATATTGTCTATTGGTGTGAACAGCAGTGAAGTCTAGATGCTGGCTATAAAGTCCCTGTCCATGGTGCTGAGCTGTGTGACCAATGGACTAAAACCACCGCCTGCATCGAGAAAGGCTGGCATTTTAGAAGTATCACATTTTCCTTTTCAAAAAATAAAATATCCTCTTATTCTGTATTTTAAAAAAAACCTGCTAAGCCTGTAGTTTAGATCTGTAGAAACTGGTTCTGAAATGTGATATATTTAAAGGTCCCACATCATGCTATTTTCTGATCTATGTTATAATGTTGTTTCCTCATTACAAACATACCTGGAGTTGTGTTTTTGTTGCATTCACACGTTTAACACACAAACCCCTCAAACATAAAGTTTGTGAATGAAACAAAACACAACTCCAGGTATGTTTTTGAGGAGGCAACAACATTCTAACATGACTAAAATCTCTCAAGAGTCAAGTTTGCGTGTAAAATTTCCAGCGGAGGGTCCATCAAATGCTTTTCTCCATGGAGATGTTATTGTTATATTGCTTTGTCTGGAATGTTTCACAGTATTGTATTAAACCTTTCCATCTTCATGTAGATCAAACCAGACCAAGTTATAGGTCAGATCTGTGGAGAGATCTGCGTGAAGGTATTTTTGAGCTATAGAACCACCTGCAATTTAATGACAGTAGGGTAGAGCAGTTTAATATCATACTGTGGAACATTACAGGCAAAGCAATGACATATCCTTAGAAGAAGCAAGTGACAAACACAAATACCAATTCTGGTATTTTTCCCCTAACCCCCGTTTAAAAGCCCTCGCTCAGGAGAACTTCCAAAATTCCAAACTTCAGTCACCCCAAAATCCAGTCTAAAATAGTTTTCATCTTTCAAAAACATAAAAAAACCCTCCCTTTTTCTGGCCTAATTAAGCAAACCCTAGTCGAGGCGCAGCAGACCATGCATTACTAAGACAGCCAACTTCACTGCTCTCTCTCCACCACTCTATAAACTATTAATTGATCTCCAGGGAGTCTTACTGTTTAAACTATCCAGAAATATAGAGACGGCAGCTGTAGCACAGGCTTTAATAGGGCTGAGGGAAGCCCCATAAGAACGCATGTAAGGCAGGCTCGGTTCAAGCAAAACACAGCTCTCCCATTTTATCTAGACTCACAGCATTTAGACACATAAAGCGTTTGTTGTGTACGTTCAAGGGTGTTATGCAATCTGTCTCGTGTGCAGTGGATCCCAGACGGTGCCGTCGGATGTAGATTTTTATTTCAGATGCCCTACCTGCTCGCCGACTTTTCCGTGAAGCACTTTGGTCTGCCGAAGTTGTTTTGAATGTGCTGCGTAAATAAAATGGATTTGAACTACCTGACATGACAGTGATGGTGCAATGTGTAACTTTTCCGGACACAGAATGGCATTAAATTTATATCTCCACGGAGACAATCAACAGAAAATGCATCTTTCAAGTTTTTTTTTTTAAAGTTTTTAAGCAAGAATAATGTCTGTAATTGAACTAAAGAAGATACTGTAGCTATGATTAATGCCATGCTGTAGAACATCCCAAGCGTTATGCACTAAAATATGAAGAGAAGCAGAAGGCAGACCCCCGTCTACGACCAGAAAAGTTACATAATGCACCTTTAAATGAAGAGTTATGTCAGGTAGGGTAGCACAGGCAACCAATTGTAGCTGGTGCACAGATTATAAGTACCGGTAGTAATTATAACAACATTAAAACTGTTGCAATTACCCGTCTTATAAATTTATGTCAAAAGATTTCAAGTTTTAAAAATTCAAAATGCCTCTTTGAGATTATCAGTGGTGCTTTTTAGGTCTCTGTGGCCCCACGCTGTTTTATTAATGCATCTACTGTGCCCCATCATTTAAGCGCAGCCATGTTTGCGAAGAGGGAACGAACTTCATAAATAGTTAAGATATACGCACCACTGTAAGCGCGTAACAAGATCAGAGGCGTACTAGCTTTTTTTTAGATCACTTTTTGGGATTTTAATCACTGGGGGGGAACTGCAAATACAAGCTTGTCTACATACTAGGACAACAGAGGGCGAATCAATTCCCCCGGCTAACAAAAAAAAAAAACGATTTCCAGGCCAGGCTGGTATACATCAAAGTTGGAAGTGTGGTTAGAGTTGGGTTGTTTTTGAAGGCTACATATCTATCATTGGAAAATATAGACAAATTGGATGTAATGACAGCGAGACAGTGAAAGAGCCATGATGTAACAGTCTGTAAACAACACAGTGGAACAAATCACTCACCACAATAGAGTCAGCAGCCACCAGAGGGAGAGGGAGGGGGTTTGGGAACAAGGGCTTTGTAACGCAGTAATGAAGGGAACATTGGTAATAATAGGGAATATAGCGGTAGGCGCAGATTTTGTTGAGACCATTAGTTTAAAGGGGAGTTTGTATTCACTTTAAAGGTCCAATATTACGCAAAATGCATTCTCGTGAGCTTTAAGGCACGTTAAAATGTGATTTCCTCAACGAAAACATAGCTGGAGCTTTGTTTGTTCCGTTTACACATGTTTGAGTAATCCTGGTTTATTGGTCTGACTGCGTCCCCAAAGCTCAAAATGCTCTGTTCCACCTTGTGATGTCATGTAGTGGTAGATTTGAAGTTAACAGCTGCATTTTAGCTTTAGCTCAGTAGAGATAAGTAATTCCAGGGCTGAAATCATTCAAATCATTCAAGCGAAGGTGTGTGGAGTTTGGAAACACAGTGGAGCACTTCCTGAACAGTCAAAATCTATTTCCATGGAGACATCACTAGGCCCAGTTACGAGTTAGATCTGTGTAGAGGAGACAGAGTCCTGCGTGGGTTCAGGTACCCGTGGATACCCGATGGATGAACTGCAAATTTTAATGAAACAGATGAAAAATGTTGTGTCAGATGCAGGTTCAGGTCGGGTCGGACGCAGGAGAGAGCGCGGGTCTAATCTGCGGTTTACGAAACATCATGTGCGAACAAAAAAAACAGGGCTGTATTTTACTGAAATGCAAAAATGCCGTTGTTTTTACAAGATGATTAAATGTAAAATCCCTATGTTTTTGCTGCACGCGCACATTCCCAGAAATCTGCCACGTTCATTTTCAAACCGCGCATGCGACGTCCTGCAGTTCAAAATGACTCCTGAGGATCTGAAAAGAAAATTAGTGAGCGGAGAGTACAAAGTTGTGGCTCTTTTTTTTTTTGGCTCTCGGACTGATTTTCATTTGGGTGTCGTTATGTATTCATAGCGGGTCGGATCGGGTGCAGAATTTTATTTCAATTTTGTCAGGGTGCGGATTGAGGTATGACAGGTACGGGCGGGTGCGGTTTGTCAAAATCAGACCCGTGCCGTCATTTTGAGTAATAAAAACACCTGTAATTAGCGAGATGGATAAGTCGAAGGGGATATTCCAGGCAGGATGATAACACATCCATTGAAACAAGCAGGTGGTGGACCCTCTACTAGAAAAGTTACAAAATGCATAAAAAATAAAATGAATCTAGTGAATGTGTCTTACTTTTTCAACCAAACGTGATGCAAAAAAAAAAAAAAGAAAACCTTGCTCAACTTTAGACAAGTTTTAAAAAGGGGTAGGACAAGGGGCAGACCATAAATACTGAGTACGGGTAAACAAGCTCATTAAAGCATGAAGAGGACAATGATATAAACAGAGTTATAAATAAAGGGAATCACCGTTGTACGTGTCAGCCATCACGGAAAAGTCCAAACAACACCGCTCCCATAACGGCACATGAACGGGCAAGCCTGTGATTCATCAGCACCCAAGGGAGACAAGGCGGGTGCCACAGCAATAAACAGCGCACGAGGAGTCCCCATAGATCACCCAAGGGAGACCTCTGTGCGTATGCGTGCGTGCGTATAGTCACATGTTACTATACGCCTTATCATCACGGACATCCATCACAACAAACTACTGAATTATTCAAAGGTACAAAATAAAGGGACAACCCGGGACATGGCTCAGAATAAATGGCTTTATAAATGATGGAGGAGAAGCAGGTGGACTGGGACAGGTCAAGAGCAGAGCGGGAGGCTATAGGGTTACACCAGGGTTCAGTGGGCATGTGGATAAAAGGGTGGCACCGGATCTACTATGCATCTGTACATGGACCTGCTCGCCGCTACGTTCCAAACAGGAAGTGAGCATGGGGGGAGCTTGAGGCTCCATCGGCTGTTACCAACTGAACTTTGCATTGGAAAAAAATGTCAATAATGCTGCAGTGGTCTTAAAATGTTCGTATTAACCCGCTCTACGTGATCCCGGTGTTTCTATTTCACTATTTCCTCTGTAGATAAATTCCTCTTCCTAATTTGACTGGAGCCAAACGCCGCCTTAGTCCACTTCTTTATAAATTCAGATATTAAGAGTTCAAAGAGATCACAGAGGCTAACTAGCTATGTGGAAATCAATAATGCGGTTTATTTTAGTCGAAAAAGCACATTTAAAATGAAACGATTGTGCAAAATGCTTTAATAATTTGGTGGTTTATAAAGTTTCAGAAAACAGATTTAAGTTATATTACAGGTCTATTTTTCCCCAATAATGTTTTTTTTTTAAATAATGTAAATGTCATATTCATAGTATTTATGGTTTGGAGAGTTTTTAATTGCTAATCGCTATGGCAACAGTACTCGTACTTTACCCCTCTGAAAGACAGACCTCAGTTTTATCACAGCTACTGTCATCAAATTCAGTCTGTGTCTTTTATTACATGTGCCAGTACTTTCACTTGCAATTACACGGCAGTCAAGTTATAGAGCAATGTACACAGATAAATACAGAATCTATATAAGTGACATTATACAAATCGTATCCTCAGAGAGCGCCGGAAAGAAGCCGTGAAGTGTGCCAAACAATTTCCCTTTAACACCACAACAGCTTGCAAAAAATGGCTTTGCTTACTCTGAAAACACTTCTGGAGACAGAGGCTGGAGTTATGACCGAATCGCATAAGACAACAGTGGGACAGAAAGGGTGAGAGGAAAGCAATCAAAAGAGGAGTGGAAATGAAAAGACAAAGGCAATAAGGCCAGAGTAAACAGAGGGGCTTACTGAGAGCTGCACCGCTCACACACACACGCTCACACACACGCACACACACACACACGCTCACACACACACGCTCACACACACACACGCACACACACTACGCTCACACACACACGCGCGCGCACGTACACACACGCACACACACACACGCTCACACACACGCACACACACACACACGCTCACACACACACGCTCACACACACACACGCACACACACTACGCTCACACACACACGCGCGCGCACGTACACACACGCACACACACGCACGCACACACACACTACGCTCTCACACACACACACACACACACACGTACACACACTACGCTCACACACACACACACACACACACACACACACTACGCTCACACACGCACACACACGCACACACGCGCACACACACACACACACACACACACGCACGCACACACGCACACACACAATGGAGATGTAGCATATGTCTCCTGCAGGGTCAGCTGGAGACATCTGGTGCCAAAACTCCACAGGTCAAACTAAGTGACACGCTCCCTGATGTGTGGAGAGAGGGAAGAGAGAGGCGGACGGAGAGGAGGGAGGCTGGAGGAGAGGGAGAGAGAGTGATGGAAGGAGAGAAAAAGGAGAGAGGAGGAAGGCTAGAGGCAAGAGGAGAGGGGGAGAGAGTGATGGAAGGAGAGAAAAAGGAGAGAGGAGGAAGGCTAGAGGCAAGAGGAGAGGGGGAGAGAGTGATGGAAGGACAGAAAGAGGAGAGAGAGGAGGCTAGAGGAAAGGGAGAGAGAGTGATGGAAGGAGAGAAAGGGGAGAGAGAGGGAAGGGAGACAAGAGGAGAGGGAGAGAGAGTGATGGAAGGACAGAAAAAGGAGAGAGAGAGGAGGAAGGCTAGAGGAGAGGGGAGAGAGAGTGATGGAAGGACAGAAAAAGGAGAGAGGAGGAAGGCTAGAGGCTAGAGGAGAGGGAGAGAGTGATGGAAGGACAGAAAAAGGAGAGAGGAGGAAGGCTAGAGGCTAGAGGAGAGGGAGAGAGTGATGGAAGGACAGAAAGGGGAGAGAGAGGGGAGGAAATTGAGATGAGAGGGAGAGAGTGATGGAAGGACAGAAAGAGGAGAGAGAGGAGGCTAGAGGAAAGGGAGAGAGAGTGATGGAAGGAGAGAAAGAGGAGAGAGAGGGAAGGGAGGATAGAGGAGAGAGAGTGATGGAAGGACAGAAAGAGGAGAGAGGGGAGGGAGGCTAGAGGAGAGGGAGAGAGTGATGGAAGGACAGAAAGAGGAGAGAGAGGGGAGGGAGGATAGAGGAGAGAGAGTGATGGAAGGACAGAAAGAGGAGAGAGAGGGGAGGGAGATGAGAGGGAGAGAGTGATGGAAGGACAGAAAGAGGAGAGAGAGGAGGCAAGAGGAGAGGGAGAGAGAGAGATGGAGGGACAGAAGGGGAGAGAGAGAGAGAGGAGGGAGGGAGGGAGGATAGAGGGAGAGAGAGTGATGGAAGGACAGAAAGAGGAGAGACAGGGGAGGGAGGATAGAGGAGAGAGAGTGATGGAAGGACAGAAAGAGGAGAGAGAGGGGAGGGGAGGAGAGAGTGTGATGGAAGGAGAGGAAGAGAGGGACAGAGGGGAGAGAGATAGGGAGGGAGTGAGAGTGGGTTAGAGGAGGAGGGGTAGAGAGAAAAAGGGGACAGAGGAGAGGCAAGATGGAATAGAGAAAGAGAGAGGGGATAGAGGGTGCGAGAGAGAGTGAAAAGGAGGAAAGAGAGGGAGCAATAGGAATGAGAATAGAAGCAGGGATAGAGAGAGATCTGGCTGAACGGTTAAGAAAGGGTGGGAGAGAGGGGACAGAGAGTAAAAGAAGGGACAGACAGAGAAAGAAAGTGGGTGAGGGAGCAAGAAAGAGAAAAGGGGAGCATGTCTCAAGAGATCATAACAGGAAACATACATGCACTGTTTACATGCACTGATGTTAATTGTTTGAACTGAACACATGGCACTTTTCAGACAAAGGAAACATGATTGGACAGGAGGGGGGGGGGGGGGGGGGGGTAATTGGCAAAGACAGTGGGGTATTTGCCAAGTCCTGGTTTGTTAGACTCTGTTTAGTCCTAATTTATGACTCAAGTTTCGGTTTATCGGCGTGTTCCCGGCAAAGTTGTCGCAGTACAAACATTTCAAACTCAATTTCGATGCCATGGAATAGACTTGATACTCAGTACTGATTCTGGTACCACAATGATAACAAAAAAAAAACACTTTCTTTAGACAATAGAATGTGATTTTCAACACTAAATCACAGTACTTTCTTTTGGATTACCATGTGGTCTTATATCTGTGTAATCACTCAGTCGTTTAGGTAGGATCCATAGAGTTTCTTATGTGCTCTTATAGTTGTTCTGACACAGCTCAAGACCATTCTAAAGCTTCAGGAAAGCTTCATTTCTGCCCTGTGAATGTGACTTTTTAAGCTTAAATGAGTATCTAGTTTCAGTACTAGTTTTGGTGTAAATTAGTCTTTGATTTTCAATACTTTTGGCAACCCTAATTCTTGTTTGAACACCAAAAAAAAGCCCCAAAAAAGACAAAAAAATCGTCCTTTATGCCAATAGTGCTGAATCCTGCAATACCCAAATGTGGTTTTCATAATAGCTAGTTAAATCCATGCTCAGACTGTCTAATTCTTATAGTAAACGCGGTCCTATCTCTCCTATCTCCTATCTAATGCTGTCTAGCCTCTTGTTTAAGCATGTACAAATACAGACACATCCAATAAGCCAGGGGCACTTCGGGACACACTGTTTAAACATATTTCACAACAAAGCTTCAACTGCTCCCAACCGGATTTCCCGACATTTCCCAATAACTTTCCTGTCTTTGCGTTCACAACAAACAATTGAAGAGCATCTGTTTTTAATGGGCAGCTCCACTTTACTCATATTTCAAAAACAGGCACTGCAGTTACAGAGATATGCTCAACTTTGCTGAAAAATAAGCTGTTTTCAATTAGCATTAGCTCAAAGTAGCAAAAACGGAAAACTTGGGTACATGTTTTGCCATTTGTTCAGTATTGCTCATTAGTTTCAATAGAAATACACTGGCAGGGTCAAATAAGGGAGCTGGCACTGAAGTTTACAGCTACAAAGATTGGATGCTTGTTAAACTGCAAAGAAAGACCAAAGAAAGACCAAAAAACAACATAAGAACAAATGAATAAAACAAAATATTTATAGTTTCATATTCTAGTTTACAAAATCCTACAAGAACCTGAAGAAACAGTCCTTTAATTAAGCCCAGATATGGGCTTAATTAAAGTACACCAAGTGCAAAATTGTGACCAAAAAATGAGCAACAGCTTCTTAGTCACTGGAGTTGAGGCTTTAGTGACATCTATTTATGTGACTAATTTACATAAAAGGTACACTGTGCAACTCGTCTCCATGGATACGCTCCGAAAGTATTGTATTAAATGTATCTCCATGGAGCCTCCACCAGAAAAGTTACACAATGCAACTTTAAAGGGGGGACTAACTGTCATGTACTTGCATCCATTTGCTTTTTGCTAGTGTTTTTAAGGTTGTCTTTTTGTACCATTAAGAAGCCGACACCAAGCAATTTAAATCTAAAACTAATAGAACATAATTACTGGCCTAGGGGAAGAGGAGGGTAGAGAAGCCAAATCGTACTTAAGTAAGAGAACAGTTAATGTCAAAATATTATAACAGAGAAGTGGTCCACAAAATGACTCCAGTGAGAGTAAAAAGAAAACAATTCCTAGTTAGCGACTGCCTAGACATAGCATATGATTTACAAGTTGAAGTTAATGTAATTGGAAGAACAGCAACACGCAAGAATGCCCACAAGTTGGTAAGAGATAAGATAGACCACAAAAATGAGGAAAAAATACACCACAAGAGTTAACCAACATCAACATTTCGTGGGGGTGCGATGCGAACTGTAGACACTGATCTAAAGCTCTGTTACTCAACTTAGATTTTAACCTGAGCTTCATTTTAACAGAATCTGACCAAAAAGAACTGACTTAGCTGGAACTACAACAGATGAGTTGATTTGTGCTGTTAAACAAGTTCTTCGCACACAAAATTAGTCTCAAACTAACTAGCATTAGCCAAGAGTTTTTTAGTTAGTCATAAAGCACATGTGGACTGGTTGGGCAAACACCCATGAACACTCGAGCACCCGATGGTGGGTGTAGAGCTGGTCCACTGTTCCAGAACCACACTGCTCCTCCTGGATCCAAGGGTCGACTATCGGTCGGACTCTCCTCTCCAGTGCCCTGGAACAGACCTTACCAGGGAGGCTGAGGAGTGTGACTCCCCTGTAGTTGGAACACACCCTCCGGTCCCCCTTTGATTCTGATTTATTCCCTGTTTAAAGTTCCTGTTTCTGAGTTATCCCCGGCCCGTTTTCATATTAAAGAATTTCACAGTTTTGGAGGATATTTTAGTTCACATTATAAATCATATATTCCTTTGGTGTTTATCAGCCTGATTTTCCATTTAAGCTTTATCTATTGTTGAACTAAAATAAGACTTGTGAATATTCTTTGTGTTGCATTTGAGTATGCAGTGTGTGGTAATAAATGGTTTTAATATGACAGAATACTGTCTCTGACAAGGAATTTTAATTCTCATTTTCCGGTAGGTGAACCTAAATATTTTACAAAATTAATACCAGAAATGGATTCTCCAAGTCCAGATACATTGGATGTGCAAACCAGTCTATGAAAAATTTTGATTTGCACATACACATGATCGTATTAGTCACGCTCACCTTTTTTGTTGAAACTCAAACACCTAAACAGGACCATGAACGTTCAAATTGATCACAGGCTCTTGAAAATGTGTTGTTTAAAGTAATTTTCTTAAGTTTTCAGACAATCTTTTTTTTTTTTTGACAGTGTTTGTCCATCCATCCATCATCTCCCGCTTAATCCGGCTGGGTCGCGGGGGCAGTGTGCTGCCCAGTACTCATAGCACCTGACCCCCCCTATGAACCCCTCTGCAGGTGGTGAGCCCACAGGAGGGTGGACAACGGTCCTTGATGTTAGTTCATAGGGGTATGACAGTGTTTGCTATGTATTTCTTGTCTCCATGGTAACTGCCAAAGATTCCGCCATAGAGATACACGTAAAACACAGCCTTAGCTTCTTGAATTGAGTGCCAAAAAATATAGAACTTTTTCGTCTTATTTAATTTTTTGACATGGACTAGCAGTTTGCATTAGGCGTTTACAAGTGTGAGTGAGGCGTATTGATATCCTAAAGTGATAAGGTCGGGGTAAGTTGAACTCTGCTGCAGTCTTCTGTTGTTATGCTTCAAGTGCTGGGATCAGACGCCTCGCACAGACTTTCAATTGAGTCCCTGGATTTAGCTATGCATACATAAGATACACTGCGTAAATATAGCTTTAATTAAAATCTGAAAGTTAATTATTGTTCTGTTTTCCCTCTAGACACAAACAAATACGAACAGCGTTTTTGAATGCCGAGTCGTAATGTATTCATATTTCATGTCTAAAACGTCTCCGCTTTCTTCCCTCCTCTGTTTACTCGCTATAATTTGAACAAAAAACGCAGAAGCCATTATTAAATTTATTGACAGACAAACACTCAACTGAAAGTGTTTTTAAAATCTGGGTACACGCATAAATTTGTAATACATTACTGTTTCGGCAAAGCGCTCGCAATGCATAATTACAACTAAGGAAACATCTTGTGTGGTAGAAGTGACCACATTAAAAACATTAGCTCCATTAGCATTCTGTTAACTAAATTAGCACTAATGGTCCTAGTTTATTAGCTGTAGTGCTGGCTCTTAAGTATATGACAATTGGATTTAAATAATCTTTAATTATCCATCCAAGAAGATAAGTACAGTGGGAGATGAGGTAATGATATGGTGAACAGACTGCGCCATTGTCAGGGCTGTCAGTGATAAGAGGAAAGACAGGGGGACTCAAAAATGAACTACGTGTGTACCAGCCGGCAGCTATATATAAGAACATTTGCTATAGCCGTAATTAAGTGCTTGCCGCGTGGTTGGTGTCAAGAGTCTAGACACAAAGACAAAGCTGGTGCTGTCTTCCACATGGGACCCGAGGGGAGAGGGGCAAAGGCCTGTGGGAGCGAGCCAGAATGGGGCAGCCGTTTGTGGGTGACAAGCTAGAGGAGAGGGGAGGGTGGAGGTACGGGTGCCAAGGGGAATCGATTTTACAGTTAATAATTACAGATGTCAAAGAATAATAAGAATTTAAATGACAGATTTTGAGGGGGGAGGTTTTTTTAGAGAAGAAAGAACACGTGTTTTAAAAGCTGCTGCACCTGATTTTGACTGTCTTAAAAAGGTGAAAAACTGAAATGAAAAAAAATTATTTTAAGTGATCCAAGGTTATCCCCACACTTTAAAACATTTGTAGCATCCTAATAATTCACCACAATTGTCACGGCGACGCTAACAACAACTAGCATGCTAACAGTTCACACAGACACACGCACTTCCTGGTTTGTGTTTTTCACTGTACACAATTTTAAAATGTTTAGTAGCACAAACACTGACAGAAGAGTGAATATGTGGCATGGTTGTAATGTGTATATTTTTTCAGAGATGCGTGTTCCTGAAAGTGTCTGACTCGGAAAGTCGGAATGTTTATACAGATGTGTATAAAACCGAAAAAATACGACTGAAATATGAACCGCTGATCTTTTACAGGAGCCAAATGCAGAACATGTTTGTAAAGGTTCAAACTACAATGTTTGCTAGTTTCCTTTAAATAGTAAACATTTTATTACCTAAATAATTGCAATGACTAATTAGCTCATTTTAACTAAATAAAAATCACAAAGTTGTTGTTGTGGCATTGCGATGGTTGATGGAGCTGATTAGGAAAGTGGTATGTAAAAAAAACATGAGCTGAAGTATGAGCGGATGCAAAGACACATGAAACTCCATTACGCTGCCTGTTAATCAGACGAGCTGAAGTAGGGCGCTCTTGACAAGCCGGTGTGGGGTAATTAGTGGAGGAGACACTCTCTGGATGTGTCCCTTGGGCGCAGAGTCTCCCTTGGGTGGGGAACAGCTGAATCAGGACCCGGACAGGTGCCAGTACACAGCTGTACTTTGGCCTTTTGCACTCTGACAACTTTTTTTTACATAACAAGGTTGGTTTAACATTTACCAAGAGACATGTGTTTATGCTGTACTATGGACTGTACTATTGATGCATTTCTGATACATGAAAGAACGAGGAAAGACTTCTATGGTTACTTCATGTATCCTATGAGATTCAGCTTCCTGTTACGTCATGCACCATTTTGAGGACTTTTTTCCAAATTCAAAAGATATCACATTTTGTTTTAAATTGTTAATCACTATAGCAACGGTCCTGCTTTCGGCACTACACGCCACATTGAATTTTATTACAGTGTTAATGTGTGCTAATGTCTGCATTGTGTTTCCAAGGTAACTGCCAAACTTTCCATCATAGAAATACATGTAGAGCACCCCCAGTGTGACATTACTGCAAAGTACCAGTGTGCATTAAAGCCTGCATATCACATATTGTTTTAAATTGTTAATCACTATGGCAACGGTCCTGATTTCGGCGCATCACTACTATACAATACTGAATGTGGTTTGGAAAATATGTTGCAATGTGCCTATAAGCAGCGCACTTTCTTGCCTGTGTTATTGGTGAACTGGTGATTGGATTACAGTAATTACTAATATCTTGCCACTACACAATCTAGTTAAGGAGGAAATGATTGAAAAATGGAATCTAATAAATGAAACTTATTATATGATAAAGGATTACAACATTATCCTTTCAGTTACAATTGAAGTGAATAGAAGTTAAAATAGAGGTGAGGTAAAATTATTTAAATTGTGGTTACGGCGATGTGAAAATTCGATTATTAAACTCTTTACTACCAGTGAAGCTGCAGTGTCAAGATTCAAGCGATTTTTCTTTTGTTTAATTTCAGATTTGACAAATTTCACCCAAAAAGAGATCAATTTTAATGGTCAGCACTAGTACTAATTAGAGCTTATAATATATATTTTACAACACAAAATACAGTTATGTGGTGTCGCGTATTAATAATTCATTGACTTTTTATGTAAATCAAGCGTGCGAAATATAACAGTGTGTAATTTTAGAAACAAATGTATTCTCTTAACATGTTTCCAGTATCCTAATTATTCAGTGCAATGAGTTTAAAAGAGATTTTCGCAACTTTGAGAGGCTAAAACTGAATTTTACTTTGAAGCTAAAGCTAACAACGACAGCAATTAGCATGCTAAACACGCACCAGCACTACTTCCTGGTTCACGGATGATAAAACGCTTTATAATCAGATGCAGACCTCACACAGCAGTTTAACATTTTTCATTTGTTTAATTTCAGATGTGACAAATTTCACCCTAAAACATATTAACTTTAGTCAATAATGGTGCACTAGTTCATAATCAGAGCTTAGAATATATATTTTACAACACAAAATAGAGTTATGTGGTGTCACGTATTAATAATTCATTGACTGTAAATGTAAATCGGGGCTGCCAAATGTAAAGGTGTGACTGAACTTGGCAGTGCTCTTCGGGGCTGGCTCCCGCTGAGTCTTGACTGACACGTGCCTCCAAAACAGGAGAAAGAGGAAGTCAAAACAGTGAGAGTGTGGGGGGGGAAGGGGGGGTTATGGGGGGACGGCAGCTGTTAGGACCCCTGTTTAATAAAATCTGTCACATGCATGCGCTGCCCCCTGCGGAGAGGACCACAAGGCACGGCTGCATCGCGCCCAGTAACCCACATCAGAGTCTGCCGCCGTTGCCCCCGGAGACCAACTTACCCCCGTGCCAGCCTAACCCCAACCCCCAACCCCCCTTCACCCCCTTCCCCCCACCGGCGCACCGTCTGTGTCTGCGGAGCTACACCTACTGCCTATGTGCATATGTTCAGAGATGTGTCATTTTGATACAGTAGACGGTAAGGGTGGGCGATCGCTACGGCAACAGGATAATTTATATAAAGTTTAGGCGTATAAAAAAGTAAATATTGTGTAATAATTTTAGAATCAAACCAATTCTTCACCTTCTTAACGTGTTTCTAGTATCCTAATTAGTCAGAGTTTAAAAGCGCTTTTCACAACTTTGAGAAGCTAAAACTGAATTTTGCTAAAGTTAACAACAACTAGCAACACGACTTCCTGGTTCACGGATGATAAAAACGCTTTATAATTGGATGCAGACCGTAAGAGCAGCTTTTACAATTTTGTACTGGGGCAAAACAAATATTACTTTCCCATATGAAAAAAAAAACAGGCACAAACCCCTTTGAGAATTAATATTGTTGGTTTTACAAATCGCACAATGGAAGATTTGAAAAATTCTCTCATTAGTGTTATTGGAAAAAGACGTATGCCTGTTTTTGAAGCATGGGTATCCTTGTGGAGTGCTTGCGGTGTTATGTGTCTGTCTGCCGCAAGGATGGAGAGCGAGAGGGAGGGAGGAAGGGATGGAGAGAGTGGGGAACTCATCAGATAAGCCACCTCATTTGGGCCGCTTCAGGAAGACTGAAAGGAGCGGTGGGGAGGCTTTCATCTCCGAGACGGAAAAAAGCGACAGAATCAAGATGGAGTGAGCGCAAAAGAGGACGAGAAGGCGGGAGAGAGGCCTGAGGAGAGGAGCCCCCGGAAAAAGAATGAGAGAGATAATCCAAGAGGATGTTTACCTTGGTCATGCTGACAGAGGACAAAGAGGGCCACTAATATGTGCTGCCCCCTACAGGGAAGCAGGATATTGACCAGCCAGAAAGTTAAAGGGCCCATTTTATGCTATTTTTTGATCTATGTTATGATGTCGTTTCCTCATCAAAAACAGACCTGGAGTCATGTTTTGTTTGGTTCACATGTTTAACCAGAAATCTATATTTAGGCAGAGTTCTTCTCTCAAACAGAAAACTCTCTGTTCCAGCTTGTGATGTCATTAAGTGGTAATACAGGAAGTGCTCCATTGTATTTTTAAACTCCATACATCTTCGCTAATTTGGTTAATTTCAGATCTGAAATCGCCCATATTGAACTAAATGTAAAAAGTAGTTGTTAACTTGAAAACTACCGCTTCATGACATCACAAGGTGGAACAGCACATTTTGAGCATTGGAGATGTGGAGAAACTAAAAAGCAGGATTACTTTTCAACTCCAGATATGCTTCTGATGACATAACAACATTATAACATGGCTTAAAGGTGCAATGTGTAGCATTTTGGTTGGGGGTCCATCACCTGCTTTTCTGGAATGTTCCGCAGTATGACATTAAACAGCTCTGCTTTACATTTATTCAATTACAGGTGGTTTTATAGCTCGAAAATCCATAGTAAAACAGGCATTCTGACTGAGCGGGGGGCGCCTCTCCACAGATCTGACCTGGAAATTGGCCTGGTATGGTCGCCATGAAGCTGAAAAGGTTTAATACCACACTGTGAAACATTCCAGACAAAGCAATAGCATCTCCATTTGACAGACCCTCCATCAAAAACATTCCTCAATGCACCTTTAAAGCCCACAGGAGTCAATTGTGCGTAATACAGGACCTTTAAAGTTTAGAAAAGTGTTAACAGGACAAGAGGCGCCATAGACAAGCTGCTTAATTAAACATGAGTCTCGCCAGCATCGCCAGCCTCCGCGTGCAAGACTGGATATCCGAGATCATTCATCTTCTCTTCATAGAAAGCAGGAGGAGGCCATTTGCAAGTCAAATTTGGCATTTAATGACACAGGAAATCATCAGAATTTATTGAAAGCCAGCATGAAGAAGGAAAGGAGGTTGTTCAACTTTCAGATCAAAAATGCATAAAATTGCCACCCCTCTTCGCCGGGGAATAGCTCATGATTTGAAATGAAGAGACGTGTGGTGGTGAATGAGAGGCAGGATCGTAGCTTGGGGCTCCCTTGGCTCTCCGTGCTTGATACAGTGAGAGAGGGAGTTAAAAAAAAAAAGATCCGCCTTCTAAAATGTATGAAAGAAAAGCATAACCGTAGCAGTGAATAGTGAATGTGTTTTAATAGTGAAAAGTCAGCCCAAGGTCACCAGTCATTGAGATACAGAATGACTCAGGAAGGGCCACTGGGTTAAGCAGCTCAGCTGATGGAGCGGTTACCCTCTGACCAAAAAGTTATCAGTTTGATCCCCCTCCAGCTAGTACATGCTGCTGTGTCCTTGCGCAAGACACTCTAGAGCAAGAGAGACAAGTTGCAATGATGAGAAAGAACAAAATAATAATTAAAAAAAGATACTTTGCAGGAAATTCATGCTGGGGGTCGTCCACATGTATGTGTATGGTAGAATGTTCAGAGGTTTCCACAGTGACACAATGCACGCATTAGCAAACAAGCGTTCATGGTCCTGTTTACGGTGTTTGAAGGTGAGAGTGACCAAGCAAACAACTGTTGACTAATGCTAGCTGGCCGGATTGTGTTAAAATAAAGCTCATATTACAGTCTAACTTGAGTTAACAGATCTGCAGACAGAGCAGTGCCTACAGTTAGCTTCACACACCCAGCGGATCAGTCAGTTTGTGTATATTGTTGAGAACTGTTAAGTGAATACACAGAGGTGGTATCAGCTCATTGGTTTCTAGCACAAATCAGAAAGTCTCGATAAATAAAGGATTGTGTGAGGAATAGCATTTGGCATACATTTAAATAAACTATACAAACTGTTAGCGTTAAAAGACTGGATATGGCAACCCCCATGAGATATAAGCCAGAAGAAAGGAGGGACACTGGTGCCATTACATTGTTAACTGCCAAGAAGTTGGTGTGTACATAGCTGTGTGTCCTGTTGTTTATAGATTTGTATTCTATCTCAAACTCTCCGTAATATATTTTCAACTATTTAAGCTTAAACCATAACCATCTTAACCCATATCTAAACTGTAAATATTGTTACTGATCTCAGAGTAGTGTTGTTCCGTTACCACTTGTTTGGGATCCGAGCAGATACTGATACTTGGCCATTGTGTATTTTTTCACTTTCTACTACAGTGCGGATAAAAGCAACAGTGAGGCCTGTAAAAAGGCGCTGATCCTCGGAGCACATGGCTAATTATGCAAAGTGAACAGAGTTACCAAGTTAGCACTGTGGCTCTTGCCGCTGTTATCCAGCTGCACTCTTCAGCTTATTTTATCTGATCTTATCTTACCAAGTTCAGTGTCCACACTAAAGGCTAAAGGTGTCAAAGAGGTAACACACATGTCTTTTTGGTTATTATTAGTGTGTTTTAAGTGTCTGCAGATCCTCCACAGTCTATTTAAGCCACTCTGGGCATTAGCGGTAGCATTAGCCACCAAGATAAACAGCAGTAGCTGGCATCTACAGGTCCTCATTCAGGAAAATAGTGGTATCGGATCGATGATATGGTCTGAGTACTCACCAATATGATACATGAAAAATGTGCAGTAGCAGAACTTTTGCCAACATCCCTGTCTCACAACATAACATTTACCCCTGGAGACTTGATTTTTGTTCCCATAAGTCACAGGTCCCCCATGACGCCAGTGTGTGCACATATTTTAGTCCCCACATTGAGCTAAATACACGCACACACCTGATTAGAGCTTGATTTAATGCTCTCCAAACAATGAGCTCCTGTTTATTTCCAATTAGCATGATGGATGTAGCCCCTAACAAATACTGTGCTTACCTCCTCCTCATGCCTCGTATGTGGTTTTTCTTTCCCTTCTTTCATTTAAAGACTTTCCAGCGTAGTACTCTCTTGGCAACAGAGCGCTCTGACAAGAGCGTTGCCATGGGAGAGCGCCTTAACAACTCCGCTTGTGGCCGTGATGTTTACTATTAATTGGATGTTCACGGTCCTTGATGTGCGAGCAGATTTAGTTTTGGTGGAGCTGTATGTGCAGTAAAAGCTGTTTAAAGGTGCATTGTGTAACTCTTCTGGTGGAGTGTCCGTCAAATGCAAGATGTTATTGCTTTGTGTGGAATATTTCACAGTACGGTATTTTCTATCTTCATGGAGATCAAACCAGACCAAGTTACAGCTCAGATCTGTGGAGAGGCGACCCCGCTTAGAGCCAGAATGTCTGTGTTTAGTTTTAGGTATTTTTAAGCTGCAAAACCGCTTGTAACTGAATAGATGTAAAGTAGAGCTGTTTAAGGAAAATGAATGTGAGATAGGCCTAAGTTTAATACAACACTGTGGAACATTCCAGGTAAAGCAATAACAACTCCATGGTTTCGGACTCCCAAAAGGAAAAGTTACATAATGTATCTTTAAAGTTAGATCAGGCTCCAGTAAATGAATGTACATCAATGTAATCTCACCAAAAAGCATGGAAGCCAAACATGTTTTCTTTTTTCCTTTTTTTTCCAGGAATCAGGAATAATACGAACCATAACCTTTGCATTAGCACAAAGGGGGCTAATTACAGTTGATCTTTCCATTCACTGCTAGCACACAAGCATACCGTAAACAAACCCACCTTTACTCAATCTACTAATTCCACTTCCTGGACGAGATGAGTCAAAAATCTATAATCTTTTTGAAAAGGGAAAACAGTGATTAGAATATAAACAAACGCGGGTACAGAAATCAATAGGTGTTGCGTCATTTTCGTCAATGCTTTCAATTGCTTTTCATTTTAACTGTACGTCGCTTAATCCTAATTTGCATAATCATTACTTTTGACTTGGAGTACAAACAAACAGAGGCAGACGTGGAGCAGAGAGGCAAGAGGGAGGAGAGGAGAGAGGGAAGACGTGGAGATCTCATTACGATTAATATAGTGAGACGGGAAAAGCAGAAAGAGATGTAGGGAGAGGGTAAGGAGAGGGGTAATGAGGAGAGAGAGAAAGAGAGGGAAAGAAGGGAAGGGGAGGAAAAAGAGGAGTAGGGAAGGGTGAGGAAGAAAGATATGAAGAATGAGGAGGATAGGAAGGAGACTGGAGAGAGGTGGGGATCTCACGAGAAAGACGGGAGAAAGGAAGAGAAGAAAAGAAGTGCGTGTGAGAAAGAGAAAGAAACAGGGAGCGAGGGAGAGGAGGTCAAGAGACAGAATCCATACGCAAAAGAGAGAGGGTGACCAAAGAGAAAGACGAGAAAGAGAGGAAAAGACTAAGTGGTTGAGAAAGGGGGAAGAAAAACGAGAGACTGGAGGAGAGATGGGGAAATGGAGACGACAAATGGGAAAAAGACCAAACAGAAGGGGAGGAGAGAAATAAACACATGAAGAGAGGAAAGAGGAAAGAGTCAGTTAGAGAGAGAGAAACAAGGAGAGAGTTAAAAGATAGGAAAAATACAGAGAGTGAGACGGAGTGAGAGAGAGGAAAAAGAGTGCGAGAGAAACGGAGGGAGTGAGAGAGGTGCGGCTATAATGGGATCAATAGACGGGGCATGAGCGCGGGGTCAGAGCTGTGTCCATGGTGACCTGCCGTGTACCGGAGCTGTGAGTCATTGCGGGAGTCATCTGTCCATCGCTCTCTTACCGTTTCCCCCCGGCTCTCTCACTCTCCGTCTATCCGTCTATCCATCTATCCGTCTCTCACTTTCTAATTCTCCCGTTCACTCCCTTTCGCCATCTTTCCGTCTCCCCGTCTCTCCCTCTCCGTCTATCCGTCTCCTTCTCCGCTTATACTTTTCATCTCTCTCCCCGTTTCCCCGTGTGAGAGTGTTTTTTTGTCACCCTTCCTTCCTCTCTCCATTTCTCTGGTTGTCTCTTTCTCTTTCTGTGTGTGTGTTTGTGTCACCCTTCCTTCCTCTGTCTCTCTTTTCCTCTCTCCCTCTCTCTTTCAGATAAACCCAATTATGAGTGCTGTATGTGTCCTCACTGCGGCTTTACGTTTAAGCAGCAGATCTCCTCTTCATTATTAACCAATGCTGTGACGCCATGTTTTTATACACTCACTATTCACAACAGGCTCTGCCGCAAACTAGAATGAGGACAATTTTATCTTTCCATCTCACACACAGATAAACACCGTCCTTCTCTTTGTTATTATTAACTAATGCTACAGCGTCATGTGTTTACTATAATCAGTGGACTTAGAAGAGGCTACTGCAAACTAAGACGTCCAAGCATCAAAACTGGGAATAAACCAGGACTAAACCAGACTAAAAAGGGACTAAACCAGGACTAAACTAGGACTAAATCAGGACTAAACCAAGACTAAACCTAGGCTAAACCAGACTAAACCAGGACTGAATCAGAACTAAATCAGGAAAAAAAGTACTAAACCCGGACTAAATCTGGACTAAACCAGGACTAAATCAGGACTAAACCAAGACTAAACCAAGACTAAACCAGATTAAACCAAGACTAAACCAGGACCAGGACTAAACCAAGACTAAACCAGACTAAACCAAGACTGAATCAGAACTAAATCAGGAAAAAAAAGTACTAAACCCAGACTAAACCAGGACTAAATCTGGACTAAACCAGGACTAAATCAGGACTAAACCAGATTAAACCAAAACTAAACCAGACGAAACCAGGACTAAACCAGGACCAAATCAGAACTAAACCAAGACTAAATCAGGACTAAATCAGGACTAAACCAAGACTAAACCAGACTAAACCAGGACCAAATCAGGACTAAACCAGACTAAACCAGGACTAAATCAGGACTAAACCAAGACCAAACCAGACTAAACCAGTACCAAATCAGGACTAAACCAGGACTAAACCAGGACCAAATCAGAACCAAACCAAGACTAAATCAGGACTAAATCAGGACTAAACCAAGACTAAACCAAGACCAAACCAGGACCAAATCAGGACTAAACCAACACTAAACCAGGACCAAATCAAGACTAAACCAGACTAAGCCAGGACCAAATCAAGACTAAACCAAGCCTAAACAAGACCAAACCAGACTAAACCAGGACTAAATCAGGACGGAATAAGTGAAGAAATATATTACCCAAACCACAAACTCAAATTCCATATGGTAATATTAATATTTTGATTGTGCGACTGACGCTATAAGCACAAAATAACAGCCACGCCTCTTATCAGCCTACAGAAATGCACCACCACTGCTGAATCTGAATGAGGAATGATTACTGGGACAAACTGTAAAACTACTTCTCAAAAAAGTGTGAGAAATAGAGACATAATTTTGAGTTTTGCCTCTTCCGTCAAAGCGTGCGCGAAAACATCTCTGTAGTAGCATTTACTCGTCAGCCTTTTCAGACGTCAGTACACTTGTCATAAAAGCTTAAAATAAACATTTAAGTGTTGACATGTCAAAAGTCGCAGCATTTAAAGCTACTGTAAACATACAAATAAACAAATCTTACTGAATGCCTTTTTCTCCTTTGTAACGACAGCTTTCAGCCATTCGAGTTGACACCGCAGTGAACTCATATCTGCCGTCTGAATAATTCACTTGAGCGCGGTTACCTAACAGTCATAGTCAAAACCGCAGGAAAGGAAAATAACAACACGTGCAAAGGAAGAAGAGAAAGGAGAGGGGAGGGGGCGTTCAGAGCTGCGTGAATGGACAAATGAATGAGAAATCAATGAAACAAAAGGAAAAAATACAATAATCATTTTTGTGACAAGAATTACAACTGCTATTAAATTTGCTTTTTATGTTTTATTAATAGGAATCTGTTCAAAGTTCGCAGTTTTACTTTTTGATATTTGTTATAATGTCGTTGGGGGTTGTGTTTTGTTTCATTCACACATTTTTAATACACATATCCTGCATATATAGGACCTTTAAACGTGACCTTTAAAGGAGAAATGACAAAAAGACCCACAAACTAATACAAGAATCTAATTTCACAACATGTTTGCGCAGATCTAAACGACAGGGTTAGCAGCTTTTTATGCAGAAAAAGTCCAGACTTTTAGTTGTTGAAACAATGGTACTTCAAAAAAATGCAGTTTTTGCGATTTCCTAATTGTGCCCATTCAAACTGTGGTTTTGATTTGATTGTGAATAATTTTGCAGCCAAAGTTCGAATGAAAAACAGAAGATATACACTTTAATGGACCAAAAATCTTTTTGTAGTGTATTAAAAAACAGACAATACAAGTTAATAGTCTGCAAACTGGGAGTCAAGTCAATATTGATTTGAATGAACATGGGAAAAACCTTAAAATAAAAGGAAAAGCAGCACAAAAGAGCAGTGCTTTCGTCTTCATCTGCAATAATAGTCTCTCGTTTGTGCATTGGGCGCCTGCTTCATGGTCACGTTGCCAGGTCCCGTTTCCCAAAAACACAAAGCCCCCGAAATATCAGTGCCAACACATGGCTCTGTCGATTGCAGGATGGGGTTTGTGAGCTCGCTTCCATAGCTGTGGGGTGCGCGGAGGTTAGCCTGAATAATTAAAAGGAAGATGAAGACTACACTGTCCAAAAACGCAGAAAGCAAAAAGCCTGAGCGGCATTTCATTTGAAGTGTTATCAAGAGATACATGGAAGAGGAGGAGAACAGAGAAGGGAGGAATCTGGGTTTAAGATAATATTGAATTATTCTTGAAATTTTAAAGGACTGCTCCATGTACAATGTGTCTGCCTGAGAATACGTTACTTTCTCTCCTCAATAGAGGACTCTGCTTAACCTTTAAAGTTCCACTCTATGGCATTGCATTTTTATAGCATTTTTCACATCCAAGGCACTCAAAGCACTTTACATTAAGGATCCACACACCAATTCAGACACACATTCATACACCAGCACACACAGACACTGGGGGCGAGGTGGGTTAAGTGTCTTGCCCAAGGACATAATGAGAATATTCATCTGTGGGAGCTGGAATTGCACTGGATTTGACCACTTAACCACGAGTGATGTTTTTGTCAAACGCAAGAGTTGAACTGTCAAGACAACACATTACACTAGCGTACAGAGTTACTGTAGCCACGGCATTAAACTGGTGTTTTTATAGCTACATAACTGAGCCTATGTGTGTCATTCTGTTTATTGAAATCATTTTACACGTATAATTTGGCTCGGTGGCATCGGCCCCTTGTCTCCATGGAGATAGACAAGTTTCATGCACCAACCCAAAAGTCAGAGGATTGATTCTTGCTTGCACCAAGTTTTATTGTGTCCTTAGGCAAGTTAAGCTCAGTGAATGAATAACGCGTGTAGCGATTCGAGAGGCTTTGTCGAGCCTGTAAAAGTGCATAACAATTTTTATTGTGGAACATCCGAAGCAGTAACATCTCCATGGAGACAAGTAGACGGTGTAAACGCCAACGGAACAATTGCATAGTTTATCTTTAAAGGTCCTATATTATGCAAAACTGACTCATGTTACAATGTTGTTACCTCCTCTAAATCAAACATGGAGTTGTGTTTTCTTTCATTCACACATCTTTGAGTAATCCCTTATTATTATTATTAGTCTGTTTACGTTTCCAAAGCTCAAAATGCTCTGTTCCACCTTCTGATGTCATGAAGCAATAGTTTTCTATTTAACATCTACCTTTAGTAATAATTCTAGTGAAGGTGTACGGGGTTTAAAAATGACCACATGACATCACAATTGTTTTCTGTTTGAGAGAATAACGCAGGATTTGTGTGTCAAACATGTGTGAATGAAATAAAACAAAATTCCAGGTATGTTTTGATGAGGAAACATGATAACCTAGATCAGAAAATAGTGTAATAAGGGCCCTCTAAGGTAAGCTAATGGAGCAGAGAGGGACATCACAACAGTCTAGTGTCTGAGCCAATACTGTAAAAAGGCAAGTTTAGACACACAATGACATAGTGCCCCATTAACCCAAGACAACATCTGCGCTTCCTCAATCCATCTATGCCCCTGCTCATCGAACAAACCATGATCTCTTCGGCAGGGGTCACGGGGTCGAGGGTGAGAGTTCAGAGTTCAGAGTGAGGGGTTGCGGTCAGGACTATTTTGTGAGGCCCAACAAAAGGCTGATAGACTGTGACCTTGGCCTGTATAAACACATGCTCATTGTCATTGATCTTAACACAGAGGGAACGCCAAAGCCAATGAATAGAGATAATTTTGTTACTGAAAATTGAAAAGGTTGTTTTTTACTTGCCTTTGTCAGTGCGGGGGTAATTGTTGATCAAATTATGTGTGTAACTTCTGACGTGATTGGTAGAAGCAAGTATGAGTTGAAATTTGAAAACGTGTTATAACTTTATTGATCTTTTTTGTAGAGATCAGTGACATAACCCGACCCCATGTGAAGTCAATGCATATTCAGTTAAAGCCAGAGAGTGTAACTTTATTGCCTAAAAATACTAAAATAAGAGCATGTTTTTAGCTTGGTTTTGGTTAGTGCACTGAAAACGTGCATCCTTACTCTGAGCAGGCTGGCATCTCCACAAACCTGAGTCAGGTTTTTTGATCTGGCAGAGGGCCTCTTATTGCTTGTTTCCTTGGAAATGTTGTTCCTTTGGCTGGAGACTTCCACAGCAAGGCATAAAACATGTCTTTTCTCCTTACAGAACATTCAGAAGTATGGCTATAGTCTTTTCTATTGCCTGGTGAAGTGAAACCTCCAGAAAGTTACATACTGTGGCTTTAAAACATGATAAAACCACGTCAAAAACTGTCTAAAATCACCTGTGTATATACCTATATCTATATAATTCAAAATTGTATCAGCTGAAGGTCTATAACATACAGGAATAGCTTTTGTTGTTTTGAGATCCCTGATACAGCACTGACCAAAAGTGCAGCCGGCATGATATCTTCTCTCAAGTCAATTTAGTTTTTAATTCAACTCTTTGGAGAAATCTGAGCTGTTGTCCAACTTTATCTTCCTGATCAGATAGTTGTATTATTGTCTGTGGAGGACTGCTGGAGCACATATGGCAAGATTAGTCACTGTGTGTGTGTGATTCTGTGTGTGTTTGTGTGTATGTGTGTGTGTGTGTGTGTGTGTGTGTGTATTGGAGCTGGGGGGGTACCTTGGCTGTGTGGTGGTCTATTCCTAACTCATTAGACAGTTTAGATAGATAAGAGGCTTGCAGCTGAAAATCCACAGACTGGCCGGGTTTTTTTCGCGATTTATGAAAGCGATCTAATCTGGATTTGGCAACAGAAATCTAAGGAGTTTAAGGGTAGAAAAACTCACTGATTTGTGGATTGGAGTTGGACTGCTGCATAATCAGCCTGAATGGTGGTAATGGACTCCCGATGACACATAAAAGTGAAATATAGGAAATGTGAGCTAGATTTCAGCTTGTAATTTCCTGTTTTTGTGCTTTTTATGTCCTGCTTGCCTGGCGTGTGTACTCATCCAGGCTCATCTCGTCTCCGCATTCATACGTTCGTAGTAATCCTCTCCGATTTCTACTACTTGCGCTGTCAAATCTCTCCATCCCCTTCCAACCAAATTACGCTTTTCACATAACACCGCAATTAATGGCCCTTTTAGTACGCTGTTTGCATGCAGCCGGATAGTTCTGGAGTCAGGGAGAGTTAAACCAACCAGCAGTTTGTTTCTATGTATGTGTTTGTGCGCATGCAGGTAACAGAAAGCTATTGAAAGTGCATGAGATTTTTGTGTTTTTTTATTTCTCGGTTACGTGGGATAGTATCAGTGGTAAATATGATCAGTATCAAGTTTTACATCAGTCAAGTGGCAGTTTATGGAAAACAGTTGAGAAGAAAAGTACAAAAATACAGTAGAAGTGAATTTTAAAATGGAATATCTTTACCTAACAATACAGAAAACGAAATTAAATATGCAGGGAAAATGTACATACAAACGGCTGTTTACGGCTGTATGAGACCATCTCTCACCTGGAAAAGCCAAAATCCCATGTCAGCCTCGTCTTTGTGGACTTCTCAAGTGCATTTAACACAGTGCAACCACATCTCATGGGAAGAAAGCTGCTTCAGGTGAATGTCAACCCCCACCTCATTCTCTGGGTCCTCTCCTTCCTTACGGAAAGGGATCAATGGCCACCCTCAGCACTGTCAGGACAATATCCACCGGTTTCCCCCAAGGCTCAGTGATCTCTCCACTTCTCTTCACTTTGTACACGAATGACTGCAGGAGCACCACCCCAGGAATAACATACATCAGGTACTCGGACGACACAGTAATCATGGACACTACTAACACCGACGGACAGCTACAGACAGAACTGGACTCTTTTTCACTTTGGTGCAGGAATAATTCTTTGGACTTAAATGTTTCAAAAACCAAAGACATGGTCATTGTGTTCCATCATGGACTCATCACCTCTCCTACACTCACTGTTAACAACGAAGCAATAGAAAAGGTTCACTCATACCAATATCTCGGCACCATAATTGATCACAAAATCACTTTTCAACTGAATACTGAAAACATTTTCTCCAAATGCCAACAACGTCTTTTCTTTCTCCGTAAACTTCGTAAACTACAGGTTCACCAATCAATTCTTGCAGTTTTTTACAAATGCTTTATACAGTCCATCCTCACATTCAATATCACAGCCTGGTTTGGTTCACTCAGTCTCACTCATCGCAACACACTCAACAGAATCGTTAAAATCAGCAGTAAACTCATAGGACAGCAGCAAGAGTCACTCACCACCATCTACAATGACAGAGTCTTGAGAAAGGGACACAGATCTCCACAGACTCACACACTCTTCACTCACTCTACAGTCTGTTACCATCAGGACGGAGGTTCAGGTCCCTCTCACTTAAAACTAAGAGGGCCACGTCCAGCTTCATTCCCTCCTCCATTCGCCTGTTAAATGGCCGATGAAGCCACATGGTAAAACTAATCTGCATTGGGGAAGTGAGAGGTGCTGTTATGGATGTATTCTTTTATTGATCTATTTATTATTATGCATTTGATGAATGTGCTTTTTATTAATGTTTGTGTGGAGTCTTCACTTGTGCTGGTGCTCTGTCTGCAAACGAAGTTCCTAACGGATAAATAAAGTTATTTGAATTGAATTGAACCATTATTTAACAAAATAAAGATTAGATAAGTCCAATCATAATAGCATAACATCTAGAATATTCCATAGTATGGCATAATTGAAAAAATGAATTTCCCCCATTTCCTTTTTTCTTATTTATTTTGTTTGTTTTGTGTGTGTGTTTTTTCTTCTTTTTTTTTAAATCTTTTTTGTGTTAATTTTATCTTTTATGTCTTATTATGTTTGTTATTAATTATGTCTTGTTATTAATTACTGTGCTGGGTATATATGCCTTTAAAATGATCAAAATTATATAAAAAAAAGTCCAACCAGGATTCACCAAAATTGAAAAACTAGAAAAAATCTGACAAGACTTAAGTAAGATCTTATTTATAGGTAAGTTATGTATATTATAGTAAGTAAGTAAGTAAGTATATTATAGCATATATTATAGTAACACAGTCATCTGCAGCTGTCATCGTCACTTAAAAACACTAGCATGGGATGTTAGCATATGCTTAATCACTGCAGCCTCACAGCGAAATCCTTATTAATGATCCTATTTACACTTGTTGCCAGCTTGATCAAAGTTTAGGCGCCGTGTGATGTAGTGGCTTTTCATCTGGGCTGGTTGTGGGGGGGGTGTATGTAGGGAGGGGGGCAGTGGGGCTGTTAGTTGGCACAGTATGGGGCAGTTGGCATGAGAACCAGTGAGGCTTCATGATACAAAGGCTCTGGATGCACGGTGGTTGGGCTGTGTTGTTGTTGTTGTTGTTGTTTTACGGGGGGTGGAGGGTGCTGTGTGATGGCTGCGGGGTGAGATCAGAGGATTTGAGCAGAAAAGTAGTGGAAGACGTGGACAAAGCCGCTACCAGTGTGAGTATTAGCGCAGTGGGTATTGGGCCATTTGGCAAACCTGAAGTTACGTGTCTTATACGGAGCCATCTATGATACAATCTACCAATATTTTCATTCAATATTTTCAATATTTTCATTTGCTGCTTTACATGAATGTTGTTTATTCCTGTTTTGATATGTCTGTGTGTATGTTTTACTCATCCAAATCTTGGAACACCCTTAGAGGCAACTGTTGTTGCGATTTTGGGCGCTACAAAAATAAATTGAATTGAATTGAATATACAGTGGTTTGTCTGTTGGATTTAACCATGTTTTGAGTAAACTAGCTTTAACTGTCATCATTTGTTCCTTGGACCACATTTGAGAAGGAGAATTTTAGTGTGCATTTATTTTATTACATTATTATTATACATCCAGGTCTGCCAAATACTATAAGATCACTAACACATGATACTGACAGTGTTTTTATGTACTTTACTTTGGATTTGGTATAAATGTTAAGCTCATTCCTAAAGCTAGTAATACGGGATCTCTTGTTCCTAATAATAATACAATGAATGTGCTCAAATCTAACAAATAATAACCATTTTTTTTGAGAACTGCTCAAAAGCTGACCATGACATTAAATAACTGTCTGTAAGATAACGCTGCACTACGGGTTTCTACAGGCTTAATATTTGTCAAAGAATAACCCCTTGAGATGCATCCCTTTTCGAGGCATATGGCATAGGATAACAGAAGAAAACTAGACTACAAAATTGCTAAAAAGCAAATGGTTGCACTCAGCTGAAATAGACTTAGACCCAATACATCACTTACCTGACCAGACAGAACCACCCACTTTGACAGAACCAAAATCATAATATTGCAAAGAAAATATACACACCGTAAATATTGACCGCCCCAAAAAATATTCTCTCGGCTTTTAAAGTATTAAACGAGAAGTCGATTATCGGGCAGGTCTGAAAAAGTGCGGAGAAAGTGAGAGAATTGGCATAGGGATACAGGAGAAGATTGTAAAGCTGAAGTGCAAGTTGCATTCAGGTGTTTTATGGACACTCAGCTCTACTCGGCGCTGGGGCCCATTCGTCAGCGGGACAGAGACCCTTTAATGCGCTTTGCCCACGCCTCCTCCTCTTTACAGGACGCTCATTTTCGGTAAAAGCACTTCCCAGGCCATGTTTGATTGACCACATCTACAAACAAGAGCAGGGGGGTTACGCAAACACACACACAAATGTACCAATGTAGTAATGCCACCAGCCATAACTCAGGTTCACGAGACACGCCTGGATTTATGGTCTACAAGTGGTCTGGAGGAGAATTATAAAAGATGGATGCTTGTAGATAACACGTCGGTGGAATAAATCGTTATAGTTGACCTTATTTTTAACTATGTGAGTAAATACTGCTGGTTTCAGATTACATTATAATATTCTATAGGATTGAATGTTTAATTGAGATGGGGGAAGGTGAAATGACTAATTTTTTTTTTTTGAATTTGTGGAGCAATTTTATGGGTCTTGATGAACAAATGAAGGTTTGTGGGTTTTAATTAGGAAATATATAGAGGATCGATGAAAAGAAATACAGGAATGAGTGATTCTACTTCAATGAATCCTCAGTTAACAGCAAATCAATGGAAATTTTAAGATGCTATTTAAATGTATTCTGACATTATATTGTACATATATTTTTTGTATGGCTCTTAGGCTGAAACAAGTAATTGGAAAAATCAAAAAAATTGGACTAGTTTAATATCTAGACTAGGGCTGAAACGATTACTCGAGTAACTCGGATAATTCGACATTACAAAAAATATTCGGGGCAAATTCTTTGCCTCGAGGCTTCGTTTAATTCATGTCACCAAAGTCAATTTATTTAAAATGTCTCTGCTATCGTATCGCTCCTCCTTTGTAGACTGCTGCGCCAGTCTGGGATCACTGTTTCACACGGACAGTTATCAATGACGTACATTTCAAAGATTTGAAGCGGCGCGATTTATTCCACGGTGTGGAAATGGCAGATAATGATGTGGCCGCTGCCAGTGTGCACTGGCAAAGCCAACCTGATGTACCACAACAGTACGTCTTCAATGCTGCAGCACTTAAAGCGAAAGCATCCTCATGTGAACTGTACTTCTCTAGCGCCGCTTCTAAGCGGAGTCGAGTCGGAGAATCTACGAGGTAATGTACTTTTACGATTGCTAACTGAAATGAAAAGTAACGCCTATTAGAATGTACAGTATTTGTAATTATTTGTAACCTGTATTATGAGTCGATAGTAACGAGGCATAATGAGCAGCAAGAGAGCAAATGATCTCACTCAAATCGCTCCTTCCTCACGTATACACAGACACACGCACACACTCGGTGTTTCGCATATCAGAAACGTCTAGTTCGTTGTTCTACTTTTACCAAAAATCTGATTTAATCTAGAACCGCTGGCATCAATAATTCCAATATCAGAGAAAGGAAATATTTTACCGACGTTTACGAACACTTATGTGTTCGCTAGTTCTATATTTAGCTTATTAATTAGGCTAGTTAAAGGATTAACGTTGTCACTTAGAAAACTCCTGTCTTATAAGCCAATAAGCCAAAGGTTTTACACTTGTTTAAAAAAATGTTGACTTTAAATAAAAACCTTTTTTGTGAGGAATAACAGCAATTGCTTGCTCATTTTAAGAGGCCTTTCATGTTGCGTTACACACTATTGATATAGTTGTATAAAAACAAAAAAGTGTGATTTATCCGATTACTCGATTAATCGATGATATAATCGACAGAATACTCGATTCCAAAATATTCGATAGTTGCAGCTCTAATCTAGACTATACGGACTCTAAAACACATGCTAAAAGATGTTTTTTAACAAATTCCAAGTGCTTCAAGCCAGTATGATCAAAATGAAAATGGCTTCTGGTTGGGAGCTAAAACAAAACAACGAAAAAAATCACAAAACAGTGACCAGGTGACCGCCCTTGAAACGGTCTCTACACTGAACCATTCCTGGACAAATGAGGACTTTATAACCAACATTATTAAATCTATGTAAAAACGATACTCATCAATAATTCACTTAATACAGAAGCCTTCAGTCACCACATTTCAATTTCATTTATTTGTTTACACTAATTGACTAAATATAACTACTTATACATGAATCAACTACTAATATAATCGTTAATTGCAGCTCTAATGGATTTGGATAATAATTCACTATGGATCTTGCTGCTAAGTGACAACAAACGTGGCGGATTTCTTGAAAGACGTTGGGTTCTGCCGTATGATCCCAGTATAAAATTATGCAGTAAATATTTTGACATAAGTGGGTATTTTTCCCTGACACTATTAGCGAATATTTTCAAATCAAGCCACTGAGAAAACCAGCCAGGCTTTCCCTCATAGGTGGAGGAGATTTTCAGCGCAAATGAAGCATTCACTGCATCACCGCTTTTCACAAACCCATTGGAATGTAAATGTGGCTGTGCCTGGCATCACTCATCTGCTCCAGGACCAAAGAGGAACTCACAGTAGGAGCCCACAGACCCGCTTTAATGTGTAAAAGTGCTGTGTCGCTTTAAGTCAGTCTGCAGACAGCTGCTGTAGTGTGTGGGGGCTGTTAAAGGGGAGGGGGCTATTGTGGACAAGCATAAAATGAGAATAAGATTGTGAAGATACGAAAAAATAACCTTAAGGGACGGGACAAGAGAAATGATCACACATGGACAGAAAATATTTGTCTGTCAATACATTTTAGGATTTTAAATGATTTTAAATTACCTTTAAAGGCGTACTACGTAACATTTCTGATGGGGGGGTTGCTTGTTTCCATGAAGATCTTTTTGCTTTGTTTAGAAAATTCCATAGTATGTAATTTAACTTATCCATCTCCATGGAGACAGAGAGGTTATACCACCAGGCCCAGTTACAGGTCAGATCTGTGGAGAGGCGACCCTTCTCACGATAAAAATGCAATAAGAGTCACAGTAAGAATAGGCAATAAAACACCTGGAAATAAGTTTTAATGGCATACTGTAGGCAAAAGCAATAACAGCTTCTTTATTTTTAATATTTTCATCTGATAGTCTACTCCAGTTCTTATGTTAAAATACAGTACATAATGTTTAAAAATAGATAAAAGAGATTTGGGCATTTTACAATTTGATTCTGTGGTGATTTTATAATGTTATTTATGCCAGAAGCTCTTGCACACACAGACATTTCTATTGGTTTGGGACTGGCGCACTGTACTGGCTTATAACTCCGTGGCTAGATTGATGTTTTCACACAGTAGATCCTAAACCACAGAAAAAAGCAACCGCAACACACATTTGGAGCTATTTTAACTCCTCACCCATCATCCTCAACCACCTTTGGCAATTTACAGTATTGGCACAAACAAATCATTTATCCTGTCTCGTACACTTCGGTTTTTGGACACCTTATGTTATTATTATTTTTATCTGTAATATCTCCTCTAAAGTTGATTTTGTAGTTTACTTAAGTAGAAAGAGAGCCAATTTGCCCCTGTTAACTTGTCTAATAAGCCCTTCCTGAATCCCATAATAGTAGATAACAGTTGCCTGGTAACCGAGCCTGGCAGCAGCAGCAGCAGTGGTGTAGATATGATAGGGAACTTGGAGCAAAGAAGGCATTTATTAACAGCGAGCTTTGGGAAAACAAACTATAGTGAAATAGATCGGCCGTATCGAGTGTAATATATAGGCTCGGATCCCTTGCTTGCTGTGGTTTAGATGGGGCTGTGTTAAGAGCTGGTTCAGGTTTCTATTGGAAAGTAAACAACTGTCTCCAGCAATTTTCAAGTGACAGAAATATGGGGATTGTGGTCATCTGGGAGAAGGGAGATCGCAAGCAAGTGATCAATACTGCCCTAAGCATTTCACACAGCATATAGAGCATGCAGTTTACACAGGGAGGTAGTGTACTGAGTGTAGACTGTATAAAGAAGTGGACTGAGGACCCATAGCAAAAAAGCTCACCAAGGCTAGCAGTTATGGGGTTGGATTTGGTGCCGAGTTCCATATTATGAAAAGGAACTGATTTATGGACAAAAGCGCACAATAAAAACACCAGGATCATGTAGAGTGGGTTAATATGAACATTTAAAGACCAAAATGACGAGGCTCACAGCAGCGGTTACGGAGAGGGGCGACATTTTTTCAACACAATGTGAAATGGAGTTGTATGCCGATGGAGCCAGACGCGTGCCCGTGGCCACTTCCTGTTTCCTATTACTTCCTATTACCCATCTCTACTTCCTCAGTATTACCTGGAATTTTCTACACCCACGGCGTTAAACATATCAATTTCCAAAGAAGAATGCAAGTGACACCGCAAGGCCAAGTTACGGGTCAGATCTGTGGCGAGGCGACAACGCTGACAATGAGAATGCCTGTTTTTAAGGCATTTTTTGAGCAATAAAAATACCTGTAATTCACTTAACCTGGAGGAACCTAGAGGACGCTCTACCTAAAAAGTTCCACTGTGCCCGTTTAATTTGAGAATTTAATACTTGTGAGACTTACCATGGATTTTATAATAGTGAAATCTGCAAATATTGGTTATCAAAAGTATAAAAATACAGAAAAATCCATATCGAACCGTCCCTAAAAGGAAGTCTTGGTTACAGTGCTTTGTGATACGAAGGCAGTGCATCTATATAATTACAGAACACGTTTTGGCAGTTAGGAAATGTCAAATCAATAACTATTGTTTCCCTTTTAATATGAGGGAGTCTTTGTGTACTGTGCAGGGAACCAGCTACAGCCAACAGCTCCAGACACAGACTGAAATGTCTCTATCCGTATTCGGCTAGATTTTCAGATTTCATGAGGATTTTGAAAAACTATTTGGTTAAAAGCAGTGCATGAAATTACTATGAATAAGCCGATGTCTTTTTCAGACATTTGGGACATTAAAAACTCAAACTATAATTTCCTAAGAGATACAAATTGATTCCCAACTTGTCATTTTAACATTTTTGCAAAGCATCCAAGATTCAGCGCCTCCCACGGAAACTGGACACTAACGCTAATGTAATGCTCATACTCATTTATTTTGCTATTTGAAGACAGCACTGTGTAAGTTATCACACATTTTATCACAAACTCAAAGACTTGTTTTGATTTTTAGTTCATTTGTTCCACTTATCCAACATTGGAGTGTTTGTCAAATTCCTGTAATAGATTAGAAAACAGCAGAGTCTTCATATAAAGTAGCCCATGCAGATTCAAAGATATGTTAAAATGTATAGTTATAATGTGATTCTAGGCTTTTCTGTTTTGATTCTGAAGTGATTTTTAGCATGTATTGTTATTTATGTCAGATGCCCTTCCAGACACATAGATTTCTTTTTATTTTGGTTTGGGACTCGCTCAATATTACTTCTTTTACATCGTATCCAAAGCCACTCACTGAAACTAGACACCGAATGACATTTTATTTTAGAGCCAATGTCAAATTCCAATTTTTTTTTTTTTTTTTATTGTACATTGAGACTTTTTAAACATCAACCAAGCAACATTTGAAACGGTGACTGAAGTCTTCTACATATTTACCAATAAAGTCTATTATTGCTAAAAATCCAAAATTGTTTGTTCTTTTTTGCCAATGTCCTTCTTATTAAAGGTTTTTTGGCATACGCTTTAGAGCCTGTATTGCGAACATCGAACATTAGCAAACACTCAAAAAGGTTTAAAGAGAAAACTCAAAAAAAAAAACACACACACACATACAAAATGGATTTAAAGACACATTTCCAGGAGTCTGTGGTCCTATGTAGGAGTTTGAGTTTCAACAAAAAAGGTGACTGAAAAACTGTTGGCTAATGCTGGCTAGCTAGCTGCAATTTTATATGTGAGACTTGTTTAACACCACAAATCAGCTAACCTGTCAGTTCTTATGGTGAAATTGTGCTAAAACAAAGCACGGGATTAGAGTCCACCAGAGCTTCAGACAGAGCAGAGCCTACAGTTAGCATCACACCCCCACCCAATCATTTCAACTCGATTTCAGACACATTGCGGTGGTTCTTGGACCAGTTGGCCGTACACAGTTCTTAGCCTTCCTCTGACAAGAGACGGTTGATGACAGATTTGAAGTGGGCCAGTGGTGTGGTTCGTTTGCCCATTTTAGGAAGCAGCAGTAATGTCATAACGAGGGAAGATCTGAAGAACCGAAACAGATGGAGCGGCCACCGTCACGTGAAGCCTGGACTGCTTTCAGCTTTGGAAGATCAACAGACCGCAGACACGTATTTGCCCAAAGATCAGAAAAAAGACCAGGGAAGTTGTGCAGAAATTACAAAGTGGCTGGACTATTCTAACCACCAGCTATAATGGTGGTTAGGATTAGCGAAATGTATCGAAAGCTGCTTACAAGGATGAATTTTTAAGATATTTTAAGATTATTCTTGCTTGTCGATGCTTAAAACTTGTGTATTTCCATTTAGACAAGTGAGTGAGGCTATCAGTCCAAGTTACAGGTAAGATCTGGGGAGAGGCAAGCCGCTCACACAAAAAAGCATGTTTTTTCTATGTGTTTTAGAGCAATATTAACGCTTGTAATTGAATAAATGGAAGACAGCTATAGTTTTATGCTGTGGCAATTCTAGGCAAATAACATATCCACAGAGACAAGCGAGCCACCAGTGCAAGTTACAGGTCAGATCTGTGAGGAGGTGGCACCATTCACGGAAAGAATCGTGTTATTCAAGGTATTTTTGAGAATTAAAGACAATTGTACTTGAATAATGCAAGGTAGTAATAGTGCAATCTCACAGCAGATGAGCATTCACCATTTCGTTTCCCGTGCTAGAACCAAACCCAAATCCTTCAGGGCTGTTTATTTTACCGATATAAAAATCCACTTATTAAAAGCTGGAGTTTACGCTGAAAAAAGTGACAGATGAAAAATGCCACAAGGCTGGAGGCAGAGACAGAGCATTTGTCTTTGCCCTATTTTTCACTTAAGCTTCGGCAGCGTTTCCTACAATTATTCTCCCACTTATTTACCCCACTGCACCGTCACACGCGCCCTATCTGCGACGCCATTGTGTCTTTGAAAAGGCAACTTTGAAGTTTGGAAGTCAAATACACAAACCTAGGGACCTATTTGAGCTGCCTTCATGGAAGTCATAGCTAGACTTCTCACAATCATTATTATATCGACTTCGTTCAGAATTTAATAGTAAAAACAGGCTCAGGCTCAGTAAATATCGCATGCACCTTTCCTTTACACTTTTTTTCTTACTTTTTGCCAGTATTAAAGGTCCTATATTACACAAAATTGTTTTTTTTGTGAGCCTTAAGCCATGTTATAATGTTGTTTTGTTATCAAAAACATACTGGAGTTGTGTTTTGTTTCATTCACGCATGTTTGACACATTAAATCAGCCTAAATATGCAGGATCTGTGAGTTAAACATATGTAAATGAAACAAAACACAATTCCAGGCATGTTTTTGATTTCTGATGAAACAACATTATAACATAGCCCTTTGTCAGCCCTGTTTGATTAGATCTGAGCTGTAGTTGGTCAAATAATTAACACCTATGATACTTTATAGACACCAGAACTACTTAAGAGTTTAATTGTGGTACTGATTTTTTACCTAGTCGTAGCATTCTCGTGACTAGCATCTCATTCACGATTCTGACGCTGCTGATGCTGCATTAGCTCGTCAGCGTATGTCAGGATTTCCTGTGTGAGGCAAGAGGGAGCTGAGTAATATTGTATGTGCAAATAAACACAAAATAAACAAACAGGCAGGTGTTGGAAGATGTGGAAAATACAGCTAATATTTGACTCACGCTCAATACAAAATGTGTCCGATAGCCTATGCATATTATTTACACATGATTAATGAATACAGCAGCAAAACCGTTAATTGGCAATCACTTTTTTTAAGCGAAGGGTGGGCGATATTGACAAGACTAAATATCTTGATTTCCTTTCAAAAATCAGATCACATTGTTGCAAATCAATCAAAAATGTGTGAAAATGTGTCTCATTAAAACCTTGGTGGAGGTTCAAAAACCATAAATGTGAAAGAACTGTCAAATTAAAGCTGCACCGTATCTCCATGGAGACAAGCTGAAGGCACCATCGGGCCAAGTTACAGGTCAGATCTGCGGATAGTTTGACCCTCCTTAGTCTAAGAAAGCATGTTTTTCAAAGTATTATTGAGCCACAAAACATCTGTAACTGATTAATACATGGACTTCAGTATGAGGAGAAATCAGGATTAACTTTTTAAAACAAAATCTGAAGCTCAAACCCATGATAAGTTAAATACAAACTTGACACGCAAAGTAGCTTCTTGAACACAAGCAAGTGACAGACCCCAATAGAAAAGTTACATAGTGCACTTTTAAATACATCCTATTATATACTGCATGCTCAATATTCACATTTGGCTTTTCTGTTCTACTCATCAACAACTATCACAATGTTATCTTGCACTGCACAATATACTACCAAGCAGGAAATATTGTAAGTTTTCTCTTGTTACTAACATCCACTGTAGGTAGTAGAGGCACAGTTGCACACACTGCAGAGAAAAGAAAGAGCAAAGGAGAGGAGAAGACGAAAGGGTGTGTAAGAGCACTGGCCCCGTGAGACCTTCAGAGAGATTGGATTGGAGCAGGTTCTGTGCAGAGAGGAAGAGCAGAGGGAGAGGAAGAAGAGGAGAGAAAAAGAGGAGGAGAGGAGACAGGAACAGAGGGCTTACCTGCACTTGTGTCCGCCATACACGCGCCAACATAAATCACTACCACTACAGAGAGCAATGCTGTTAAAGAGATAAGGGGAGATAGTAACATATAAGGAACAACACAGCTAACCTCCAGTACTATGGGGCTGGGGTTGAATTATGGGGGCATATAGTGGTACTGACCAAGCCTATAGCTCAAGGTCTATAGATGGGTCCCACTGGTCCCGACAGTTTGCACCAGAGGCATTGCAGCATGGGTCAAATGCAGAGGACAAACTTCCCTATGGGGACAATAATGCGTAACCCTAACCTTAAACCTAGCAACGGCGTAGCAATCTCAAAAACAATGTCCAATAGGCTAATTCTGCAGCTAGGTACTAATATTATATTTATTTCTTGCCACCATGGAGATAAATAAGTTTAATGTAATACTGTGGGACATTTAAGGTATTTGAGAGATGATCCCCCTCTCTAGAATGCATTTTCAAGGTATTTTTACTTAAATAGAACATGATGAGTGATAAGTTTAATGCCATACAAAGTAATAACAGTCCCCAGGAACCCACCTACCTGAAAAGTTACATAATGCATGTTTAAAGGTACTGAAAAGCTCTACATTCCAAACCGTCAATTATATACTTTTTAGAGGGCATTTTTTTCCTCAATTTTTTTTTCACTCTTCAAACAACTGCTCTGGAAGTTTGTGAACCAGCTTTGTGCAGACGTTGTGTCTGTCTGGCAAAGCACAACAAAGTGAGCAGCTTGTGAGAGCCCTGACGCTGCCAGGATCCCTCACTGGACAGCAGTACAACAACATGGTAACGCGAAGGAGGGAGACGCACCAATATGGAGCGCTTTTAAACAGACTTCGGATTTTAGGGAGAGTCATGGAGACCAACTGGATAATGGGAGAAATTATGAAGATTATATGATTTTTTTTTCTTCTTTTTTTATATTTATTTAGCAGGTCAAGTTAATTAGTCTAAGCAATGTACAGAAAATGGTACATGAAGTCTGTGTTCATGCTTTATTAAGGCTAACTTGTGCTAGTCAGTAAGTGGTACTCATGTGGTATCTGCTTCATGTCTGTAGGTGACATTTTCAGGACTTTTCACCATTCAAAAGATTTCATATTTTGGTTTAAATTGTTAAACTTCTCCAAGTGACAGTATTTTCTTTTCCGATGTTCCAGTTTTTGTACATTAAATGTCACAATAAGTAGATACAGTATTTACTGTGACAAGACTATTATTAACTAGCAGTAGTGTAGATAAATACCACTATAGAGAGATACTAGTATAGATAAGTACTAGTTATAGTGTTGTCACGATACTAAAATTTCAAGCTTGATTTCGATGCTAAGGAATAGACTCAATACCAATTCTGATCACCACAATGATAAAAAACACTCTTTCTTTAGACAATAGAATGTGATTTTCAACATTAAATCGTAGTATTTTCTTTTATATTACCATGTGTTTTATATTCGTGTAATCTCTGTGTTCTGGGTAGGTTCCATAGTGCATCATAGGCGTATACTAGTCTATGTGCTCTTATACTTGTTCTGATACAGCTGAATATCATTCTAAACCTATTCAGGAAAGGCTCATTTCTGTTCTGTGAATGTGACTTTTTTAGCATTGATTCTTCTATCTAGCTTTGATACTAGTTTTAGCATAGATTAGTATCCGATTTTTTATACTTTTGACAACCCCAGTCCTATGATCCAGCCCCAAATGTGGAGTTAGTCATCTTATACTTTGTCAATCTGTAGCTTTCATCCAAACAGCAGAGGATAGGCACTCATCACATCACTCACATCTCAATGGGAGTTGCTCTGCTGCTCTGCTCAATAGGTGCACGAGGGGCCAAATGAACATCAAACTCCATTTCTGCTCGGCGCCCCCTGTCCTCCTCTCTCTGCACTGCGTCACCTCCCTTCACAGACGCTCCATCTGCGTGTGCAGCTCTTCCCTGCTCTCAGCTCACTCTACAAAGTCTGATTTTCTCTGATTATTATCTTCATCCTGCCTCCTGAACTCAACTGTGTAAATAAAAGCACAAATATGAGCGGTGCAAGGATGCTGAGAGGGATTTTGGTGCAACCTGAAAGATTGCGAATAAAGATCCAATGACTTTTTTGACATTTCACAGTATATATCTGGCTATATCATCTTGCCAGTGCCTGAGCCAGTCTGATCTCAGAAGCGAAGCAGGACTGGGTCTGTTTAGTTCTTAGTATGTGAGTGAGTGACTGGTGGTCAGAGAGGTCAATGGTGCAGATTTGGCAGCTTCATTTCTGTCAGTCTGGCCCAGGGCAGGGGTGGCTACAATAGTAACTTACCACCACCCAGCGTAGACCAAATGAATAATGCGCAAAGTCTGAATATCTATAAACGTATTGTATAAAACTAATGCATTGAAAAAAAATTCAAATAGAACAAACTTAAACTATCTTTCAAACTAGTGATGTCTGTCTCTCATATTCTTTTGCCACTATACAGTGATATTTCTGTTCGATTGTGGGTCATTTTGCAGTTCTTACACATTTTAAACATTGACTACTCCATTCAAAAGCAAGTTATAATAGTAAGGTTAGTTTATCTATCATTTGTCGTCAAAAAACACGCTTGAAAACATATGCAAGAAGCTCAAAGTGCACCATAAAACAATTAAAAACATAAAAGACAACCATGTAGCTAAAAAAAAAATAAGCTAAAAATGTATATTGCCATTGCTAAAATGTTAATAATGCTAAAATTTCAGCACATTTCTGTTGGATTGCTTCATTATCACACACCAAAACGTATACTGTCCATATAGATAGATAGATAGATAGATAGAAAGATAGATAATCAGCACAGCCATCTTACCCTATAACATGTCTAGTATTTGAAGTGAGAAGCAAAACAAACATCAGAATGTAGGCCGACTTGCACTTTGACTCTGGGCTACCGGCGGTGTAGCAGTGCACAGGAGTTTAAAGTATAGTAGTGTCCTAGTGCTTTCTGTTAGCGTGCTTGTGCAAACACCGAGTTGACCTGCAGTGCACAGCAGCTTACGGGGCCATGTGGTGTTATTGTTGCCTGTGAGCCTCTGGCAGCTCATCAATTATAAAGAGACAGGGGAAAGAAAGGAGAGGCCGAGCTCCAGCAATGACATCTATAAATACACCTGAATGACACAAGTGAGGTGAGCTGCTATTTCTGCGCCCGCCTCCGTGTGGGTGCGCACTCTTCGGCAATGTCACCCACAGCACAGCACAAGGAACGGCCACGGACAACTGTGACTATTATGATGCTTGACCACACAGGCAGGGTTTTTATGTAATATCCAGAGCTGCTTGCATTTCAGTATTTTATTCAGGCGCTAGTACTTGAATTATGGCGGGTTTTCTGCACTGTACTTGTACTGTACTTTTTTGGTACTTATTGGTTTTCCTATTGATTCTTGACACCCTAGGCAAGATTTTTAATTTAATATCTGGATATATTTAAGGAATTAGTACTTGAACAATACATGATTTTCTATACCTGTACATGTATGTGTATTAACTACTGTATAAAATGATAAAAATAATGTTCATAAAGCTCATTATACAGTAAACAATATATTGTGCACCCTTGAAACAAAACAGACATCAAAATACTTGAGTAATGTCACCCACATCACACCCTACAAAACATCTATGACTAGGGACTATTTTCTCGACCACCCGTGGAAGTCATTTTAAAAGAATACCTGGGTGTACTTATCAATTATTTCAGACTATCTAGAGCTGAGTACATTTCGTTTGTCATTTTCTTCAAGTACAAGTATTTGAATGATAGCTGTCGTTGTACAGGTATCTGAACAGTACTTTTTGGTATCTTTTTTCTGTATTAGTTATTGTATAAAATGACAAAATGTGTTACTGATAAACTAAACTATCTTTTGTGCTTTGTTAGAATGGACCAAAACTTGTTATTAAAAGGAAAATTACTTTGGGGTACCGTATTTTTTCAGTTGCAGTACCTTTTTTGGAACCATACTGGTACCTTTTTGCAGTACCCAGCCCTATGCATATCCATTGGTTTCAGAGTGATGGAAAATGAGCATAGTTATTATAGCAACTGACAATTCAAAACAAAATATTAGATCTTTTCAATGGGGAAAAGTGCTCAAGATGGCGTGTCTAAACAGGAAGCAGAATTCTATGAATATGTTTAGTCTAACCCCTGATGTTCAGTGGGATGAAACCAGACCTGATTCCACCTGTGCACAATGAACTATGAACTGTGAACTATGAGAAATGGGTAATGCAATGTTAGCAATGCAAAAATACTGTGGTACAATGTTGGGTCAAATCCTCTGTCCAGCTCTAAACTGTCTACTAATGTCCCCACCTATGGCTATGGTTATTAAAGTAAGGCGTAAACAAATTTTTGGTAGTCAACAATTCCCTTACAGATTAGTTGACTGGTTAAACATTTCAGTCATTTCTGTTGCACCATTAATATATATATTTTCACCTGTAAACCAGATTATGGCCAAAATACATTAACCGAATAGTATAATTATTATTAGTTAGCTAAGGAGCTAAAAAAGGAGCTAGCTAGCTATGGACATTTGAGATGTTACAGTCTTTTAACACAATACGTGGCAGCAAATCATTAGAGGAAATACTTTGAGAAAATGAACATACGGGACTGCTGAATTGTGTGAAATGAACTGTTTGTCTCCATGAAGACTGTGGAAGAAGCTAGCTAATTTATGAGACCATATGTGGCAGCAAATGTGGCAGAAGATCTTCCAGAGGAAACACGTTGAGAGAATGAACCATTTCGTCACCAACCGAAAAAGCAGAGAACGAGGCCTTTCCTGTAGTGGTGTGAAAATGTACCTGCAATAAATACTGAGACCCAAAAATGATTGTTCCTGCTTTCATATATTGAACAATAAGTCGATATAGTATTTATCATAACAGGCTTATATATAGCATTTCAGAATCATTTATTATGGCTTATTTTTTTCATCAGAAACCACCATACAGCTAATCCCATCATCACGCCAGACTTAATATGATAAAACCACTATGCTAACCCCAGTAGTATTTTGCTCAGTCAGCTGTGGGGAAACACAATGTGGCCCTATATTGGGACTTGAATGAAGCCTATGCCTTGTGCCTACTATACATTCACTGGGCGCATTGGAGCTGACTGCGCTGCCATGGCAACCCGTGACTGAAGCTAATGTGAAGAAGACTGCATTCGCCGAAGAGGGAGCAGCAGCACAGTGCCACAGAAACACATAGCACTGCTGAGGAATACCCAAACACTGGAGTAAGATTGAGTCTGCAAAATTGAAGGGCCCATAAAAAGCTATTTTCTGATCTGATTAAAATGCGGTTTCCTCATCAAAAACATATCTGGAGTTGTGTTTTGTTTCATTCACACATGTTAAACACACAGATCCTGCATATTTAGGATGTGGTCTTTTCTCACAGTGAAAACACTCCAATGTTCCACATTGTGATGTCATGTGGTAATACAGGAAATGGTCCGCTGTTTTTATAAACTACAACTACGGTGCAGATCTTTGGGTCTTGCCACCAGATACTGAGCTAGATTTCGTTAGTACAACCTTAGGCATGTCGTAGGTCGAAGGGGGAAACCATTTTCATCTCTAAGTGTTATTTTATATCAACAACACATACAAATACTTCCCACTATGACTACAAATAACTTAAAAATTTCATATACTTGTGTAGCTCTTTTCTTTAAGATCTTTTATTTAAACAATTTATTACTTGATAAGTCAGTAATATATTTCAACCAGTCACGGAGCAGGCCCGTCAACAGGAATTTGAGGGACCGGGACAAGAAGTCTCACATGGGCTCCTCTTTCATATAAATTAATAGGAAGAGGGTCCAATTCTGGGCCCCTAAAAAACCTGGGGCCTGGGAGAACAGACCCTCTTGTCCTCCCAGGCTTCAGGTTTTTAGGGGCCCAGAATTGGACCCTCTTCCTATTAATTTATGAAAGAGGAGCCCATGTGAGTCTTCTTGTCCCATCTACTGCCCTGTTTGGAAGTAGCACAGGATTCATTTATGATCAAAACGTTATCAGACTGTCAAAAAATGCATTTTAAAGTAAAGGTAAAGAAAAGTAAAGTTTTTTCAGAGAGTGCACATTATTTAGTATTTTTAGCTGACTATAAATAAATTTGATAATAAAACTAGTCTTTGAACCACTCTGCACCCTACACTGAACCCATCGCTCTGTACTGAAGTAGTATTACCATCAAATACGTTTTATACTTCTTCACATATTACATTGGATCACTTCTACTTGAATAACAATGTTGACCACTCTCCGCATACTTATTTTCAGTAAATGCAAAACCAAATTGTAAAACTCCCACACACTGTACACAGTGTACCTAAATACATTCCCACAATGCCTTTCCCTCCTCTGGCATATTTCATCATTAGCTCTAAGGAGTTAATCCTCTGCTCCACTGACCCCGGCTCGGCTCTAGCCATTTCAATATTCTGCATCTGGGACTAACCAACCCATCAGGCAAACATGCAGAGACATGCACGGCTCTCATGCAAATACAAGGGCGCCAGTAACCCACAGAAACATATGGGACCAGTCCACAGTGATGACAATTCTCTGTAAAAGCTTCCACTGCATTTATCAGCATGAAAACAGTCTATAATAGAGAAGAAAATATATTTTATTTAGATTTTTTATGGTAAACACTATACAAGATTTCCACTACACGAAAATATTTTGACAGAAGGTGAAAAAGGTGCACTAGATAGCTATTTTTGCTATATAACATTTCTGAAAGAGGGTCTGCCACCTCACCTCTCCATGCTATTACTGAAAGAATATTCCACTGTATGGCATTAAGCTTATAATCACATAATTATGTGACATAAACTTATCATCACAGTTATCATCTCCAGATATATCATCATATAAAAGCCCTGTAATTGCCCATCTCTACTGAACTCGAGGTAAAAGGTACCTGTAAACTTGCAAAACTACCACTGCATGACATCACAAGGTGGAACCGAGCATGTTGCGCTTTAGAGACGCAGACAGACTAATAATCCAGGGTTACTCAAATGTGTGAATGAAACAAAACAACACCAGGACTGTTTTTGCTCACAAGGGTCAATTTTGGGTAATATAGGACCTTAAAAATGCACAATATCATGTGAAGCCACTCAAGAGTCCAGATTGTCCATGTCCTGAACTCTCGTCATCCGTGTTGTTGGCTTGACATGCTTTTTGAGCCTGTGTTGAGTTCAAGGTTAGCTGCTCATTGTATTGAGCGCCAGAGCTCCCTGATGGGACAGACAGAGGAGGGATGCATTAGCACCTCAGCAGGACGCCCTCAATCTCATCTCCTCCATCTTTTCAACCTTTCCTCGACTTTTTCTTCTCATGGCTTTTTCTTATTGTTGTCGTTTGGGCATCTGCAGGAGGATGAATCGCAATTTGACTGGTCGAGATTAACACATCACAAGTGCTACGGTAATTTAGGCATTATAATGTACTGTACTGGAGAATAGGGTTGTCAGAAAATATTGATACTAAGACACTATTATATTGAGCAGGTCAATTTAGCTCTTTTTTGAATAGTTTAAGAATTACTACAAAACTACATGATAATTCTAAGGAAACAACTACTATTTGGAGTTGAAAATGACATTCGATGGCATAATAAATCAGCATTTTTATCTGTGTCTCCATGGGGTCATATGATATATAAAAGATACTAACCCTGCCTACTTGCAAGCATGCGAATCTTATAAGTTAAAGTGTTTTCCGTCAAATAGTTAAGCCCCAGTTTTTGGTTTATTTGTTGATTGATGCCTGCTGTTTTCTGTGCAATGTGTGAATATAATACTTAAATCACTGCTTCTCTTGCTAATACTGCAACAATTCATTACAATGATTGTGACAAGTCGACTACGAAAACAAATTTCAATCATCTCAAGCCCTAAAACACATTATAATCAACATTTCAAAACATCTACAAATTCTTAAATATTCCCTATCTAGAAGCCTTCAGTCCCCAAGTTTCAACTTTTACTTGGTTAAAATAAGAATAGTACTAACAGAAAAAGAGAAAAAAAAGGAAAAAGAAATGATTGCAGGCTATTCGACTTCTAAAATAACAGCTGGACCTCTCTTCGCTAATGTGTTGCGCCACCAGATGACCATGAACCAAATCTTGGCCTGTAGGGGAGCTGAGGTTTTCCTCTTGACCTGGCACTGCGCGCTGACCCGCACTAAGAGGGCTTAAACCTTACTCTTCCTCATGCTTTTCATCTCCCCCTATTCCTCCTCCTCTTCCTCACAAACTGACCGCCGGACAGACTGACAGAACCCATATGCTCCGTTCACTTCCAATGGCAGCAGGTAGCCATCAAAGAGCCGAGAGAGGGGCTCCACTCAGCCGTGCTCCGGGAGACGAGGGCTGGACAGATGACGAAGGGAGGAATTACGAGCAGAGGAGGAGAGGAGGAGGGGAGAGGGGGGAGGAGGGAGGGGGATTGGACAGGTAAAGTGAATGCAAAGTGCGAGAGTTGGCATATATGGAGCATGTGTTTGGTGTTGAAAGGTTTGTGAGAAATTCAAGGTCTATGATGCCATTTCGTCTTTTAGGCTGAAGGATTCATATTATGCCATTTTCTGCTCCATGTTACAACGTCGATTCCTCATCAAAAAATACCTTTGTTTTTATACTCCATATACTTTCACTAGAAAAATGCCGAAACGCTGCGGTGTATAAAGGTTCTTCATAGATCAAAACATTCATGCTGATTGGTTGAAGTGTCACAACAGTGCAATGAGCTGAAGTATCACTTTTTGCCGGAGCTAGTTGGGAGAAAAAAACACATACATCTTTCCCATTCACAAATGCACCTTTGCTCTGGCTTCAAATACAAAATAGTCCACATTTCTTCTAAAAATAGACTCAAGCCCCCTTCTTATGTTCGTCAGCGGCGCCGCAGTGTTTGTTTTGGTACATTTGGGAGCTTCGCCTTTGGCACAAACCACACTGAGACCACAATGCTGCGCTGAGACTGGTTCAATATATCTGATACACAGGTGGATTTGAGCTCAAACACTGCAGCAGGAGCAGTTCAAGATGGAGTTACAAATACTGAAGAGCTTTATCTAGTTGCATACTGTGGCATAAGGTACAATGGATATTATTACCTTTGGATTTTGACAGTTACACATCTCAAGATTTAAGTCAGAATTTTAGTCCGGAGTACCTCACTGGGGGATTAGTTTATGTATGGAACCCACTGGATTTAATTCACAGCTTGCAAAGGGAAATAACAGTAGATAAAAAAATGCAAAATAGACGATGCATCTTTACTGTACAACTCTAATAGAACGCTGAAAATACATAATTACACAGTATCCAAAAAGCTTTTCAGGTCCAAATGCGCAAAAAGGTGTAGCAACTGACCTGGGACTCCCACAGCAAAATGACATTGACAGCAGTAATAATTTCATACAGCAAAACTTTTAGTTCAACTGTATTCATTTGAGTTTATTGTGCTTTTGTACGGATGTAATCAATTATATTAGAAGAAGAACATTTTTTATGTGTTCTGTGTTACGGTTTGGTTTCATTTCTAGACATGGCGTTGGCAAAAGCTCTAAAAATGATTCGTATTTAGCATAAAAACTACTATGCATCCAAATACTACGAAACAGCCTCTTTGTAAATGAAAGGGCAGATTACGATTTGTGTGTACCCCATTGGATTTCCTATGACAGATATCCATAACCGAAGTACTTATTGATCTTCACAACTATCCGGAGTACGAGTGCAACCCAAACGTGCCGATATCCAGGTTTTGCTCATTACATAAAACCCCTTTCACAGACAAATTGAATTTAACTCACTCAACTTCCTCCCAAGGTCAATATCATGATGTCATAAATGAAAGCCTCGGAGCACTATCATGTGGTGGTTCCATTAAAACCCACCACCTTTTATTGTAATACTTTTTATTTATTTGTGGTGACGTGTTAGTTTCCGGGAGGATAAATAAATAATGCTGGGAATACAAGAGAGCGTGAAACATGTACTGAGAGGGAGGGAGAGAGAGAGAGAAAGAGGGGGAGAGAGGGGCAGAGAGAAGAGAGAGAGAGAAGAGAGGGACAGACAGACAGAGAGAGAAGGAGGATAGAGAAAGAGAGAGAGATGGGGAAAAGAGAGAGGTGGACAACGAGAGAGGGAAAGAGACAGAGGGAGAGAAAAAAGAGCCAGAGAAAGAACAGAAAAAGAGAGGGGGGGGAGAAGAGAGAGGGGGGCAGAGATACAATGAGAGAAAAATAAAGAGAGACAGAATGAGAGGAGAGAGGAAAGACAAAGAGAAAGAAAGACAGAGGAGAGACAGACAGTGAACGAGAAAGGAGAGAGACAGAGGGAGTGAAGGGAGAAAAGAGAGAGGAAGACAGATAGAAGAGACAAAAGGAGAGTCAAACAGATTTAGAGGGGGAAGAGAGAGAAAGAGAGGACTAGAAGGAAAGAGAGAATGATACAAGAGACAGAAGGAGATGAGAGAGAGGGTGAGGGAGAGACAAAGAGAGAAGAGAGACAGAGAGGGAAAGAGAGATGATGGGAAGAGAGGAGGAGGGGTTCTTGTGGTATTAGAAGTAGGGGGAAGTATGTATAAATCAACATCCATTAGCCGGGGGGTTATAAAGTCAGTGATGAAGAAGGTGGACTGAAGCGCAGCTCCTTTTATTGTCTTGTTGTTGTCTTTTATTGCCTGTGATGTCATCTAATGGTATACGAGTAATGACGTGGGCGGGGCTACGTGCTACAGGGGAGGGGCTGATGGCGTCGTAATGGGTCCATACTGTGAACATGGGAGTATTGATCACCGCATGAGCAGACAGTGCGAGTGCGTGCAATGATTTCTATGGCTGTGATGTTTGCATGGGGACAATGAGCGAATCGATATGTAGTTTGCAAAGAGTGGTGGAGTAGAAGGAGGATTTCAAAAGGATGATAACAAGCACAACATATTACAGATATAACTTCAGGTAAAGTCGCCACTGTTCTGTGATAGTAAAACTAGAGGAAAAAGATGGGGAATTAACACCATTTTTTATCAGTTGTTGTTTGGGTAAATCAAGAGGTTTTCATCCAATTCTGTGCCAGCAAAATCACTTGCAATGTTTTTCTAGTTTATGATCATGAAATAACAATTAAAACAAACATTTAAAGGTGCACTATGTAACTTTTTAATTGGGGGTCTATCACTTTCTTGTTTCTATGGCTATGTCATTGTTCGGCTACACTACAGGTGGTTTTATAAATAAAAAATAGCTAGAAAAATTCCAGACAAAGCAATAATATCTCCTTGAAACAAAGCATTTGACAGACTCTCCATAAAAAAGTTACACAATTCACATTTAAGTATTTTTAAATTGAAAAAAAAAAAAAAAAATCACAATTTTTTTACCAGTTCTATCAGTATTTTGGCTTTAATGGTATTTAATGGTCTTCACAGAAAAACATTTAAGTGCAGGGGAGATTGTTAATGGTATCTGTGTCAGTCATCTCAGTCGTCCAGATATGATCCACGGCAAAAAAAACTGTCCCAATTTTTATTTTATATTTTTTTCCATCCAAGGGAAACATCTTCATTCTAAAAACAGTTGTAAAAGGTCCACAGAATGAATGTTTATTTTGCTATGGTCAAGACTATTGTACCTCTTGGATATGGGAAAACACGGCATGGGAAACAAACTAGGGACCTTATCATTGTGCGGCAAAGTTAACCACTATGCCACCATGTTTCCAAATAGAGCAGTAAAGGCATGAAGGATGTTTGAAAGCCAGACACACTTTGATTCCACTGAAAGAAGTAATATGCGATGTGGCCCAGGCGGTGCTGGTTGATAATGTTGTGAGGCAGTGCTCCCTGTGAAACTAATATGATGCTATCTAATCCTCCACAGTAAATCAAAACCCAAAATGCGTGTCAGAATCAGTTATTTAGTACGACAGTGACATAAATTACTTCATAAATGATGTATTACACTCTATTTTCATCTCTCAAACTGCCTGGAGAAATGGACAGAAACTTCATCTAATCAATTCTCCAACATGCTGATATGTGCTGTCTCGCAACTTCTGCAAGGAGCTGATGTCTGCTACAATCTGGCCCTGGGGGTTTGATTTTACACTCGCCCAAAGTAAAGGAAAAGTGCATCAGATAGTGTTGATGCCGGTATTTCTCAAATGTATGTGATGGGTAGAAAGGAGAATATGAGAGGGCTGTTAGCAGACATCAGATATAGGTTCAACCCCCAGGTTCCAAACTCCCGCAGGAGCTTTTTTCTGATCACGTTTTCGTAGAAAGCGAAGTTAAATTCACCCCGCACTTCCTCGTACGCTCGCAAAACCAGCCGACTCAGCTGCTTCTGTGGAAAGCCAATCTGCCTCATTGCTGCTATCTACCCTCTAGTCTAGCTGTCCGCCACCTGCTTGTCACGGTGGAGACGCTATTGCTTTGGTTTAAATGTTCCAAAGTGTGGCATTGGTCTCATCTCGATGAAGACACCACAAATATTTACCAATAAAAATACCTGTAGCTAAATAAATGCTAGAGTCAACTACTTCTCCCCCGCCTGCTGTGAAGAGAGACGCCTACTCACTTTTCAAGGTTATTTCTTCTTTGCTATAAAAATATATCGAGAAAGGTTAAATAAGGTTAATGCATATTGTAGAACATTCTAGGTAAAGAGATGCAGGTGATGAAACCTTCGCCAAAAATGCTACGTAGTCCATCAAACAGTCTTGAGTTCGCTAGAGTTTGCTCAAATGTATGTGACGGGTTAAGTGTAGAAAATGCGAATGCTGTTTGCAGATATCAGATATAGGTTGACCTCCAGGTCCAAAACTCCCTCTGGAGCTTTCTTGATTCGTATTCTTGTAGAAAAGTTCAATTCGCTCCTCACTTCCTCCGATTCCTCTTTCAGGCAATGCACACCTCCTACTCTTTGCAAAACCAGCCGACTCAGCGGCTTCTCCTGAAAGTCAATCTCCCTCACCGCTACTATCTATCCTCTAGTCCAGCGGTCCCAAACTCCCAAGCCGTCCCCCCATCCTAAACCCAATCTCTCACTGCATCCGCCATCTGTGCACATTCGCCGTGTTCATTCATTACCGCTACTACAGCTGTCCGGGTTTTTTTATCTAGTTTTTTGGCTTACCTTCTTGACGCGTCCGCTCTTGGTGCCCACGAAGACCAGAGAGTGGTTCTTGTAGACGTAGGCGATAACGGACGTCATTTTGTCGTTTGCTTCGGTGAAAAGAGGCTTCCCCCGCACCATCTCGGACACACCCAGAGGCGCGTTCATATCCAGACCGCAAAAGTCGTCATCAATGGTCAGGAGCTGTGGAAAAAAAAGACAAAATGGTAAATTAAGTTAATATTGCGGCCTTCTGGATACTTAAAGGTGTAGTATGTAACGTTTCTGGCGATGGGTCTGCCAAGATGTTATTGCTTTTCCTTAAATCTTCCGAAGTCTGCCATTAATTGTATTTATCGTGATGAAGACAAGCAATACAAGTACAAGAATACGCGCTACGATACAAGTAAAGTATTTAGATAACTACATGGACTACACGGAGACAAGCTGGTCCACCACTGCATTACTAACATTTCACAAACATGATCTTTTGGTGAGTAAAGCCACAGTTACCCACCAATCTGTACCAACAGCTTGTCACTACCACTGATCAAGTTTACTAACACATTCATACAAGTAATGTAAGGTAATAACATAAGGCTAGTACAGGAGATCCAACTACCAACATTGGTGAACAATATGTTTCTATTTACAAAGCTACAGTTACCCCAAAGAAACCCTTGGAATTACTTGAATACATTTTAATAGAATTTTATACCGTTATCTATAGTTAAGATTTGCTCTTTGTGTGTTTTATCTTACTCTGTAGTTAGTTAAGTATGTTGTTCTTAAAGGTGCATTGAGTCACTTTTATGTGATTGGAATGTTTCACAAAATGGTACTAAACGTTTCAATCCACATGGAAACCAAGTTACAGGTCAGATCTGTGGAGAGGTGACCCCGCTTACAGTTAGAATACCTGTTTTTTTTCTAGGGGTAATTGAATAAATGTAAGGTAGAGCTGTTTAATGTCATGCTGTGGAACATTCCAGGCAGACCAATGACATCGATAGAAACAAGCAGGTGAAGGATCCCCAGCCAAAAGGTTACATAGTGCACCATTAAAGTGCTGTAGGATTAGGACTGACTTGGATTAGTAAAATAGAAATAATGCTTAAGGAAATGAACTTGTTTTGCCATAAGGGTTCATCAATGGACTAACACAAGAACAAACTTATAGCATAGAAAGTAATGTTTGCCTCTCTGGTTCACGTCCAAGAAACAGTCAAGAAAATAGAGCATAAATATATAAAAATGACAGCAGAAGATGGGAGCGGACTGCAGTAGTCAGGCTGGTCTCAGTAATAGTGCTGGAGGCTGCAGTGTCAGGCCCAATTCCCCATCGTCCACCAGCAAAACAGAACAGAAAACGCCAGAACAGCAACATCCCCCGAAATGATTCACTGTGAACCAGGCGAAATACAGACGAGGAGCAGCTTTGTCATACAGCTCTGAGATAATCTGCGACAATGCATGAAATTTAGGGCACAGGAAGTTCAATGTTCGATGGATGGTAAAGAATTGGGTAACGCTTTACGATAAATAAACCTAAATTAGCCTTAAAGGGCCCAGATTGTGCGATTTTCTGATCCATGTTCAAAAATATACCTGGAGTTGTGTTTTGGTTCATTCACACATGTTTAACTCACAAACCCTACATTTTCAGGCTGTTTAAAAGTTCTTCTCTTAAACAGAAAACACTCTGTTCCACCTTGTGATGTCATGTGGTTATACAGGAAGTGTGTCAATGTGTTTTTAAACTCCAAACACCTTCACTAGCCTTGTAATTTCCCATCTCTACTAAGCAAAAGGTTAACTAGAAAACTACCGCTTCATGACATCACAAGGTGGGCCAGAGGATTTTGAGCTTTGGTAATGTAGACAATGTAAAAATGTTACTGATTTTAATGTTAGGTAAATAGATGAGTTGCCACATAATTTTATATGTTATAAACTAAAGCAGCACTATGTAACTTTCTCCATGACCAAGTTAAAAGTAGAAAGTTGTTTCTAGTTGTTGTAGTAGTTGTTGCAATACAAACACCTGTAATTGAATAAACACATGATTTATAGTATAAAAGTATAATGCAGTATTGTGGAAAATTCCAGGCAAAGCAATAACATTAATTATATACAACTATGGCAGGCATGTCCAAACTATGGCCCGGGGGCCAAATGTGGCCCTCAGACCAATTGTTTTGGCCCTCAGACTTCCAGGTGAATTGGCCCATACTACCACAAGTCGTACTTTTTACTGCATGTTTCTGAAATCTACCTTGATCAAGCAAATGTAGTGTGTCTTTTTGAGGGTCTAAGCATGAACAAAGGTCTAGTGTGTCATTCAAACCTGTTATAAATGCACAGATTTGAATTACTCACTGTTTTGACCCTTAGTCTATGACCCTCAATCTGCCCTCACGCTGGTCTGTGTTTTAATAGTTTGGACACCTATGAACGACGGCAACTACAACTGCAAACTAATCAGCCTATACAAACGTTAATATAAATACTTTTACACTAAAAATAAGTTGGACTGCAAGTCTTATTTACTTCTACTTCTAGAGTTAATTTGAAGTTGCAATAACTTCATAGCTTGAGTACAGTTTTGACTCTGCTTCTCCCCCCTGCTATGCCAACTTGTTCTTATGTAATTGATTATTTTCTGCCAATTACGATTAGCACATTGCCCATATAAAAACACAAGAGACTCTGCCAACAGTTGCTTTCTGCTTTGCGCGCCGATGCCCGCTTTCTCCTGCTGGGCGTTCTCACTGTGGGCAAAATGATTTATAGGTTTTGATAAAGTATAATGGTGGTTCGGATTGGTCATTATGCTGCGTGTATAGATGGATTTGAAATGCACTGACTTCAAAACAGAGCCAGCCTTTGCTTGATTAATAGCCTGGCAACGTGAATGCTAACTTGGAGGACAAAAGCTATTCATATACACGCACAGAGAGCCCAAAATCACTTACAAAGTGGATTAAAACCTTCTGAAATGTGTGTCTGACAAAGTGGGAAATACATTTAAAAAGTACTACTACGATTATACGCTAATTATGTAATGTTGTGTACAAGTTGTAAATGTTAAATGTTGTTGGCTTTGATAAAATGTTGTTAGCTTTGATAAAAACTTGTTGTTTTGAGTTTTTATGGAGCATTTTTGAATGTTCGGCCAAGGGCAAATTTAATGAGCACTTTTGAGTTATTAAAACATAAGAGTTTACTCACAAAAAGAATTAATTTCCAAATGTAGCGGATTATTTTACTTCATTATATTTTTTTTAAAGAAATTTAAAGGTGCACAGCGTAAGATTTGAAGTGAAGGGTCCGCCACCTGCTTGTCTCCATGGAGATTTTACTGCTTTCTCTAGAATGTTCCACAGTATTAATCAAACCTAATTATCACAAGGGAAACAAGAAGGAATTATTGTATTTTTGAGCAATAGAAACACATGTAATGATTAAATGTGAGATGGATATGTTTAATGTTATACTATGGGACATTACAGCCAAAGCAATAACACCTCCATGGAGACAGGTAGGTGGTAGCAGAACCTCCAGAATATCTGCATAGTGCATTTTTAAGGAACTGACGACCTTAACTTAAAAAAGAACACTGTATTTTAGTAGGTTTGGCCATTTAGGACACTTCAAGCTCACCAAATCTGATTATTATTATTATATAAGGACCTGGAAACTGCACTATTTGATGTGAGTGATCGGAGGGCCCATGGTCAGAAATAGATCAGATCATTTTGCTGTTCACATTTTATTTTAATCATCTTTTTGCTCCAGATATCTGATAATAAGACTGAATGAGATTTTGAGAAAGAGTAAATGCAACTGCCGCCACTCATTTTATGCAATATGTGATTTCAAGTCATCTGAATGTTATAGTGGCAGTATATTTTACTTTATAGATGAAAAATGAGTAAGTATAAGCTTTTTTGTCATTTTGTTTGGTTAAAAGTGTCGTGTTTGGTGTGTATCTTGGAAGCAGTGGCAATTAGAGATTCAGTCATGGTTAATTGTCAATGATTTGCTTGGTTAATTTTTAATAAAGAGGTCAGTAAGTCGGGAAAAACAAGTGCTTTGGAGCAAAATTCAGAGTTAAAGCTTTAGAAAAGGAAATTTGATTATTTTTTGTGTTAAACGCTGAAAAGCCTGTCTACATTACCAACATTAATGTCATTTACTGTTACTTCTTTGTGTTATTTTTTTCTATTTTGCTTACTCATGAAATCAATACTGAACGCATTTTTTATTATGATGCAAGTGTGAAAAATAGAGACTCATTAATAAAACAGAAAAAAAAATGTGATTCTATTTTTTGCTGTATCACCAGTCGCACTTGAAAGCATCTGGAAACAACCTTTTACTAAACCCACTGCTGGTTGAAGCTTCACACTGAGCCGTACAGGAAATGTGCGGTGCGTTTTGATTGGACAAACAGAGCGCATGCAGCTGGCCCAGGCCACATCCAGCTCCGGGCTACACCATTATGTGAAAGGGTCGTGTGAAGTGGGAGGAATGATCAATACCCATGACCGGAAAATGGGTCAAGATCGTGTCAGCTTATTATAAAGGTAAAAAGGAGACAATGCACCAATACAGAAAGTACACACTGCAGATGACTATACACTGCTTTAGTAACAGTGTTTAGGGTAAAAATAAATGTGGAATTGTTCTATTTATTGTTATAAACATAGGCCTAGTATTTCTGTCACTGTGCAACCAGTAAAATTATTTGTAATGATGATAGTGAGACAGATAAAATCATTTTTATCTTAAATCTAAAGACATTCGGTACAATATTTTAAACATTTATTAAGTTTTACAGGGATTAAAGTAAAAATTTCCTTACATTTCCAGAGTCACCGCATAAACCGCAACGACATTTAAGCATGCAGTAACTTGTAGACTGATTTGGCATGGTAGTTTTTACCAGATGCCTTGTCCATAGTAGTTTTTACACCAGATGCCTTGTCCATTTAAGCATGAGAAACAGAAGAGTTTTTGACACAATGTGTTTGAAGTGTCTTCCTCAAACTTTTCTGGTTTCTTGTTTTCATAGAGATGTTAATGCCTTGCCTATATGTTCCGCAGTGTCTACCTGCATGGCTTTAAACGCATCTATCTCCATGGAGACAAGCAGCTGACACCACCAGGCCAAGTTACAGGTCAGGTGTGTGGAGAGCAGTGCCATCTTACAGTAAGAAGGCAGATTTATTAGTAAAAACAGCATCTGTAACTGAAAAAAAACGCAAAATGGATGACTATAATGCAATACTGTGGAACATTTTTAAGCTAGTATCCAAGTATCTTAAATAGGACTTAAGTCATAGTTTTGAGAGAGAACCCATATTCAGCATCCTACATGTTCTGAAGGGGGGAAAAGTCCTCAAAATGTCGCCTATAACAGGAAGCTGCAAACTCATGAATACTGTACTTGACACGTTACATAACAGCAGGATGTGGACCAGCTATTTTGACAAGCAATAATTAATCGTAGTAACACCCAGATGTGCCTAAATATTTGAATACGTTTAGTCAGGAGTAGTAACGGTGCATAAAAATGAGTGGTTGTCCCTGACGACAGCACGACAGTGTAGAGTGAGAGGAGAATTTGGATTTCGGCCAGAGCAGAAAGGCAGAATCAGGTCAGTGTCGACTATATCCATCTCTGAGGCGCTGTCCCGGTGCCAGGCTGCCAGCTCCCACACAAAGGAGGCTCTCTTCTGGACCGGACTAAGGATCAGCTGATACGACACCAGCGGAGGAGAGGAGGGTGTGAGGAGGCGAGAAGACGGGGGACAGAGGAGATTCGCCACATGTTTGTTTCCCTAGAGATATTGTTGCCTTACCAGAAATTTTCCACTATAAATCATTAAACTTATCTATCTCCGTTACAGCTCAGGTCTGCGAAGAGGCAACCCCACTCACAGTAAGAATGCATGTTTCTCAAGCTATTTTTTTTTTTTAACTTTAAATAAATATTCAATGAATTACAAAAATTTCAGTTAAAAAGTGATGTATAAACTGTATTATTATTTTTACAATAGCATTTTAAGTCATCTATATTGTGTATAAAGTAGAGCTGCAACTATCGAATATTTTTGGAATCGAGTATTCTGTCGATTATATCGTCGATTAATCGGATAAATCACACTTTTTTGTTTTTATACAACTATATCAATAGTGTGTAACGCAACATGAAAGGCCTCTTAAAATGAGCAAGCAATTGCTGTTATTCCTCACAAAAAAGGTTTTTATTTAAAGTCAACATTTTTTTTAAACAAGTGTAAAACCTTTGGCTTATTGGCTTATAAGACAGGAGTTTTCTAAGTGACGTTAATCCTTTAACTAGCCTAATTAATAAGCTAAATATAGAACTAGCGAACAGATAAGTGTTCGTAAACGTCGGCAAAATATTTCCTTTCTCTGATATTGGAATTATTGATGCCAGCGGTTCTAGATTAAATCAGATTTTTGGTAAAAGTAGAACAACGAACTAGACGTTTCTGATATGGGAAACACCGAGTGTGTGCGTGTGTCTGTGTATACGTGAGGAAGGGAGCGATTTGAGTGAGATCATTTGCTCTCTTGCTGCTCATTATGCCTCGTTACTATCGACTCATAACACAGGTTACAAATAATTACAAATACTGTACATTCTAATAGGCGTTACTTTTCATTTCAGTTAGCAATCGTAAAAGTATATTACCTCGTAGATTCTCCGACTCCGACTCCGCTTAGAAGCGGCGCTAGAGAAGTACAGTTCACATGAGGATGCTTTCGCTTTAAGTGCTGCAGCATTGAAGACGTACTGTTGTGGTACATCAGATTGGCTTTGCCAGTGCACACTGGCAGCGGCCACATCATTATCTGCCATTTCCACACCGTGGAATAAATCGCGCCGCTTCAAATCTTTGAAATGTACGTCATTGATAACTGTCCGTGTGAAACAGTGATCCCAGACTGGCGCAGCAGTCTACAAAGGAGGAGTGATACGATAGCAGAGACATTTTAAATAAATTGACTTTGGTGACATGAATTAAACGAAGCCTCGAGGCAAAGAATTTGCCCCGAATATTTTTTGTAATCGAATTATCCGAGTTACTCGAGTAATCGTTTCAGCCCTAGTATAAAGTATATTTTTCATTCACAAATAACTGTGAATGTTTTATTTTACTGTAGCTTTTATGAGTAGAAAGACTTCCCTCGATAGAAAATTTGAGTAGTAAGTGGTTGCCTTTATTTAATTAGCCACTTTAGGCCAAACCTACTGTGCAAAATGAGTGACCTGCCAGGAAGATTGGCAGCACTAGAGAATTATGACATGACTAAGTGCTTTTTTAGTGTTCTCTGTATGATATAATGTCAACATTCAATTCAACTATAATACAATACGAATGGTGAGACTGCAGGGACCAAATTGCACTGCTTTCAAAGACTTATTTCTGCCAACTATAATATCAAAACATACAGACAGGAGTTGAGGCTGATCTACAAGTGCTCTGCTGACTTCAAATTGACTTCGAATTGATATGAAAAGAAAAAAAATCCCAATGTCGTCGATTATTTTACTTCGTTATATATTTTAAGGTCATTTAAAGGTGCATTCCGTAACATTTCTTGTAGAGGGTCCGCCCACTGCATCTGTTTTGCCTTCGTTACACAACAATATGGGAATACACTCGGTCATAACTGTGGAGAAGCAAGTCTGCGCATGGTAAGAATTCACGTTTTTTTTTGTTTTTTTAAAGGTGCACTGCGAAACATTTCTAGTGGAGAGTCCGCCACCTGCTTGTCTCCATGGAAATGTTATTGCTTTGACTAGTGTGTTCCACGGTATAGATTAAACCTGTCAATCCCGGGCAGGTTACAGCACCGCGCTGCATTACAATTCAGATGTTTTTGAGTAATAGAAACACCCATAATGAATAAATGTTAGATGGATATGTTTAAAGTCACTCCATGGAACATTCCAAGCAAAGCGAGTGGGTAGCGAACCTTCTACCAACTATACCAACTCATTTCAGATTTTTTAAAAGATAGTTTAAGTTTATTTTCCCAGCTTTCTTGTTTTAGATGTTACTTTTTGCATATCAAGGACAATGTAATGCTCAAGTACGAGGGAGCTTCTTCAAAAGGCAGTAAGCACTTTAAATGTCATGCAATAATTATGATTTAAATGTAACTTTTATTTTATTTTCTTAAGTTTTTGTTTCTTTTCATCTCTTTGTCACGCAATACTGAATATTACGCTTTGCATATCAAAGATAATGCAATGCTCAAGTACGAGGCGGCATCTTCAAAAGGCAGTGGGCATTTTGAAATTTTAGATAATATTCGTGACTTCTTTTACCCACAACGACATAAACGTGAACTGAACTTTGAACATTGTTGTTGTGTGTTTTCCACTAATTACTGAAGATAAACACACATAGATTTTCAGAAAATAATGAAAATCGTGCTTTAAAACTAAACCACTGAAAGCACAATCAAGACTGCATTTCTAAGTAAATGTGGCGTTATAAGCACCTCTTTAGAGACTCACTCGGCTGTTCATTAGCTTTTAGGTTTAACGTTTGCTTTTTAGTCTAAAATCAAGCAGATGACAGAACTAAATGTGATAGTCTTAGTACTTCCTGAGCACGCAGATGAGTGAAGATGAGGAAATATATCTGTAAACTGCTCTTTGTTAATAGTGTACACATGGATTTCTGCTTTCTGTTATCGGCAACATTTTGAGGACTTTTTTGTTGTTGTTAATTGCCATGACAAACGTCCTAATTTTTCATCATTCTGAAACTCGTGGATTAAATCGAGCGTTCCAGACCATTTCGTCCTCACTGACAATGATGTCTGCCTGGTTGTTTTGAGAAAATATAATGTGAAAGATCTGGTAAATTGATGATAAAATGTGTTATATGAGCCTAGCAGGACAGTTATTTTAAAATGTGAAAAGCCAGAGCTGAAAACTCCACATTGATATTAAAGCGGGGCATGAGAGCTTGGCTGAGAGATACGTCTTCATCAAAAAATACAATTCTTCTTAACATGTTAGTAGTTGATGCACGTTATAATCATAGACTGTATAAAGAAGTGGACTCCAGTGAAATGAAGCTCACGAGGCTAGAATTTATAGGAGCAGGACATGTTAGGAAGAGGAATTTATTTACAGACAAAATAGCAAAATAAAAACACCAGGATCAAGAAGGGCAGGTTAATTTTTCAACTGAAAGTCACTGTAAAATCAAATGGAAACAGAGACGATGGAGCCTAAAACTCCCCCATGATCACTTCCTATTTTGAAAACAGCGGTTAGCGCGTTAGCTATGTCCATCACGTATACAGTCTGTGATCCTAGTATAACACAGTAACGGACTTTTAAACTTTTTCAAGTAGTCACAAAAGATCATTCAGTCCCCACTGATATTAAAGCTGTTGCAGAGTTTGTTGGAGGAAGCCAAAGTCACTTGTTTAATCACAGAATAATGATATTGTGATGGATTTTGACCTTTAGCGAGTGGTATCATGTACGGAGATTTAATTAGCGAGTGGGCCTGAGCGGAGCAGAGAGGGTCTGTGGACGGAGAGCGAGTCTGTGTGGGAGGGACCAGACAGTCTGAGGACCTTAATGAAGCCTCTGGTCTCCTCTTTGCTTAAGGATGTGACCCAGACTGACTCATTTGCCGGCAGCAGTTGTGAATAACGATGAAACTTGGAAATCAGGAGAAAGTGAATGACGAATGTTATTTGATTAAAGAGGAAATATGGTGTAAAATTGACTTTTATGAGCTTTAAACCATGTTATAACAGTGCTCCTTCATCATTACGGTGTTCAAAGGTGTGTTTTCATTGTAGTCTGCAGACTTGAGTAATCAGAAAATCACCACCCACTGATATGTACTTACGGTAGTTGCAATTTTATTTTGGTTCAAAAGCCATATTTACTTGTTTTAAAGCAAACCTATTTCCACTTCTCATTTCCTCTCTGATTTAATCTTCTCGAAGTTGTATTTAGCGTGATTCATGCATGTTTGAGTGGTCTTTACTCTCATGCATTACAGACGTCAGTGCTTCCATCAACCCTTGTTTTCACTGAAAACCAGTACATGAAGATACATCTCTTCATTCTCCAATGGTCTTTTCTTTATCAGTATTTAGTATTTAGCAGCGCCACATGGTCATAGTGGTACAAGTTTTTAAAAATCAGATACTTGCTAACATGATGTGCAGCTATCGGAGGGGCTGACAGCTATCGGCTTTTTTTTTTTTTTTTTTTGATGTTGACATTTACGGCGACATCAGAAATCAGCAAACTTGTTTCTTTTATTAAGTTGTTTTTGATCGATATCGGGATTTAAATGTGCAGATTATAACATCCCTAGTGTTATAGACTATAATTATATAGCAAACACAAGCACAATATGGCTTAAGTAAGTAAAATGAAATTGGCAATTGTGACCATGAGTGTAAGTAGGAAAAATCATTAAATGGTCATATGGCCCAGCCCAATAAGGACCTTTTAATTTCCTGATCTCGTGTATTGGAATCACTGAGCTGGGCATGAAGAGAGGCTGCAGTGACTCAGACGAGAATAATCGAATTAATAGCAGTGAATTCAAAATGTGAAGGCGATCGCACATGACAAATGTGGACGAAGGGCCCGTGGCATGTTAGCTAATGACATGTAATTAATGATCATTAGCAGGAGGCATGAAAGGGCGGGCTGTGTCTCACACTCACGTACAGGAGACCCTGTGACATCCTGCTTTAGAGGTGGGATCAGTGTGGGTTTGGAAAACACTGAAGGGGAATGAGAGACAGAGGCAGGGAGAGAGGGAGTAACGTGTACAGGAGCCTTGTACCTCAACTATGGAGTTTAAAAACACAGTGGAGCTCTTCCTGTATTACCACATGACATGAGTGTTTTCTGTTTGAGAGAAGAACTCATTCTAAATATGTAGGATTTGCACGTTAGATGTGTGAATGAAGCAAAACACAACTTCGGGTCTGTTTCTGATGAACAAACAGCATTATAACATATGGCAGATCAGAAAATAGTGCAATATGGGCCTTTTAAACTTTGCTATCGTGACAGGCCTACGCTCACATAAGAGAAGACGGACGCATAACGTGTTTTCAAACCCCCCCCAACCTGGCGAGGCGAGAACAGAGCCACACGTGAAGCCAGCAATGAATCAAGCATGAGAGAGAGAGTAGAGCCCATTTATCGCATTGCCTCTGCTTTTTTTGTTGTTCTGTTTTTTCTGCTGACACAGTGAACGTGGAGGGTGCAGGCGGTTTTTATAGGTCACATGCCACTTCACAATGATCTATGGATGCAGACTTGTACTGTTGAGCATGCATTATGTAGCTTATCCAGGCAGAACCATTTGGGGGGGGGGGAAACAGCCCGTCCCTTTCTCCTCTTTACCGGGCCATCATGTCACTCTGAACGTCCTTTTATTATTCTAAGGTAAAATGGTCGGCTAGGATACGCTTGTAGCTTCAATCGGTCAACTTACACACATTTTGTATCAATTTGAAAGTTAGAGTTCTCATATTTTTCTTTCACCTTTTTTTTTTTATTCACAACTCGCTTTGGTTTACGTCGTTCCTTACTTTAAAACAACTAGGGGTGTCTGAAATATCGAAACATTTGATAAAACAGTATTGTTATCGGCTGCTTTTTAAAATTTTTACTAAATTATTTTGTGACACTGCTACAGTTTTGTTGCTCAGAGAAAGGAAACTTATTAACATGATACTATACACTATACCCTAAGTAAACTTTTTTCATTATTAATTCAATCCTTCTTCATGCTTTATAATGGCTATTTTTAAGTGTTACAGTTCATATTTCAAATGGGGATGTCTGTAAATGCAAGACTGCCCCCCAGTAAAGTTAAAGTGATATTATACGATATACAGATGCTTGTATTTTAGCGTTGATCAATTCTAATCATGTTCATAAGATACATGGTAAGTTTAAGACTGGGATGTAACAATAATCAAAATATATACCATAATATTGTGGACCATCACAATATATCGAATTACAAGTCTCTTTGCTTAAATTCATTGTTATGGTGAAGCATCAACTATCAAAGCAGAGACATAGACCATGATCCTGCGCTTAATTTCAGCACAACAGCATGAAGAAATAATGTTATTAAACACTTTGAAATCTTAGTTCTTTTGGTTGTGACAGAACCAAAAAGGAAAAAGTAGCATATTCACAATTCAGTTAACCTGTCAACATTATACTGTGACATGCAAATCGTGAAAATATTGTATCGAGGGATTCAGATATCATTACATCCCTAGTTTAAGCATCAATAAATCTATTCGATTTTTAGGCATCATCCTTTAGTATCCGCATATTTTTCCAAATTATAACATTATTAAATAAATGTATATATGTATTTATTTTATTCAAGACCACAGAATTATGGAGAAATATGCTTCTATTGACACTACAAGCCGTAAAAGTCAGCCATGTCTGAAAGTCTATAAAGTGAGTGAATAAACTACTGTATATTCTGACAGCTAAGAAGAAAAGACAATATTTCTGAAGTGTAATTTGCACAAGCATCACAGGGCTGTTAAAATACATAAGACTTAACAAGCTTTTCAGCACATGAGCTCTTATAGTGTGAAGTTTGTGCGTGACTTCATATAGGATGATACTTTAATGAGCCTGGAGACCGCTCACTGTCTCCCTAATTGGGGCAAAACACAATGTCGAGAAAACGAGACGTTTTAACGACATTAAAAAGTTCTGAGAAAGAAAAATGAAAGTGAAGAAAATCCTGCAGACACCAACATAAAAGAGCGTGCCCTTCTCATCTTTGTTGCTTATCGTCACGGCGACAGAATGACACGCAAAGCTATTAAAAATAATGGTTTGTGTTGTGACAAACAGACTTTTTTCATACAGACTTGACAACGCAGTTAATCTCACACTTGTAGCGTCTTTAGCTGGAGGTGCCAACTTTGGGACGCTGCTGCCAAAAAAATAGACACTGTCCATACAAAAAATACACATATTTTACATTCAAGTAGTGTAAATAATAGTGTTTTAGGGTAAATCTATTCCACTGACCATAATCAGAGTGAATTAATTACATACTGTACAACCCTTACAAATTTTGACTTTGTTCATTCATGAATTTGATCTCTTTTTTTTTTTTTTAAACCTTGATCAAATTGAAAATTTAGTTTAATTCACCCCTTCAAAGAGATTAATTCGATTTTTTTCCCAAATTTTTTGCCATCTCACTCAGTCTTATTCCAATGTTCTTTAACTTTTGACTACATATGATTAGATAGATAATATATGAAACCTCCAGCAAGACAAATTCAGGTTCGCAATACTGATGGTTTTCCCCATATTGTGCAGTCTTAAACTAGAGGTAGGAAATCTATCTAAAATGAATATAGTAACTGCTTTGGAGATACGCAAAATGAGAATATTGAGCACACAGTATTGTCGATTCAAAATGATACAACCCTGTAATATTTGACCTTCATGAGAATTTCACACATGAATTTGTAACGGAGGAGGATGTCCAAGAACATTAACAGAGACACATTCAGAAGAAACATGGAAACACAAAAAGCAATCAACACATTTACAGTGCAATATTATATTTCTGTGTTCATACTTGAACCTCAACCAAGACGTTTACAGGAACATTTCAGCACAATTTTGATGGACGGCCTAATACGGTCTCAGTATCAACACAGAAAGAAGCTAAGCAGCCTCCCACCGCCCTACGCCCTAAACCTATAAGATGTTGTCATTTAACACATGCATCTATGGTGCAGTACACGACATCCTCTGAGTACATGTGTGTGGAGTCCTCAGTCTCCTGCTGTGCTCTCCCTCACTTCCTAGGGCTCTAATTTATGCAGTGTTGGTGATACTGTGGCGCATGCTGAAAGCCATCCTCTCCTCCTTTTCCTCCTCCTTTCCCTCCTCTTCCTCCTCTTTCTAGAACTCATTTGCACCTTATACTGTATCTGCTTTATGTCATGCAGTTGTGTTACATGCTCCAAATACCCCAATAGTGACTGTGTTTACGTTTGATTATTTGCGCTCTATGAATTTCACTCATCTTCCCCCTTCCTCTTCGTCCTCTCTCTCTTCACCTATTCCTCCCTCTTTCTCCTGCCCCTCTTCTTCTTTTCTTCCTCCCTCTTCCTTTCCTCTTCCCCACCTCCTCCTCTTTCTAGTTTTCGTCCTCCCTCCTTCCTTTCTGCCTCAATCCTCCTCTTTCCTCTTCCTCCTCCTCCCCCATTTCTTCCTCCTCCCCTTCTTCCTCCCTTCTCCTCTTCCTCCTCCTTATCCTCATCCTCCTCATCCTCCTTTTCCTTCCTTCCTCCTCCTCCTTATCCTTTCTTCTCTTCCTCATCCTCCTTTTCCTTCCTCCTTCTCCTTATCCTCTTTCTTCTCTTCCTCATCCTCCTCTTCCTTCCTCTTCCTCCTCTTCCCTCCTCCTTATCTTTTCCTTCTCTTCCTTATCCTCCACTTCCTTCCTCCTCCTCCTTATCCCCTTCTTTCTCCTTCTTATCCTCTTTCTTCTCTTCCTCATCCTCCTCTTCCTTCCTCTTCCTTATCCTCTTCCTTCTCTTCCTCATGCTCCTTTTCCTTCCTCCTCCTCCTTATCCTCTTCTTTCACTTCCTCATGCTTCTCTTCCTTCCTCCTCCTTATCCTCTTCCTTCTCTTCCTCATCCTCCACTTCCTTCCTCCTCCTCCTTATCCTCTTCCTTCTCTTCCTCCTCCTCCTCTTCCTTCCTCCTCCTCCATATCCTTTTCTTTCTCTTCCTCATACTCCTCTTCCTTCCTCCTTATCCTCTTCTTGCTCTTCCTCAACCTCCTCTTCCTTCTTTCCCCTTCTTATCTTCTTTCTCTTCCTCGTTCTCCACTTCCTTCCTCCTCCTCCTTATCCTTCTCTTCCTCATCCTCCTCTTCCATCCTCCGTCTTCTTCTTATCCTCGTCTTTCTCTTCCTCATCCTCCTCTTCCTTCTCTTCCTTGTTCTCCACTTCCTTCCTCCTCCTCCTTATCGTCTTACTTCTCTTCCTCATGCTCCTCTTCCTTCCTCCTCCTTATCCTCTTCTTTCTCTTCTTCATCCTCCTCTTCCTTATGCTCTTCCTAGTCATCCACTTCCTTCCTCCTCCTCCTTATCCTCTTCTTTCTCTTCTTCCTCCTTCCTCCCTCCTTTCTCCTCTTATCCATCCTCCTCTACCTCCTCCTCCTCTTCTCTCCTCCTCCTCCTCCTCCTCTCCTTCGCCCCCGTCCTGACAGCTCCAGCCTGGTTATGATTTATCAGGCGCACGGTCGCAGACAAAAGCACCGTCCTCACTGTAGATTTACTCTCAGATAAATATTAGGGGTCGTGGAGCGAGCTAAAGAGAGGCCCGGCTTCATCTTGTCAGGTTTATAGCTGTGACACAGAAGATGATCTAATGTGTATAAAAATGTAAGTTGTTTTTATATTGGATGAAGCTGCATGTATGCGGCGAAATGGTGTCTGTAAACTGCCCAAGTGAATGAAGGTTGAATCTTAAAGAGCCTGGGAATCCAATGACTCCCAAGGAAGTTATATTAGTGGGCTATAAACATGAAGAAAATTGTAATAACGGGTATCTTTTTAGGAAACTAGTTTGTATCTGTATAACTGGATTAAACCTAAAGGTGCACTGTGTCACTTTTTTGGTGCTTTTCTCCCATTGCTTTGACTGGTATGTTTCACAGTATGTTATAAACCTTCGTATCTTCATGGAGACCAAACCAGACCAAGGCGACCCCACTCACAGTCAGAATATCTGTTTTTCTAGTTATTTTTGAGTTATAAAACCACCTGTAATTGAATAAATGTAAGGGAGAGCTGTTTAATGTCATATTGTGGAACATTTCAGGCAGTGCACCTTTAAATTAATGAATCCAAAACATTCCATAGACTAGCGAACTCTATTTCAAGGTGAACTGTGTAACTTTACGGCTGTCCTGTTGTTTTGCCCCAGGAATGCAAACTATGGCATTAAACTCATGGAGAGACTCAGGAGACACCACGAGGCCATGTTACAGGTCAGATCTGCGAAGAGGCGAACCCGCGCACACAAAGAAAAGAGGCAAAATAGATTAGTTTAATGCCATACGGTGGAACATTCTAGGCAAAGCAGTAATATCTCCATGGAGACAAGCAAGCGCCCAACCTCTATACATCTTTAACACTATTCAGCTTCTTGTTTCCTGAATTTTGGCTTTTGGTTACTATTGCTGTAATAACAAATGTGTGAATGTATATATAAAGTGTATAATAAGGCAGAATAAATAATACACATCAGGATTAGGGCGATTCTGTTGAGGAGACTACAGTTTTTCAATCCATTTTATTCTACCACATTTGAACAAACAAAATGCTACACATGGCTCATCTTTAGCAATAATGAAGTCTTTACATAGCCTCTAACTTCCTGTCCTGTTTTTTCTGCGTGGAATGGTGGGAAATTAAATGAAGCGAATCAATGAATTTGTAATGTTGTTACAGAGAATAGAATTATGGTAATTTGGCTGCGCATTGAGCTGCTTTGTTTTAAGGGGGGCAGATTAAAGGAGGCAGAGGATGGTTAACATCTCACAGTAATGGGACAGGGCGCAAACCCCACACAGGATCAGTGATTTCACCAGGACACCCTGTAGAGCTCCGGGGCTCATTACGAGACATTATCTGAACATAGGACAACCTATACACTGAGAAGTATGGGGAAGCGGCAGGGAGTATTATCTGTGTTTAAGGACGGGCCATATCAGTCGTTTAATAATAATAATAATAATAATAATAATAATACCATGGCCATACATACCATACATGATACCAATGGCAGTGAGTTTTGTATTAAAATGCATTGAAAGCGAAAACTAAAATTTAACCTTGGCGAAAAAATACTCATCATTGTTTTTGCTCCACTGCAACTTGAACCCGTCCAAAAATAAATATGTGTGAAGATCAACTAAAGTATAAACATATTTCAAATACAAATTAAAATGTATTAAAGACTGCATTTAGGGAGAAAAGAGTACTGGTATTTTGCATAAGAATCAATACTGTTTGATTCCTCAGACAGTATCAGTATATTGATATTTAAGTATCAATCTGCCCATCACAAGCATGTGTAAAGCCCATGTAATCTGTATTCACAGTTAACAGTGCAGTTTGAACACCTCACCTGAGAGCGAACTGAACTGAAGTGCAAACTCTTACAAGAATAATATGTACCGTATTTCAGAATATGTTTGAAAGGATCTAAACTACAGGGTTACAGGGTGAGCAAGTGTCACGCACTATACAACCCCACGGAGACGAAGTATTTTGTTATTTGAAGAAAACTACAGCTAAGAGTGTTTATAAAGTGTCGACTGCAATTCATTTTATAGCCCTATGTGCTCAATAAACTTCAATGTATTTATAGTATGTAACCAAAGGATATGGTAACATTTTATAATAACTACACAAAGCTTGTTTTTTTCTTGAGGTGTTATGGTTATTATGATCCTATTTGGGAGTTTGTGTTTCAGAAAGGTGAAAGTGACGAACTGAAAAACTGTTGGCTAATTCTAACTTGTGATGTTATTTGGGAGACTATTTTAAAAATCATCTCGCCTGTTGTAGTTCCAGCAAAGTCAGTTCTTCCTAGTCGCATAAACTCAGATTAACGTCTAACAAGGCCTCAGACAGAGCATGCCTACTGTTAGCATCACACCCCCAGGAAATGAGGATGATGTCAGCTATAAATTATCAATTAAAACTGTAAAATAAAATATAAAAAATCCCTAATGAGCAGTGTACTCACAGCGCTGCTGCAGGGGATGTCCTTGACCTTGAGCCAGGCCAGGTCCAGCGTTCCCTCTCCTTTGTAGCACGACTGCAGCCGCTCCTTGATTTTCTCATTGATTTTCCGGAGAGAAAACACACACAGAGCCGAGTCCTGCGTAGCCTGGCGTGGTCGTCTCTTCTGCCCTTTGGAGAAGACAGCGAAAAGAACATCGTCTTCCGGTGCCACGTCCAGAGACCGGGCCAGGATCGAACCAGCTTTGGAAAGATAGGCTGCTTCCAGTAAACGATATTCCACATTCCCACTAACGCAACCAATGGGCACCTCTACGTAGGAGTTAAAAGCAGTGTCAGCTTTGCACAAACGGACAATTTTGGATGTATAGACCTGCTCTCGTCCTGCTGCAGATGATCCAGTAGTGGGACCTCCGCCCATCTCTGGCTGCAGGGTCAAAAAGTACACAAAGTTCCCGCTAGCAAAGCCATAGATGTAGTAAATATCGAAGTCGGGAATCACGGTGAATGTGTCAGAAGGGATTTTGATCATAGAAGCCACAAACTCGTCGTGGAAAACGTACGCGAACATGCCATCCTCTTCGGAGTTTCTGGCTAACTTCCTGCTAGAGATTGTAGGGAAATACTCTGGTTTTCCATCTACCGCTGTGGCTACAAACAGCATATCTGGTGAGGCGTTGCCATAGGATACGATAACGCCAAAAACTGACCCGCTCTCATTGACCCCCGAGAGGTAGTGTTCCTTCTTGTGAAATGGCTCTCCCAGTTTAAAAAGATCATCCAAGCGTAGCAGTTTGCATATACCCTGGTACAAGCTGCCGCAAGCTAGCAGTCTGTTCTCCCTGTAGTCCATTAGGAGCATTTTATTCACATTGTTGGTTAGCGTCAATGGTTCACTGCAAGGTTGGACAATGCGAGGCGGGTAGCACTTCCTGTTGTCTTCGTCCGGTCCAGTTTCGTGGAAAACCTGGACTTCTAAGCTGGGGGACAGTTTGTAGATGCGATTCACAGCACCTAAATATACATTACCATTGCGAAAGTCCACGGCGAGATGGTTGAAAGTCCATTCTGGGTTTTCCGCGTGAAAAGAGGCGTACTGGTCCTGCTGGAGAGAGGCTGTGATCACCTGGGACCCAGAGGTGAGAGCCTGGGGGCCGTGGACCATAGTGAGGCATGGTACAGGGAGAACCAGGCAAGACAGGAAGCAGCAGGTGAAGAAGCAGGTCCGTGTCCGGGAGAGGGGCATGGTGGCTGGGGTAGAAGGTCGAGCTCAGGGTGGAAGAGGGGACAGTCCAGTGCTGTCAGCCAATCACGATCAAGCCTCTTTCAACAAGGAGGGCATCATGTACCTGCAACAGCAACACAGGGAGAGGAACTAGATTAATAAAAACGCAATGAAATAGTAGTAGTAGTCAGACTTAAAATGTCACCTTTTTACATTCAAATGTTTAAGTGAAGCTGTTTTGCCGTGGCATTTCTAAGAAAAAAAAAGAATCTGTGACTGAATGACCAGGAGGATGGAGGATGGTCATTTCTCATCGTCAATGACCAGCCAGAGTCTTTTTAATAGACAGATCCACAGCGAGCCATCAGTAAAAGCATACGGTATAGAGCAGAGATCAGAAATTGGAGGAAGAAATTTGACAGTTTAATTTTAAATCGCAACAATGCAGATCTTGTTTATGCTGAGGAATCCGTTTTGATCATTTTGATTGAATAGAAAACGATGAGAAAAAAGTAATCGTTTTATTACATCACCCAGTCATAGTGTGTCTTTATTAAGAATATGCTTCTTGTTTTGACAAATTTTCACAAAATCAGTTTACAACTTCAACATTGAACATTTAGCTTGATGCTATATTAGTAGCTGATCCATTAAAAACTAGAGGAAAAAAACAGTGCTGTCGAAGCAGCAGGTGAGAGAGGGGAGGTCTCAGAGGATGTGATGAGCGTGGAGCAGCAGCATCCTCCAGCCCCTGTCCATCCCTCCCAGCCTTTACGCTCAGCCTCCATGCACCTAATTGATTCTCCCCTCGGAAAAGCAATTTGCATGCTTTGGCGATTCCTCTCTTTGCTCCCAATAGGGCGGCTCACCTGCTGACACTGCATGCACTGAGAAAAAGACCTTCTCCACTCTTAAAGATATATATACATACACACACACACACACACACACACACACACACACACTGTATACGCGCATGTTGAGTGTCCATTCTTCTTGGTGACAATATATGGACTTAAGAGTCATTTCTCGAAGACTGGTAATCTTAATCAAAGCCACTACTTGTCTAATCTAAATTTTAGCCCATACGTTAAAAGAGCACTGTGTAACTTTTCTGGTGGAGGGTCCGACAAATGCTTTTCTCCATGGAAATGTAATTGCTTTATCTGGAATGCTTCACAGTATGTCATTAAATCTTTCTATCTTGGAAAGGAGACCAAACCAGACCAAGTTACAGGTCGGATCTGTGAAGAAGCAACCTCCCTCACAGTCAGAATGCCTGTTTTTCTAGTAACAATAAAACCACCTGTAACTGAATAAATGTCATGTAGAGCTGTTCAATGTCATGCTGTGGAACATTCCAGTCAGAGTAATGACATATGTAACTTTAAATCATGATGTTGATCTAATAATAAAGGATTTATGTTGTGGGGACTAGGGGTTGAATCAAAATCCCAATTTGAATGGACACAATTAGCAAATAGCAAAGGTTGCAATTTCTGAAGCATAATTTCCTGCACAAACAATAAAATATCCTGTCTTATTCTGCATAAAAACTGCTAAACCTGTAGTTTAGACCTGTACAAACATGTTCTGAAATATAATTCTTCACATTTCAGGATTTGGTCAATTCATCTGGAAGGATTTAAAATGTGAACTTTGAACTGAATCCTATTATTAAAACATAAATCGTAAAATATAACCGCTGCTTCACAGAAAAATCAAAATTCAATATTTTTCCTCAAAATTGTTCAGCCCTTGTGAGAACCTGTTTGGACCATGAATCAAATAAAGACAGAGTTTAGTCCCCACATTGTGCTAAACACCCGTCCACACACATGCCAGAGGTTTTAAGGTGGAAGAGGAATAATCAGGACGGAAAAGCATGTGTTTGCAGAAACGGGCCTCCAAGGTCATTTACACAAACTCATCCATTAAACTTACAGCGGATATCAAAAAACACACACAAGTCGATGATCAAACAGAAAATACCCCGTTTCTTGTAAACACAGTGGTCCCTTGTGTGGACGGCTGCTCATTAGACCTCTCCACTGTTGAATATGGCAGGAGACGAAGCCAAGTACACCTGGGTAGTCACGGCCTCAACACTCAAATCTATAAGACTACACTCGAGAATCCCAACCCAATCCACTTTATTTTTATCGCACATTCCATAAACAAAACATACATAATACAGAAAACATATCCAATAGAAATATAAAATAAAAGCTCTAACTCCACCAGTCTTCATTAAGAACAATAATCACAATAAATAATATTAAAAAAACATAAAAATAAATAAAAAACACAGAGGACCATACAACTCATGCAGTGTGGTCTTAAGGCGAGACTTAATATGCTCCACTCTGGGGGCTGTTCGGACGTGGAGGGCAGTGCGTTCCAGGGCTTGGGGCCGGCCACAGAGAAGGCCCTTTTCCAAACAGAGGTTTAGTTTATTTTCATACCCACAATACAGTAGTAGGAGTGGAACGTGACAGGGTGCACGAGAATGAGACAAGATTTTGATATTAATACTAATATTGTGCAGTTCAGTTTACAATTTTAAAACTTTTATGGATCTCTGTGCATCTGACCCACACTGCACTCCCAAGACCTGCAAGGGAGTTCATGCAAAAACAACTGCAGAGAAAAGAAACAGCGCGTTTACAGAAAAAAGCAGATTAAACGCAACATTTACTCTCAAATCTTCGCATCAATTTTCCTTTCTATCAGTGAGTGATTAATGGGAAGGACTGAAGTACAGCCCTAATTCATATTTTTTGCAGCCTGCCATTTTAGCACTGCTTTTAGAAACTAGTATTAGGAAACTCAAGGGGAAGGAAATCACAAGATCATTTTCATCATGTGAGCACGATCTTGTGGCAATTCTGTCTCATAAGATCTTGTGGCGTGAATTCTGGTCCCATCTAGACCAACCAAAATTAGTATTAGTTAAATAATAATTTTATTTAAATGATAAGGATTTATAAGGGGCAACAGCAAAAAGAGGAAGTGGAGATATCTGAAGATTTGGTATTTTTGGCACCTATATGCAAACAGGAAGATTAGACTCATGACTCATGTCTTTATATAAAAACATTTCCTAGTACTTGTTTTCTCCATAAATAGTAGTTTGTGTATGCACTCCAGTGCAGAGTGCAGCATGGGTGCACCGAGATAGTGTACAAAGAATTTCCTTAGTCAACTGCTGCCCTTGTTCAACCCCTTTACTGTATTATTATGAACACTAGTATTAAATAAACTAGTGCTGCTTATGTAATGTAAAACAATAAAACCACACTGAATTTACCATTTTTGGTTGTGTGGCACATTTTTGAGGAAAGTGTCAAAACATTTTGGTAAACATCTTAACTTCTTACAGTGTCTGCATGTATGTTACAGTCATAAATGCTCTGCTAATCAAATGGGATTAGCAGATTAAAAGTGAGTAAGAAGTAGGGTAATTACACATAATCCCCTATTTCCAAAAAGAAGAAAAGAGTGTGCAGACTTCTCCATCTCTAATCTGTCAGATGAATGACGGTTACAAGAATATGCAATTAAACAGCATCGAGACCACGGTGGCTGAATAAATAACATTTCTACTCTTAGTCTTCTTCTAAGTAAAAAATATGTTATATATACATTATCAAAATATAGACCAAATACATATGTTTTAGATAAGAAAGGACAAAACATTAATTCATTCAATATTTCCTCTAGGCCTACTGTTAGCATCCTGTAAAAGCATGTAGAAAGAAGTTGATAGAAACACAATGAAAATAAAATCTTCATTAAAAACCAGTGAAAAACAAAACAAAACAATGCGCTGTACTGGGGCGAATGGATTTTACTCTATAACAACATGGATTTTAGTCTATAACAACATAAAAAAGGTCACAGGGCTTTTATGAACCAGCGTAATGAACCATCCCAAATGTCACTATTAGCAGCTCGTCATAGAATTGAAATGGTCAGTGAGAGAAGCTTCGTAGCGAGGATGCTAACAAAGCTAACAGCGAGACAGTGGAAGACAGAAGCGTCCTAGATGAGAGCTACAGTGACTGGAGCAGTGAAGACTCCCCCAAACGAACAGAGCCTGCCTCCTGCTGGGATCTGGCACTTACCAGAAGACTGAGAGACTCTACACTGAAGTACACTGGGTTCCTCCTCCACTATGCACAGTCACACACACGCAAGGCTATGGAAATGTATAGGAAACATACAGCAAGGCATAGCATTCTCCACTACATAATGCATACAGTACCACAGAAGTAGGAAGGGTAAAAATAAAAACTCGAGCTATTTGCATCACCTTCAATGTTTAAATCTAAAAATTAAGATACATTTAAAGGATAAATATGGACTATATCATTTCCTACAAGGGGTACACCAGGACAAAGTCAACTGTGAGGATTAAACCAGAACTAAACCATAGCTATAACAGAGATTAACCAAATCTAAACCAGAACTACATCAGAGTGAGTCACACAAGACTTGTACAAACCCGGTACTAAGAGAGAATTTAACCGCAAAGGATTTAATCAGTGTTAAACCAATCTAATACGAGGTCTAGACAAAAATGAATATAGGGCTAATCCAGGACTAATATAAGACTAAACCAGAACTAAACCAGAGTTAGACTAGGAGTAAACATATGTCTATACGTCATCCATAGCAGCCCACTAATGTACCACAGATAAACCACTATTCCTATTGAACATGAACATTGTAGGACTATTCAATGCAAAACACACTAAACACACAAATTCAATACTCCATAAAGTCCATACACCAGGACAGGTAGCACAGTAATGCTAACAACAACTAGCATGCTAACACTTTACAATATATTTGTACTGGGCCAAGACATATTTAACTTCAAAAATCTGATAAGGGTCCATTCAGTAGTAGGCCTATAATACTGATTTGTGTATGCTATCTTACCCACTCGAGCATGTATACTCACTACAGTAAATCACTGTCTCTCTTTCTTAGAATATAAGCCTTCAGAAGAACACATCTCCTGCTTTCACTGATAAGGTGATCATTTTAGCATGCCTATCCCTAATCTTACCCAGTACAGTGGGCAGATGGCACATGCATCTCTCTCAGGAAGACTTGGACAGAATGGAGGAGGAAGGACAGAGGACAGAGGAGAGAAAGCAGCACTGTCCTTGGTGTTTACATCAAGACAGGGATTAACAGCATGGATTACTGTCAGCCGATACCCCATCGAGATGGAGGTTAGGGGGTCTGAGCACCACCGGGCTGCTGATATTACAGAGAAAGACTTAAAGGCGCTGCATGTACTCGATTTTTTCCCATGCATTTGAGCAAAGTCTGTCTTGCTTCAGTACAGACGTATTGTATAAGCAGCTACTGAGGTCAAAATAAGTTTGCTGTACAGTCTGTATCTAATTATAAAGTGGTGTACTGTCCAATAATCAGAAAGTACAGTGTTAGCATGCTAGAAAATACACAAGCTGTGAGGTTATGGCAAATGTGGTGAGGGGAGTTGAGTGCGAGTATGCACATTTTGGTATCAGAAGCAAGTTTTCTTTTGTTTTTTTTATTTAAGGCTTTGCTAAAATTAATGATATGCTAAAATTAATGAATGATAATAATGAATCTTTAAAGAAATGTATTTATTAGTCATTTCTTTTGCTTCATTATAATGATTAGAAGCATCTAATACCAGAAAAACAACTTAACAGTACCTGGCACTGGAGCTGAGCCATATTAATAGCCATACTGTATAGGGTTTCTGCATTGTGAGCTGTAACTTAGCATTGCTCTTCTCTAATTCTTTGTAATTAGTCTTTAATTGCCTTGCGCATTTATAGAAACTGTGTTAGCCGCAGCGCGATGCTGGTGTCAAAGTAGCAATGCTGATATAATTACCACCAAAGCGCTCAGTGACAATGTGAGAATAGTAGATTTACGTGTAAAAACACAAACAGTGATGTCATTTTTGTGTTGAGTTAATTTGTATTGTTAAGGAACTGTGTATAACTATTTTAAATTTCATAAACTTGACCTACCAGTGTTCCCAGGTGCAAGGAAAACATGTTCAAATCAAATATAGTGTTCACTGACAACAATTCAAAGGCTGATTTATTCTTAGTTACAAAATCATTGAACATGATGTCTCATTTATTTATGTTTTAATTTGGTGTTTGGTTCTTAAGACAATTATTTAATCAAAAAGCCTCATATGAGTCTCTCATCTGGGTTGCCGGTTTCAATGTTGAAATACAGTTGGTTTGAGCTTAAATTGACTCTCTCAGTGCTAGTGCAGCCTCTGCAGCTCAGTGAGTGAATTCTGAAGGCTCTGAGCTTTCACATGAGGCATGGCCTGTCCATTCACTGAGAAAAACTTCTATGTTTGCTCATACTTATGTTTAGGCACTGGCAACCCAGGTTCAGTAGTTACTGTGGTCCCTTTTTAAAACAGTAAGAGTCGAGCTACATACAGTTCCTTTAAATGACGACAGCTCAATCTCTCCTCTTGCTCAGCTTTATTCCACTGTGCCCAACTTTCCTTCAGAGACCCCTAATCCTTCTTAGTAGCCTGAATGTTCACACAAGCCAAGTGCAGACACAGCCCCGACTGTCCACATAAATAATCTGCATTGAGTCCTTGGTTCAGTATCAAGAGTGAGGAGCATGACAAAGCCACAGAGACCCAGCTCAAGTCCTTGCTTATACTGAAGGTCACTCTGCCTAAATGTGCTCTGTCTGTGCTCGTCTGTGTGCGGATGCTGATGCAAGCTGCGATTGGTGGACTCTGTTATCATCAGCAAACATCAAGAGGCTCTAATATCATTACGGGGACTGTTGAAGGGCCACTGGGCCCCTGTCAGCGGCGTGTGTGATTGGGTTAGACTGTGGACAGCTTCCTGACGGGAAAGTACCTCTGATAACACAAGACAGAGCGATAACAACTGAAATAATATGAACTTAGCTTTCTATATTTAAACGGCCCATATTATGCTATTTTCGGATCTCTGTCATGATGTTGTTTCCTCATCACAAACATGCCTGGAGTTGTGTTTTGTTTCATTCACGCATGTTTAACACACAAACCCTGTATATTTAGGCTGAGTTCTTCTCTCAGACAGAAAACACTCCACCTTGTGATGTCATGTGGTAATACAGGAAGTGCTCCACTGTGTTTTAAAGTCCCTAGACCTTCACTCGAATCATTTGCATTATTTCAGCCATGGAATTGCCCATCTCTACTGAACTAAAAGGAAAAGGTAGCTGTTGACATGAAAATTACCGCCTCATGACATCACAAGGTGGAAGAGAGCATTTTGATCTTTGGAGATGTCGACAAACTAATAATAAGGGGCTACTCAAAGATGTGTGAATGAACCAAAATACAGCTGAGTACGTTTTTGAAGAGGTAACAACATTATAAGATGGCTTAAAGCTCACCAGAATCAATTTTTATTAATACAGGTGATATAAAGAGAATAGTAGCAACATTAACTTATTAGCCCTCTATAATAGCCGTGCTTTTCTGTAGAAGATAATTCAGATACCACAGTGATAGTGTCTAATTAGTATAAAAGCAGAAAGAATGGCTCTCAAGTGGTGTTTCTAGGCTCTATCTGACAGCTGTTTTACAGACACATTCAAAGCACTGAGCTTTCACCCTCTCCACTTTTTCACATCTTCTCTTTTCTAACACTAAAACCACACATCATCTGTATCGCACATCCAGCATGCTTATATTAATAACCTATATTTACAATACAGTAAACTCTGCCTATCCTGTCATTATCGGATAAACATTCAATGGAGGCATTTGAGGACTTTTATTTCATATGAAAATTTAAAGGTCCTATATTACGCGATATAGACTCTTGTGAGTTTTAAGCCATGTTAGCATGTTAGCGCAAGAAAAACTTACCTGGAATTAAGTTTTGTTTCATTCACACATGTTTGAGTAACCCCTTATTATTAGTCTGTCTATTTCTTCAATGCTCAAAACTTTCTTACTGTGAGTAAGGCTCACTCTACACAGACCTGACATGTCATTTGACACTATGGCGTCACTTGCCGTTTCTGTAGAGATAAATAAATGTAATGCTGTACTGTGGAACATTTCAGGCAGCGTTTCCATGGAAAGAAGCTGGTAATGGACCCTCCACAGACTTACAGGATTTACAGGATTTACAACACTAAATGGAACCATGTGAAAACTACAGAATTTCATGACTCAGAAATTCAACCCATATTGTCATATAGTCGAACAGTTTTCATACTTTATATCCAAAATATAGCGAATAAAAGCCTCCAGCTCATACCTTTTTACTGTCTAATGCAAAAAGGCAGATCTGGTTTTGTCTGAAATTTGCAGTCTAAGCATTTTCCTCCTCAGAGAAACACCCACAGCCTAAAGAAATTTAGGCTTAGAATCTAATGGGAAAATCTGGGATCCAGGTTCAGACAAGACCAGATCCTTGCAGTGAGAACAGTGAAAGCAAATTAATTCATAACATTTAAAAATATATATTTTTTTTTTTGAGTGACAGTAATGTCCTCCCAAATTAACTTCACAATAGCAACCTTTGTGTCTTTTTTTTTGGTTTCAACTTGTTCGTATTATGCAATGCCTCTCTGGCCTAGTTTTCCAAAAGTCTGCCAATTTTTAGCTACTGCCCCAAGCCTAATGTGAGTGCAATGTAAATACAGATTGTACCGAGATGGGGATCAGGTTGAAAACTGAGACTCAGCAGTTTAATATAGTAACTGAACCAACTAAAATTAAGATGAACTAAAATGAAAACTTGCTCATGATATTGTTGTGGGTTATTCAACAGTAGAAGCTGTTAAAATGGTTAGTTTATGTACTTCCTTTAATTCTTATCTACAATGTGGCCAACTGCTTTTTCCATAATGGTTGTTTTACTATGTAGGTTGAAGGTTGTTTTACTATGTAGATTGAAGCTCTCTTCCTGTAATGCTATCTGCTATGTGATTATCAGATAAACAGAAATTTAAATAATATAGGAAGGCCTAAAAGTTATGAATTCTAAGTAAAATTTGGCCTGATAAATGACAGTAAAAAATGTTTGGTTTTAGATTACACCAAAAGATATGAATTAGTGTTAAAGTAACCCACAGTTAATTAATAAGTATGATCTGGTTTGTTTGTTTTGTTGATTAAATGGAATAAAATAAATTCTGACTCTTGTGTCCTGTTTTATTGGATGAGATTTTCTTACTGAGTGACAGTGACAGTGTAATCCCATCATACTGGATGTACCACCCATTGACTGTATGATGCAGTGGACTAAGGGAGTGTGACATCAGCCATAGCATTCGCCACAGTCAAATGAAGCTCACTGAGACTGGCAGTTATAGGTGCAAATTTGGACATAAGATCCACATTTGGGACTGGAATTGATTTAAGGATTAAATAGCTAAATAAAACACCATGATGATGTAGAGGGTTAATACGCACATTTTAAGACCAAAATGAGGAGCCTGACAGCAGCAGTTACAGAGAGAGGGGCAGTGGGGTTTTTTTTCTATACGTGAATTGGAGCCAGAATAAGTGGAGTCGGAAGCCCACCCATGCTCACTTCCTATTTGGAATGCAGCAACTAGCACGTTAGCTAATACAGTTTATATATACAAGATCTGCATATTACAAAACTAATTTCACCAGCTCCACTCCGTATCTGCTTATATACTGTTGTCATATCTGTAACTCAGCAATAGAGCGCAATAGTGTGCAGAGTTTTGACTTTTATGTGCGTCTATGTGTGTCTATGTGCATCTATGTGTGTCTATGTGCATCTATGTGTGTCTATGTGCATCTATGTGTGTCTATGTGCATATCTGAAGCTGACTGCTGATCTAAGCTCATTACAAAGGACAAGAAATATAGTGTTGGGACAAAACAGTGCTATATTAATCTGCCCGGTCTTATCCCACAGTGCCACACACACCAGTGGAGACCAGCGCACATCTGTGGCTCTAATCACTGCACTGGTTGATTGGTTTGCTAGAAGTGGATGGATTAAATCTTATAATCCACACACAAGACTCTTTAAGACCCAGCCCCATGGTTTACAGTGCACAGCTGCTATGAGGTCAGAGGATGTGTCTGCGTTTTGGAAATCCATAGCCATTTTGTCCCTAAACAAACAATACTGAAACACTAAGTTAAAATCAATGTCTTTATGTGAAATCAAATGAAAAAAAAAACAACATTTTTCCTTTTATTTACTAGTATGCAAACAACACTATTTAAAGGGCCTTTTCATGTAATAAAGTAAAAATATCTTGCATCAGAACAGAAAAGCAGGGTCAAAATGTGACTGCTGTGTGCTGTTTTGCATCTAAGTTATAAAACGTTTTTTGAACCAGGAAGTAAAGCTGATTTGGTGTTAGCATGCTAGCTGTTGTTAACATTACTACAGCGGCAAAACTCTGCTTTGGCTTGTGAAAGTTGCGAAAAGCATTTATAGACCAAGTTTTCAAGTTATTACGAGAGTGAAATCAGGTTCTGCCTTTAACTATAGTGGAATGTAACAGTCAATAAACACAACAGCTGGTGTTGGTTACAGGAGGATGTCACAACCAAAAAATTCATATTTAAGCCAACCAAATTCTTGTGGGCGTTTTATTCCTTTGTATTCCCCGACTCCAACCACAAGGGATAACATGTTTGAATGAGAAGATAGACTAGTATTTTGTTGAAGAAATTTCTCTTCCAAACCAACAAGAATACCCCCAGTTCTGTCCTTGTTGAATACGATACATTTCTTTGTGGATAAAACTATGACTTAGTGTTGTCATGATACTAAAGTTCACTCAATTTTGAAACTAAGAAAAAAACTAAGAGCAGAATCTCTCGCTATAATATACAGCAGAATGTAATTTTCTAAATAACATCTCTCACATTACCATGCAATTTTATACAGCACAGAATGGAGGCACAGTTGGTTGATACTTTCGTCTCACAGCTGGAAGGTCACAAGACTATTTTTGATATAGATGAAAAGCATTCAAAACATATTAAGAAAAAGGTCCAATTTTGTCCTATATATATATGTTTTTATTATCTTGTTTAAATGAGTATAGATAGATACTAGTTTAAGTATTGAATAGTCTGGGTATCAATTTTTTGACAACACTAATTTGACCTATGATACACACCCTGCAGTCTAAGCATGAACAGGAAATGAATGGTCAATACTGCCACGTGTTCTGAGTGATCATGGTTCCTGCTCTCAAGCTGAACTAATGGTAAATAATTATGCTTTAGATATCCAGTCTGCAGCCTATGAAATATGCCGAGTCAAGGAAGAAATTAACGCGCTGACCCAAAAAGTAATTGTGAAACAACAACGATGTCTTCCATGGAAATTAAAAGACAAAGTGCCACATTAAAAGGCCCGTACTATGCTATTTATCTCTGTTGTGATATTCTTTCCTCATCAAAAACATACCCAGAGTTGTGTTTTGCTTCATTCACACGTAGGTTAGGCTGAGTTCTTGACTCAGGAAACCCTGTGTTCCACCTGCTCTACTGTGCGTTTAAACTCCATACACCTTCATAAGAATAATTTGGATGATTTCAGACATGGAATTGCCAATTTCTACTGAGCAAAAGGTAAAAGGCAGCTGTTAACTTGAAAACTACCACTTCTACCACGAGACTATGAATAATAAACGTGTGAGTGAATGAAACAAAACACAACTCCAGGCATATTCCTGACGAGGTAACAACATTCTAGCATGGCTTTAAGCTCAAAAAAAGTCCATTTTACATAACATAGGACCTTTAAACAAAATTCAAAAGCAACGCCCAAGCCACTACTATACCCAAAACTCATAAAACTCACCCATGTGTTTTACATTTTTCAACCAGGCTTCAATTAAAAAGACAAATATGACCTGATTTCCATGTCTCCTCACTCTGTCTTCACCTACAGTAAAACTCAATATAAACGACCCGAGCCTGGTCCGTGTGGGATAGACGGGGAATGTGGGCCATGCTAGTGAAGACAGAACACCTCACCTGCAGAGACTGGTGGCTCTGCAGTAATGGGAAGAAGAAGCTGACAAATGAGCACTTTGACAGGCCATGTCATGGAAATATCCTAATTTTAACCATGTTCAAAAAATCCCCCAGTATTAACCACAGAATAAAGAGGACATCGAAGCACAGAATGGTGATACAAATTGGGTAGCACCCTCGTCTCATAGCAGAAAAGTAGCAGATTCAATTCCATATATGCCATATATGCTATATATAACAAGGGTGAATTTGGTGGAAGTATTGCAGTTGTGATTCGATTTGCAAAATATTTTTTTTAAATACAAGAACATATACAAGAATCCCATATATATCTGAACATGTTTGTAGAGGTCTAAAAATACCAGTTACCAGTATTTTTAGTTGATATTAAGTTCTGTTACCTAAATAATTGCAGTCTTTGTGATCTGATAACTGCACCTACTCAAACTGCGATTTTGTTTTGACAGCAATATTGTGCAGCCATTCAAGCAATATGAATTTCGAGTATAAATAAACCTGGACTATACTAGGACTAGAATAGGACCAATTCAAGTCTTTATCAAAACTAAACCGACCTCAAACTAGAACCAAACCAAGTGAATTTGTCACTAGTAACACAGGTTTCTAAATCAACAAAACATGCACAGACAGCTGCATGTTTCAGACAGTTAACCCCCCAGCTAGCTAGTACTCTTTTGAACCCGAACACTCCTAAGACATTTACATAAGATACAGAAGAGTATGCATTTTGCATTTAGGAGAAAATCAGACCAGTTCTGAGATTAAAATTTCACAATAAATCTCTGTAAGTAATAATGTATGCGTCAGTACATCCAAAGCACACATACTTATACATTCATGGTAGCAGCTAAGACATGACTGACAACCATAGCATATGAGTCAAACCATTTAAATTAGAAAACGAGTATTTGCAAACTAAAATGTGTACCGTGCTTGAAATATAGATACAGTATGGCTACATTATTTTTGCTTGTTGTCTCCTCTCCTCATGTTTGTTCCTTGATAGACCATGCCAAACAACTGTCACATGAACTGGACTGAAATAGCAGAGAATAAAACATTAAATCCGCATTTCCTACAGCCGAACTGTGATCATCTTCACTTGAAACGTCCCTGTATATGCTTTAGCACAGTGGCTAAGCTGTTTTCCATAGAGCAAAGAGAAGTGATAAAATCACTTCTCTTTGCTGCTTCTGCTTTACATTACAAGTTTGAGTACACCCTTATATGTCTCTTTGCAAGGCATAAGGCTGCACTCACACCTGGCCAGGTTTGGTCCTGGTTTAAGGCAGTTTAGTCCGGATGTAGACTTGGTTTGGTCCAGTTCTAGTCCTCGTCTAGTGCAGGTTTTGTTAAAAATGGCTGTTTTTAATATAGTGGCTTTAAGAGACAATTTGGACTTGGATAGTAACGGTTTCATTTCAGGTATCAGGAGGCCATGGATTTAAGGAGGGGTTGGGTTCAATTTTGGTGCTTTTTTTTTTCTCTGCACACTGGTAGACTAATATTTCCAATTTAAAACATCAAACTACTACTAACATAAGTCTTATATCATGTACCTGACGAGACTGGTACTGTTGACCTTGCTGTTACATAGTTTCTTCCATATGTGATAAACTCCGTATAAAATGTCAACAAGCGTCAAGAGCGTGTTCACTGGTCCAGTGCAGTAGTTCAAATGTTAATAGGAAATCTCAAGAGTAAAGTCACTCTCATGAAAAGGTCAGTGTGGCCATTGATTTGCACACTTCCCCTCTCCGGTGGAGCTATTTTTCTTAAACAAACAGTATCATCTTTATAGTGGGGGACCTGGGTAAGAGACACGTCAGACTGATTCTCGTGGGGTTGGAGGATTCAAAAATGGGGTCACAGTGTTGTAAATAAGAGTAATTGTTAACTGATCATTTAATAAACATATGTGAAACTAATTATACTTGTTAATAGCTTTTGTAAATAATAAAACAAAATTAACCACTAGTTTTCATTAGAAATCTGTTGCTATCTCATAACTCAACACTCTTAAACACTGGAGTAAAGTCTGTCCTTTAATTTGCACCAGAAGGGAACAAACCAGTACAGAAGATCAGTTCCTCCTTGACCCACCTCAAGCTGACATCTGCAGTAGATGTGGAAGGAGGAGCAAAGAGTTTATCTGTCTGCGACAATGTGTGACCCCAAAACCATATTGTTCCCTTATACTGACAAGTTCTTCATGAAATCTCATTCATACCAGGCAGAAATATTAAACACAATAAGAAAACATGAAATTTGTGTATACTATGTGATCCATAAACCATAGTGTTATCCTATACACACTGGCAAATTGTTCATGATAGCTGATTTGCTGATACAAGTTTTACTAGTCCAACCCTTTCAAATGCCATTCTGACCAGGCAGAAACATTAAATGCAATAAGAAAACATGAAATCATTGCCTATTATGTGATCCCTAAACCATAGTATTACCTTATATACACACTGACAAATTGTTCACGATAGCTGATTTGTTGATACGAGTTATGCTAGCACAACCCATTCAAAATGCCATTCAGTCCGGGCAGAAACGTTAAACGCAATAAGAAAAACATGAAACCCTTGTCTAAGCCTTGTTAAATGTCTGCAGCAGCCATCATTATGCGGGCAGACTCTGCAGTGTCCTGAGGGGAGGCAGAAGACAGAGGAGAGAGAGGGAGAGGCAGAGTGGGGAGGTTTTTACAGTAAAGTCCATGCCTTCTGGCTACAGCACAGCAGGGAAGCTCTATAGGCCCGCTGTTTGACAATTACAGTGGTATAGCTCTGCATCCTGGTGCCCCCTCCTGACTCCGGGGGCACCTAAGAAATGAGTGACACGATGAGAAAGAGCAACGAGAATACGCCAAGGCTTTCAACATATTCATTATATTCATTAGCCACAATGTAATTAAGAAAAGGGTAATGAGAGCTGTATCACTTACTGGGTTCTGCTACACCTAGACAATGTACGTTTGAAGGATCACCTCAGGACAAGTGCTTGATGATTTAATTGCGTTTGGGAAAGAAATTACTCAATAAAGACTACTCCAGGGCTAAAACAAGGGCCAAACAAACCATGAACATCACTGTAGAACTGAGCACTTTTTAATCCAGAATATATAGACCTAAATATAATATATATAGGACTAAATCAGGTCTGAACCAAGACAAAGTACTGCCACACAAATGTACATAGTGAATAGCCTAGCCACAGTATAAAATCTACTATATAAATTACTAGTTTTATAACCTGATGGCATTCGCTTAAAGGATAGTTTCAGTATGTGTATTAAACATGTTTAATGACAAAATACCCCTAAAATAAGAAGCTATCCATCTCAAAATGGACATTTTATGCAAAATGGACTTTAAAGCACTTTAAACCATGCACCACACTTCCAGCCAGATCCCAGTTTTTTTTTAATTTTAGATCAATATTGCAATTTTAAATCCCCAAAATATAACATAATGATTCACAGATGTCAGAGAATAAAACTATACAGAAGACAAACTATAGTAAACATTGTACTAAATCAAGTCCGGAGCAGAGAAATTTTACTAAATCAGCTGTTCTAAACCCAGACTAAACCAGGTCTAAAGCAATCCCACACCTACCACATCAAAACTGGGATTAATTCTGGTCCATGACTAAACCAAACTAAACTAAAGCCATGCTAAAAATTGTTCTTCACCTTAGCAGTGCAGGTTTGAGTGATCACCTCAGGACATGAGCTTGACAAATTAAACACGGTTGTGAAGAAAACATGTCTCCTCCTGCACGCTTAGACCCTCAGTACCTAATGTTGAGTGTGAAGCGATGAGAAAAGGCCTAAAGGTTACAAGAACCATTTGCCTGAACACGGCCACATTCAGTCTGTCTTCTGTAATAGTCGTGGGGCACTGGATGATTTCGAACACTTTGAGGTATTGTCTAAAATGGATTAATAATAGGAGAGTGCAGCCTTGCGTGCATACTTAAACATGCGCACCCATGCTTCATCTCGATGTCAGGAACGAAAAAAGATGAAAACGGAATTAGGGCTTAATCCTTTGCATGGACGGCTGCAAATGAAGAGAGGAGGAAGATTGAAGAGGAAGAAGAAAAAAACGCCCAAAGACCGTCTTGCAATTTTCTCATCATTTCATGCATCTGAAACAAAACTAATTTACGGCGTGTCACGGTTGACTTGGCACGCGCAAACATAAGAGCCAATATGCCTCTCCGTGTCATCTGCCCTCGTATCAAAGCCCTGTTTATACCACGAGGCTCTATATATATATCATAGAGAGGACCTGGTAGAGAGAGAACCGCTTAATATGGTCTTATCTAAAAAAGCAGTCTGGCAAAACCCACTGATATGAGGCTGCCTTTGCGCGATTTGATTCCCATCTCACAAACAGCGTTGTCCCCATGGCTTCCTTCTCACTTTATTTCCTGTCTCGGGTCAATCCGGTGTCACCGTCGTACAGTCTGATAAAGTTATATGCATGGCAGCTACCAAAGAGGACGCCCACAGATATATGAAGCAAGGCTGAAGGGGAATGACGAACGCTATAAATTATACTGTACTGTCCTTTTCACTGCTAAATAATGGGCAACCTGTAAGAAGTCAACCAAAGATTTCCGGATCATGTGTTGGTCAGAGATATCTAGAGTGACAAAAATGAATATCTTGTCACGATATTCATATAATAGTACATCAATCAGAAACGGGCTAAAACATGCCTTCAAATGGATAATTATAATAATTACTCGCATTCAAGATCAATTCTTCTCCAGTTCTATAATAATTCACTTCTACTCAGTACTCAGTATTTGTCACAATATATAGCTAACCAAACACATATAAAAGTAGTAGGAGCACTTGCTTCAAAATATTATTACTAAAGCGTTATGATAGAAGCGAGGTTGAAGGGGACAGACGAAAGCTCTAAAATATACTTTATTGTCCCTTTGAATGCTAAATAATGGGCAAACTGTAAGAAGACAACCAAACCCTTCCAAATAGCAGGTGTGTGTTTTATAATGACAAAAATCTTGTTATGTTACAATACTCAAATATGAGAACCCAAAGGACATGTGCTAAAATATGTCTGTGCATGTCTTGCTGAGGTTGGAGTTGCACAAAAACTGAAATAACTGTGAAAACTATTTATTTATTCAGTTATTTGAAAGGAACTTTGTACATTAATCAACACTGAACAATGTAAACATGCCTGAGATAGCATATTTGAACAAATTTCCAATGGTAGTCTCTTTGGCAGATATGAAAAGGGAAGCCTAAAAGTGATTAAAACTAAAAACGATAACAAAAGTACAACAACTTGCCACAAAAAATGGTAAAACTAGTTATACTTTATACCTGTAGTACTGTCTTAAACATATATAAGTATTATATTTTATACAATATTCTAGATATATTGTATTATATTGTAATATGGATCTGCTGTGCCACCATAGTCTCAGAATAAACTTGTGGGAAACACTGACTGGTTGGAAAACTAACTCACATGTTTCTGGAGGTAGGGAATCCAACCCTGGACCATCTTGCTGTGAGGTGAGAGAATTAACCACTGCACCACTGAGACCAGAATATAGAGAAGGCACCAACTAAAGCTTGAGACTTAGACTAACTTTATTGGTCCACAGTGGATTATTTGGACACAGAAGCTCACACATCACAATATAGTAGAATAAGTAGAAAACATAGCAGGAGATGGTTAGACTCGTATAAGTAAAAACGGGTGTCAAATAGAGAAAAACATACGGAATAGAACATGCAGACTCCACACAGAAAGTCCAAGATTTGAACCTTGTTGAGGTGAGAACGCCAATTAGTACTCCACAATCCTGCCAATCTACATAAACTGGAGCTGCCGGACCAAACAGAATCCTCACTGTAACACTGCGCCATATGGATATACAGGGATATGTTATGTTATGTCCCTTTATGAAGACAAGAAAAAAGGCTTCAGATGGTGGGCGATGATGACAGAAGCATGACAAGCACCTACACAAACAGAAATACCGTGTTTATACATATCCTCTGTAGGCTTCACACAAATGCTGAGTAAACTATTCAGCCGAGGGAAGCGTCTCATTAAATAAGGCCCAGTGACGCATATTGATTTCTCCCTATAGACTTCAAGACACCTATTGTTCAGGGATCTTTGCCATTAGATCTGAGCTGTCACTTCGCTCACAAACATCAATATGGAGCTCCAAGGTGCATTTCCAAAAGGTTAATTACACACTTATAAGCTATTATTCTTTTAACATGCCATACTGTCTGTCTATCTGATTGGGGTGGTACTTGGTAGTAGTAATAATGGTGATTGGTGGCCATGATGTTTTGGTCATATGTTTAATTAATAGGAGCAGTTCATTTCCCTTGTGGTGTCACGTCAAGAGATGAAGACTATATAACATTGAACTCAAGGGTATAGTTACTTCAAAGTATGGATACTTTAGTATGCAAACAGTAGGTATACAAATAATAACACATAAACGATATATGTTAACAATAAATAAAATCTGAAACACTAAGTAACTATAGTTTGAAATGTAAAAACAACTATAATATTTTATCATGGAAACCTATGCAAAAGAAATCTATACCGTAGCCTTTCTAAACAAACACTAAACAAATGAAATCATATTGTATGACAGGGAAGTTAAACACACATTACTACATTTTTACTACTTTTTCTTGGCATTGTGGTTTTGAAACAATAATTAGCATGTAATTTGCAATTTTTACATAGTGGGTAATTATAAAGATTACTCATATTCAAGTTCAAAGAGTCAGTGTAATTCAACACTACTCAGTGCCAACAATTTGTCACAATATGAAGCTATAAAGTTTACATAAACACACACAGACTGGGCCAAAGCAGTACGATCAGTTACTTGAAAATAGTGTTACTAAAAAATAAAAATTTATCCAGTGAATGCACATTAAACTACTTTCTATGGTTGTCAAAAGTATCGAAAATCAGATACTAACCAATATTGAAACTAGTATTGTAACTAGATACTCAGTTGAACTACTGATACTAAAAAAGTCACATTCATAGGACGGCTTTAGAATGATCTTGAGCTGTATCAGAACAAGTATAAGAGCACACAGACTAATATACACCTATGGACCAGTATGGACCTTACCTGGACCACTGAGGGATTACACAGATAAAAAACAACATAAGAAAGTGCTAGGATTTAATGTTGAAAATAATATTCTATCATCTAAAGAATGGGTTCTGAGTATCGAATTTATTCCTTAGAAATGTTAGTATCGTGACAACGACAACACTGCTATCTATTCATCTCATAACAGCCCAAACAGCAGCTTTTTTTGGGCGAGAATAGAGGAAGTAGAGGATGAGAGAAAGAGAGCAGCAGAAAGTGGGAACAAACAGAGCGTTCCATTGAGGTCGGGTCCACAGACACATCATTGAGTGTGACGCGATGATTCATGTCAGTGGCTGCAGTCTTCATACAAGAGTCCCCAGCCAAGCTCTCATCACTCACACCCACACGACAGCCAAACTTCCTCTAGGACACTGCAGTCAAGATAACAGGTATCCAACTCAAAACTCTAAATGTAACAAGCACTTGAACCATGTACTGAACATGACCACTGGAGCTCAGGTGCAAGATTAAAAATAGAGTAAGTGATTTTTCAAACTGAGGTATTAGTTGTAGGGAGCAAATTCTTATTATAGTCTAATATGGGCAATCTTGTGGAGTTCTGATTTGACCAGTTTGCAAGTAATTTTATGTCTATCTAAAAAGTTATTGATAAATGATCGCTTGTTTTTGGCTTTTTTTAATGATCTGGTTGGTTAGATTATATTTATACAATTATAACTTTTCAGGTGGAGATTTGCTTGTATCCATGGAGAGGGTCAAGAACGCTCTACGGTATTAAAACTTATCTCCTAAACTATATTCTCCATCAAAATAAGCAGATAACGGGTCAGATCTCTGGAGAGGTGACTCTGCTCTCAGCAAGAATGCATGTTTTTCAATGTTTTGTTTGTTACTTTCTTTCTTTTTTACTGTAAAAATATATCTCGTCCTGGTTCAGTCCTGGTCCAGTCCTGGTTCAGTCCTCTTTAAATCCTGGTTAAGCCCAGTCCTTCAGTCCTGGATCCATCATGTCACTGCACGCATACACGCTGCCTGCAGGCTCTCACTCTTCTCTCAGGCATTCCAACCACACGGCCACTTAAGGGGACTTCAATTACTTCATAACACAAATCCACTACAGAATATCAGTTGTCCTTGTCACTACAATGCTCGAAAACGTAATGAATACCTTTAGTGCCAAGGTCGGAGTAAGTTTATCCATTAGCGAGCCGTAATATTGACAAGGCTTGGCTCTGTGGGTCCAAAGCAGAGCGTAATGTTGTATAGTCGTAACGTTGGCCGACAGACAGGGGGTAGTATGTCAATGTGAGGTGCTTACAGGCCGATAAAGGCTGCTGTTCCAATTCCTACAGGCAGCCAGTGATGGACAGCGCACAGGGAGAGACAGAGGGAGAGACAGAGAGAGAGGGAGAGGAAAGACACGGAAACAAGAGCGGGAGATTGGTGCCAAAGCTAATACAATTTTAAACAATGTTGTATGAATGGGGAAGCTACACAGGAAAGACAACTGCAGGCCAAACTACTAGCACTATCTATGTGATAACTATAGCTAACATAGTAATAGCCGTACTTGTAAATATGCAATAAGTTAGGATAAGGAAATGATATGTTATTAGAGAAAACCTCTTCGTACTGGAGTTCCACGACACTCAGCTGGGGCACTTTTTCTAAACATCTATTTTTATAGTAGTTTAGTAAGTAGTTTTCCCACTTTCCTTTGATATAAATGATGTTTCTGAATAATTTTGTATTTGTATATTCATGTTGTCTTTACAACCTGCTCCTCCAGTGGGCTCACCACCCGCAGAGGGGTTCATAGGGGGGGTCAGGTGCTATGAGTATTGGGCAGCAAGCTGCCCCCGCGACCCAGCCGGATTAAGCAGGAGAAGATGGATGGATGTTGTCTTTACAGTACTTGGTCAGCTACTAGTATTTTTTAAATCTAAATAGAAATAAAATCTGACTTGACTTGAAATTCTATGCATCATTATAGGAACACATGAATTGCATTGAAAAAAAATCTTGAGTCAAACACTTGTTTGCATGAATGTGGTGCAATGATACAAACTTAAGCCTATGGTCTGTTTTTTGTTAAAACTATGTGAAACAATGGATAGACCTCACAGCCAGTTGCAGTCTTGAAAAAAAGTCAGATCAATTTCACCTAAGATAAAGTCATGAATATACTTTTCTTGCCTAGTGGAATACACTAAAAAATAATTATATAATGTTTTTCTATAGCTTCAGAGTAACTTGTACCTATATGTGTTGAACCAGCCCAGAGAAAATAGATGTATTCAGTGCGGAGTGCAGGTGTAGAGGAGCCAGGGTGGGGGCGGAGGGGCTTATAGTACAAAGTCTGTCTGCGCTATGAGGGGTCTGCATTTTGTATAGGCTGGAGCAGCTGCTTTCTGCATGAGAGGCACAAGCGCATTGGAGTCAGGCAACTGAGCACCAAGAGGAAACTGGACAGGACTAATTTATATCACTCACTAAAGCACACCAGGAGTCTACGACAACTGCCCACTAAACAACATAGATCAGAACATAAACCTACAGCAATAACCAAAGTAAATGTGTTAAAATGCCACCAAATACATTTCCAACAAACTGGCACAAAGGGAAGTAGTGGGTCTAATCTAAATCTAAAGGAGGAATTGTCAAAGCTCAAAGCATGTTCACTGTATATTTTAGCCTACGTCCTTTCTCAGAATTGTGGAAGAGAATACAGAGGCTATCAAAATAATGATTATATAATTACGGTTTTAAAGGGCTACAAGATGGGCAAAGTAGCTACTCTATAAGATATGAGCTGAACACGGACGCACCACAGACTTTGACTAAGGTGTGAGGATGAACCTGTCTTCTGGAGATGGGAGCCACATGGAGACTGAGCGGTAACTGGGAAAGTGCGTTATCCACGAATCGCACTGTGGATACAAGTCTTAAAGCGACACGCAGACTGTGACTTTAAAATACTGGAGAGTGGAGCTGGCACGTTTGAAGGCTGAGATGTAAAATGTGTCTGACAGCTCCGTTTGAGAGAGGCAATCCCATGTGGATCCAGATCCGTGTCAAACACGCTGCAATACAAAACTTCCCTACCCTCTTTTTATGTTAATATCCTTAAACAGAAATGCTGGAACCTCACAAGCAACATTCAGCCGATATAATCAGAACAGCAATGTCCTTAGAGATTTGTTCCTGAAGGTACAGCACAAGTACAACGCGAGTCCCGAGTCTCCCGGTAGTTTTAACCTTCGCAGTACATGTGCTCGTTAAAAACGGTGGAGAAATGCGGGAATGGGCTCGTGATGGAATTAGAAAATAGAGATAATTTCTAAAAGATCGCGTCCAAAATGACTGAATTTTGAATATTTCCTCTCGGGGACAGCGTGGTCCAAACGGGCAGGTTCGCCCGAGTGCGCAGAGCGACCATGGCGCAGCGAGAGCAGGTGCAGCACACCTCCTGTCACCTGGATGGTGCAGTGGCAAACTCAGGGCAGTGGGTGGACAAACCGCCCGTGAGCACGCTGCCTCGGTCCGGAGAGAGTCCACTGACGCCCCGGGAGCAGCCCGTGGTCCTTACCTGTAATCTGTGCAGATAGATCCACTTCACAGCCGCAGCCGCATCGACACTGCGGAAAGAGGCACGTCCAGAGCAGTCCCCAACTCCGCACGCTCCCCAAAACACGCAAGATCAAAATAAACGGTAAATCCGGATAAAACGGCTAGTCCAGTTTAAATCCCCGGTCCAAGTAGAGTAAGAAGAAGGCGGATCCTGTTCGGGACTTTCAGCAGCATCCCCCGCTCAGCAGGACCGTGGCACGCCGCTCTGAGTACCCTGAAAGCCGGTAGCTGAACCTCCCATTCCCAGATGAGGACGCACTTGGTATGCCGCTGGAAAAGACGCTGCGCCGTACACGGGATAGGCTACCGCAGGAGGAGGCAGTGCCCGGGAGCGTGTACGATGTGACTCAGTGCGGTGCTCTCGCTCAACTGAGGTGGAGAGAGTGCTGCAGCAGAGTGCAAAAGACGGGGGGCGGGGAGGCGGAGGAAGGAGGGGAGCGAGGAGAAGACAAGAGCGCCCAGGAGTTAGGAGCTTTCAACGGGACTTGGGATGGCGCTGAGCCCGCTGAAAACGGCCACAAGAGGAGCACGGGTCTGTAGCTGGTCGCAATAGCACACCGGAGGCGATTGGCTGCAGCATGGGCTCGGTTTGGGTTGGGTCAAGTCCTTGGCAACTACGCCAAAGAGTCTTATTCAGCATTACTGTCGACTGGGGCATAAAAATGCCCGTTTAAACCTTTTACAAATGCCTAAATACTTCTGTAATGTTAAAAATGTTATAAAAAAAAAAAAATCTTCTTATAGGCCTACTTATGTGACACTAGTTTAGGGCTTGTGTTAAAAATCATTATCATTAGCGTAGATGTTTTATATTTATTGTATTTTATTACTGTTTTCTACACATGTTATACAAATCTAGACTAGAATGGTGCCTTATTCAACTTTTGCTATTTTTTGTACTTCATTTTGTCATTTGAATTTGAACATTATCACCTTCTTTTAAGGTTAAATGACCCTATCCATTGCCAAAAATCTCAAAATTATAATAAAATTTAATGAAAATGACAAAGTCAAAGGGGAGTCTCTATACAAAAGCACTACAATAGGGGGGTGAAAGCATCAGATCACACGTTTTGAATCTAATCTGGGGATCATTTAAAGATAGAGATTAAGCAACACGAGAGCATAATTAGGACACTCGCATAGTTACAGGGGATTAAAAATCTGCATTTTTGTCCTTTGATGATCTTTTAACACAATTCACAAGTGTATACCCCTCCCACTTTATGCAATTAATATGCCTAAAATCTCATTATGTAACCATGCTCCTAATGAATAAGTGTTAATAAGGGCAGATATATTAATGTTCTCTGTTTACGTAAAGGACAAAAAGTGCTGCCATTATCCAAATTATCCCATATGCTGCAGTGTTTCAGCCTGCCCTAAGATATGACCCTATCATTGTTTAAATTTGACTGCAAAAATAAGGATATAACACACAATAACACACTTTTTTAAAGTGTGTTATCATGAATATCTTGTACCAGGCTTCATGCTGTAATGTCTTTATGCCACTATCTGCTTTTGTCTGTTTTATGTGAGGGACCAGAGCTACAAATTAGCCCTTGTCTAGATGGCCTGTTGATATGACATTGGTTGGTACTGAATATGTAAAAACATCCTCTGTTTTGTCCCTTTTAAATAAAGGAATAAACAATAAATATAATTGTACCTCGCAGGAAATCGATCTTCTCCATTTGACCCATCGTTCAGTGATGCAGGGGTTATAGCCACGAGCAGAGTGCATCTACGGGAACCCAAATCTTAAAAAAAAACAAAAAAACAAGTAATCTAATGAAATCCCATCAAAGGCCATCCATTATATCTAAAATTAATATATAAATAAATGTTACCCAAGTTGTCTTGCTTTTCATAGTATATAGTGTCCTAACATCTCTGATATTCACCTTAATTTTCTTAACTTAATTTTATTTTTCTGCAGGTTGGCTCAGCTACCGGAAAGAATTATCTCTTGAGGATGAATAAAAGTAATTCTGATACCTGGGGTGTTGTATTATCAACTGAAACCAATATTATTTAAAGTAAAATGGACCACATTAATAATACAATACTTTTGCACCATTTTAGGTTTTAACTCTACCATTTTTGGGTCTTGTGAGGATGCACCAGGCTTGCTCTTGCTGCAGTCTTCTCTCCCTCCTCTCGTCTTTCTCTCCTTCTCTCTCTGGCTGCATGTCATTCCCAGGGTGGACCGCCGCTTTGAAACACTGCATCAGAGCCCCACCTACAGGCCAGACAAAATGCACATCACAACATCTATAGAGACAGACACCAAAAGCCACTGTAAGCACTTTCACGCCACCTGCGCAGCTACAGCGGATCGCATATAATAAGATGAATTTAAAAAGCACGATTCGCACCAGGTAAGTAACAGTCTATGCAAAAATACTGCCAAAATAAGCAACAACATAAGGCAGGCTGCTACTGCTAGGCTAGGAAGTAATATATGGCTGTACTTCTAAATAGTGCAATGACTACAAGTGTTCAGTAACATTAATTACAGCGTTTTATCCATTCGGACTAACGCTAAAAACAACACTACTAGCGGCGAACATTATCATGACAAATGCTACTAGCCACCGAAATACTAATTTATCTTAAGCATCATAAAAAGTACGAGTACAGAAGGCATTTTAACGTGAGAAGAGACTCAAGTTAGCTAAAACAAATGCTGCTAAATCTGCTTGGCTAATGTTATTGTTAGCTAACCTTGCGCATTGTAGAGCTGAGCAATTTAAGAAAGCTAATATCCATAAATTAAAAGATTGATACGGTATAAATGTGTACAGTTTTAATAGGCTGGACATGTGATATCTCACTTTGTACATTTTTTGTTATTAATTACAAGAGATAACGATCACTAAATGTCGCAGAAGTCTGTTGGTAATTAAGCTAGAAACTTACCCACTCCAACAGTTAGCAACATTTTCAGGGCAGCTTGAGTCACGTGATCTCGCACCTTTCTAGGACCATAAACATGAAAGGATAACTATTTCTAATCAGCCTTTTCATATATACATACACAGATTTTAATATGCGCTCCAGTTAATATTAATTATATTTTAGCACTGTCTTTATTCCCTGGCCTAGCCTACTGCTTATTAGAAGTGGTATAATTTCTTCTGGGTTAGACCGTATATACAGTCTCTGGGTTAGACTCAGGTTTCTGCTTTGTTTTACTCTTGATGTAGACTTGGTTTAGTCTTGTTCTAGTTTAGAACAAGTTCTTCTGGTTTAGTTCATGGGGCACAACTCAAGTGAAACTCAAGTGGTGCAAGTAAAAACACAGCTTAATTTTATATTGGTCTGTGAGTTTCTCTGGTTGAGGACCCTTGAAACAATAAATCAGAAGGCATGAAGTGTTCAAACACAGGACTTTTATTTTCAAGAGGTATAGGCCCTTACATTTAATTCTATGAGACGTGTCTCTGATCTCTCTCCCTACACCACCAGAGGGGTCTCTATTTATCCATACATTTCAGACAAGAATATTGATTCATATACATTTAGGTAACAAAAGTAAACACAGATGTCAAAACTGCTAACGTCATTCTCAGTTTAGCGAGTTCAAAGAATCAAAGTTCATTTCCTTAGTACAGCATATATGTAGAAATCAATACCACAGGATCATCTCCTAATACAGATCATGTGAAGTAAAATTAATAATAACCACAGGTCTATTCTGATTTCGCTCAGGTTTAGTCTTGGTTTTTAATCAGAACATTTACATTTAACATATTATACTAGAATACAAATTTACAAGTGATGTAACAATAACCAAAATATCATTAGATCATATTGTCCAATGTTTGACAACAGGCTACCTACTGTTGTAGTCGCAGTGTGCCAATACATAACAAGCTCCTCTTCCTTACTGCATTGTACATTGTACCAGCTAAAAGCAGAAGGAAATACATAGACCATGATTCTTTGCTCCATCTAAGTGCAGAAACACAAAGAAATAATTGTTATTAGCGCTTTTATATCTTAATTATTTGGAATAATACTACCAAAGGCTTGTCAATGCATCTTAAAAGGAACGAGCAGCATATTATCAACATCTATATTTGCCTCTTTAAAATATCTTCTTAAAATCTTTCTGTGCGATTTGGTGTTACATCCCCATTATTTACTGTCAAAAATGCACATTGACATATTGAAAAACAACAACGAAAACATTTAGGGCATTTAAGGTCAATGCGATATTCTCTGTATGTAGGACAAGTCTTTTGTGAATCAATTCACACAATATATCATTTTGGAGGTGAACGCCAGTCGCCCACATATGTATGACATGCCATTGATTTTTGCATGTGTCAGACGCGTGTTCATTTATTATACTTTGGTCCTTGTCACAGACATTTTGACGGAGCCCTTGAAGAAAGAAAATGCATAGATTTCTACCAGCGTATTGACCTAATTTAATTATTCAACACAAGCAGCACTGAAGCTAAGTCAACAGTCCATGGACCACAATATCAGATAGCCCTCAAAGCAAAACAAATCAATAGAGCTGCTATCTACAGTGACAATAGTTTATCAAGAAGGGTCGGGATCATATGACCTCATGAAATTGCTGGTAAGGGCATTGGGCTGTGTCTACATCAAGCAAGGTAAGATGCGAAGATGATAGCCTCGTTCAATTACGACCTGCTATCTCTGCTTTTCCACTGATATGAATTAATTGAAGTTAAACATTGGTTCAAAATGTCATATTACAGACAAATGATAAAAAGCTTAAAAAGTAATGCTGGCCAAACATTAATCGTGGTTTTATTTGATTGTAGAAAGGGGTTGTAAGTGTCTGGGGCATGTCAGCTGGGATCCTGAATTAGGGATAAGGTTGTCAACAAAAATCAAGACTTTGACACCAATTAATACAAAACCTAGTATTAAAGCTAGACACGGCAGGAAAAAAAAAAAAATAAATTGGACAAAAGTGGATGCTTAATAATTGATAATATGAACCTTTATTTGTCTCATAACACGGAAATTCTAGAGTTGCAACACACAGTCAAAGAACACCAAGAAAACAGTCACTTCAAAATTAAGATAAATAAATATTAAAAATAGGCATAATGGGCTTGATTTATTTCAGAACTCGTATAGAATCATATGATATAACTACTACTATAAGTACTACTACTAAGTGACACGTCTAAATGTCTGTATTGTCTATGTTCAAATAAATCATATGAAAAGTCCCACTAAAATGTGGTGTTTGTCATATAAGCTGAATCAGAATCAGAATCAGAATCAGAATTACTTTTATTCATCCCCGAAGAAAATTTTCTTTGTTACAGATGCAACCGACCAAGAGCATGTACATCAAACAAGTTACAAAATAAGCTAAATACAATACATATAAGCTGAATGAATGAAAACTAGAGGACAGTGTATAATGATTAGTTCAAGGTCAAGGTTCAATAATTGTGAATTTAAAAAGTCAGTCTTACATTTATTTCTTACATTTATTTACAGTTAAAGAATGCACATATTTGGACGATTGGGGGAAGTTGAAGCACCTGCAGAAAACAAAGGAGGAGATGCAGAATCCTGGTAGGACCATTGCCATCGAACACATGTCTTTCTATCTTGTTTTATGCTATTTTGATTTCTTTCATTTGTCTACTTGTCTCCATGGAGGTTCATTGTGCTGAAATGTTCTACAGTATGGCATTTAAAATAACTCTTTTAGTGCATGTGTTTTAAATGTTAAAAAACAGTGTAGTTTTACCATGAGCGGATTTAATTCTCCAGAGATCTGACCTGCATTTTGGCTTGCCTGGTGGATTGTCTTCATGGCAATAGACAAGCAATGCTGTGGAACATTTCAGGCAACGCAGCAACATCTCCACTGAGACAAGCAGGTGGCAAACCCTCCCCCAGAAATGTTACTTTAAAGTATAAAAATGGAAGTTTTATGCAAGGATTATATGTAAGTATACACTCTTTTTGTCCAAGCTAAGCCCAGACAAACACAGCTTAATACACTGAGAAAACACAACCAGTTTAAAATATCTAAATGCAAATTAATGAATGTGAGGAGGCAGATGTTACTAAGCCAAGTCAAAATACTGTTAGCCCACTGTGTTCGCCTCTTTATTAAAATGCACTGACCAATCTCCCTTTCCGTTTGTCTTGCAAATGAGATGATGCCTGTATAGACAACATGAATAGCTTTGATGAAGCCTCCTTTCTAATGTAGTCAAGTGGGCTGGAGGGAGGAACGTGTGTGTGTGTGTGTGTGTGTGTGTGTGTGTGTGTGTGTGTGTGTGCCTGTGTCTGTGGAGCTCACTGCCAGCTGGTATGGCCTTAGTTCAGGTCCTGTTTAGTTTAACTGTATGCATTTCTTCCTATACACTGTAAAAGAAACACGGATTGATTTTAGTATTATTGAGCGATTTAGGCCATATATTAGGCAATATTGGCAGGAGATATAAAATTAACTGTTAATTATTATTTTTAAAATAATAAATTATTTGAATAGAACTTATCCTGTTTTTAGTGATTAGTGATTTTAGTGAGTATCTGATTAGAGGTTGATTTGGTATCTTTTATAATAAATAAATACATCTTTATTTAAAAGCAAGGTTTACAAAGTGTGAAAAAATAAGGAAAAAGGAGCATTTTAAAGTTTATCTGACTTTAAGAAATAAGAAAATTGCAGATTTAATAAAACTAAAATTTTCATCCCATTATCACATGTTTTTGCTTTAATTAAGAGAAATCTTATTAAAATCTAGAGTGTGAGCGCTTCTCTGAGTTATAATAGTAACACAGGAGCCAAGTAGACTTCAAGGATGCAAAAGCTCAAAATGAAGATTTGTTTGTCTTCGATATATTGTAATGATGACTAAAAAAGTTCAAAAGTTGAACAAACAAAAGGGAGAATAACTAAGAAAATTAAACTTAGTTTGGCCAATAATGGGTAATATAACCTAATCTTTTATAGCATATTGTATAGACAAGGCAGTTTACAAAGTTCACAGTTGAATAAACATTTAAAGAGGGGGTATTATGCTACATGTATTTTTTAAAATCTATGTTATAATGTTGTTTTCCCATAAAAAAACATGTCTAAAATGATTTTAGATGTTATCCATGTATGTTTGAGTATTTAATGATCTCTCCCAGGCCCTATTCAGGACTAAACCAGGACTAAACCAAGACTAAACCAAGTCCTCATCAGGATTAAACCAAGACTAAACTAACTCTATATAGGATCAAACCAGGACTAAGCCAAGTCTTTATCAAGACTAAACCAGGTTTATCTCAGGACTAAACCAGAAACAAAACCAGAAACAAAACATAGGATCAAAGTAGGTCTAGGTCTTCGATTCCTTTTTGCAGTGCGTATAACCCACATCCATGCCTGTGTCTTTTGTGCTAACCCGCTAACCCCTACACACAGATGTACATGTTTATCCTGGCCCATGGGGAGCCAGAGATCAGCCCCTCGGTGGTACCCCTCCCTTGGGTCCTCCCCTTTCCCCCCTTTAAGTCTCAGCACACACACTGTAACCTCCATATAACAGGCATTCAACCCACATCTGTTACAGTACATCCTCATTGCTTTAGGCAGCTACTTCGCGCATACAAAGTCCCTCCTCTCTCTGTCTATATATATACCCACGTTATGGTCAATTTACAAGTCATTTCTATGCCTCCAATGATAATATTTATGAGCTGCCAATGGTGACGCTACGTTAGCTTGTCTGTCTTCATAAAAGTGTCTAGCCATGCCCTTCTCTCTCTCTCTGAATACGATTTCTTTCATTGGTTTAAATCACATTGAAAGTGAGGATATGCCAGTCTCGTCTATGATATCTCATTTTAGTGAAGAAATCTATTAGTATGCAGCCTGGCTAATGAAGTTTTATGTGCCATATGGACACAATGAGTGACACTGTGATATGCTATTGATTTGGGTTGTAAATAGGATTTCAATTTGAGGTGTTTGGGAGTGATAAATTATATCGAAGCTGACATATGTGAGTGCCCGTAGATGGGGTGAGAGGGGGTGAGAGGGGGTGATGGACGGCTCTGTTGAATCTGTCGTTCAGTCATATAATTAGTTAGTTTGCATACTGATGATTTACTGCTTTGTCTGTGTGTGCCATTTGAGCACTTCCACAATATAACGTGCTCTACAATATTTTGTTAACCTAAAATAGCCTAAAACATTTACATTAAATTCAGTTAAGTTAATTCAAAGATGACGGTATCACTAACGTGATCACTGCCAAACAGTTTTTTTTTTTCAAATTCAGTGAATAATAATTATTAGGGATGCATCAATACGATACTGGTATCATCATCAATATTGAACATTAACATTGGTTATTGGTCCCAAAGATATTTAAATAATAGAACTCAATTGTTACTTGCTTCATTCTGTTGTAGCTTTTATATTTTCTCTTACCTCACTCAATTTTGCCATGTAATTGTGGATTTCTAGTTGTACATTCAGTTCAGTTCCATGTGTTTATTCATTCATGCATTATCATCTCCTGTCAGGCGAGCGTCTGTCTGTCCCTTTGCAGTGTGAAGCTCCAGGTGAGGCCACGATCTGCCAGCTTCTCCCTCCTGAGATCCAAGTCCACAGAGATCCAACCTCACACCCTTCCTCCTTTCTCCCTCTTCTCCTCCTATCCTCTCCTCTTCTGATCCTCCTTTTCTCCTCTTCTCATCTCCTCCTCCTCTCCTCCTTCTCCTCTCCATCTCTCCTCTCCTCTGCTGCTCCACTCCTGCTTTCCTTTCCTCCTCCTCCTCCTCTCCTCTCTGGGATGTTCAAAGAGCAGATGGTCAGATGTCCTGCGAAAGTTGAGAGGTAAATGATTTATTATATTGTTGTAACTGTTTTTACTTAAAGTATTTAAAATATATCGTGTATCACTATTTTTTTTAATAGTATCATTATTCAGATGCTGATTAATTCGAACAACTTGTGTTGTGTAAGTTTAAATTTTATGCCTAAATTACAAGCCTGCGTCAATATCTAAAATTATGACACAATAAAGTAATAAAAAAGTATTTCATTAAATTTAACCAATGGTCAAAAGTAATTTATTCTCTCTTTAAGCTAATGATCTGCCAGTGGTGTATCTTTTGTCTTAGATTATGAGGTCTATATAGTAGCATACACTACCAGTCTAAAGTTTGGACTCACAATTCTCATTCAGTGTTTTTTTTTTTTTGTTTTAATATTTTTACTACTTTCTACATTTGATACACATACAGAAGACATCACATACTGTATATGAAGTAAGATGTGAGGAATTATGTAGCAAAAGTAAAATAAAAATAGTAAAATAACTTTTTTATATATATTTTGTAACCAAGTCCTACCTTTATACCCTTTTCTTTGTTAAAAACTATTTAGTAGAGTTTCTTAACATAAATTACATATATCTTGCTTTATATATTTCATGTCTTCTGTATGTTTATAGAAAAAAACAAAACAATGAATGAGCAGGTGAGTCTAAACTTTTGACTGGTGGTGTATATTGTAACTGAAATGTGTCATAACAAAAATGTGAAAGTTTAGGAATATAGGGCCACATAATTAAAGATAAAACTGAGTCATTTCTAATCTGTATGTTTTTATATTGCAGTGAGGTGTGGGTTGAAGTTGGAAACCCATCCACCTCTTCTGGTCTGTTTCTCGATTAGGGCCAAGTGACAGATGACCCCCTCCATGCAGACAGTATGTTCTGGAGGCAGAGACGGTCCAAACCAAAGGTAAAAGTGAGATGCAAGTGTCCAAACTGCAGAGTAATATGCAAAAACAACACTGCACCAACAGCGTCCATGCACACTCAGCACCTCCACGCAGAATGGCAGATGTTAAGGGGGAAACCTGATTAAAGCCATCGCTCTGGACCCTCTCCAAAACTCAAGCCAAATTTGATTCTCAGAGCGGTGACCAAAACCACACATTTAGATGAGTAATGGGACTTTCCTGCCACATCAGTATGACTAAGATTAACTGAAATATGAAATCAAAAAGACAAACATCAAACAAAGATTTGTGATTACATTTCTACAAGAGCTAAATCCCAACAAAAGCCAAAATAGATCTGCAAGTAGAAATCAAAGCAGGCTGGCCTGAGAATAGTGACCAGCACCACACTACATTATGTCATAGAGTTAAGATCCTTCCTGCCACAAAACTGTTGACATGGTAACTAATAAATAAAGTGTGTTTAAAATGCCATCCATTCATTTTCTTCCGCTTATCTGGTGCTGAGTCGTGGGGGGCAGCAGTCTAAGCAGGGACTCCCAGACTTCCTTCACCCCGGACACTTCCTCCAGCCCCTCCAGGACCCCAAGGCCTTCTCATGCCAGCCAAGAGACATAGTCCCTCCAGCGTGTCCTGGGTCTTCCTCAGGGATCCTTCCAGTGGGACATACCTGGAACACCTCCTGAGGGAGGCGTCCAGGAGGCATCCGGAACATCAGGTGGCTCATCTCGGCGTGGAGGAGCAGCGGCTCTACTCCGAGCTCCTCCCGTTTGACTGAGCTCCTCACCCTGTTTCTAAGGGAGATCTCCGGTCATTACCCAGAGCTCATGATCATAGGTCATGAGCATAGATCATCATTGAAAGCTTCGCCTTTCGGCTTAGCTCCCACTTCACTACAACAGTCCAATACAGCGACCGCATCACTGCAGACACTGCACAGGTGCCTGTCAGTCACATGCTCCATCCTCTCCTCACTCGTGAACAAGAGGCCCCGAGATACTTGAACTCCTACCCTTGAGGCAGGGACTCTCCACCCACCCAGAGAGGGAAGCCACCTTTTTCTGGTCGAAAACCATGTGTGTTTAAAATGTTCCAAGCAAAAGTCTACAAGCCATACGTTCAGTGACAAATAAAAAAGAAGCACTTTTAGTTGGACTGATTTGATTATGAAGAATAAAGATATCACAGAGAAGCGTGCACCAAGTCACTATACACATTATTTGTCCTTGTGTTTGTGAAACTCTTCAGTTGTCCAGGCAGGATCCATTGTAAAGGAGAAATTCACTTCTGTCAGTTGAATTTCTCCTTTGCTATTTGTCCATGTGTTTATAATAGACAGGAAGTTGGACTAGTTTTTCTTTTGCGCTGGGTCCACAAATGTGCTAATTCTTATGATTTACATTATGACCTAAAGTCCAACATAGAAAAATAATTTCACCTTGTTTTGTTTGTGCTGACTTGCCGAATTTGAACTTTTTCATTACAGACATATTAAGTGCAAACCAGGACAAAGACTGCACTTTGACCGTTGCAAAGTACATTTGCCAACACTATGGAATTAATATTGTTGTTTATTGCTATCACATGCATTCTTACTATGAGCAAACTTATCTCTCCAGAGATCTGAACTGAACTTGGCCTGGTGGCATCATATACTTGTCTCCATAGAGATATGTACATGTAGATGTAGATGTACATGTAATGCCTTACTGTGAAACATTCTATATGAAGAAATAACATCTCCATGGAGACAAGCATGTGGCGGAAATTCCACCCAGACAGTTACATAGTGCAACTTTACTAATGGTGGAGAGGACGAAAAACAGAAAAACATTTGTTTGCTTGATCTGCCCAAATAGCCATACAAATTATTCAATGGCAAAATATTTATTTGTTTATTTATTTATTTTTTAATTTCTATTTGGAAGTAACAAATATTATATAAACAAAGTTCTTCCAGTTCAAATACAGTATAATATGTTTCCCTTTTACTTAAATTACTTTACTTTTCCAGACGAGAAGATTTCAACACAAACCTGCTTTGGCACAGTTTTTTTACACGTTGCCGTTCCTCCATAATCCACATTTATGAGCAGGTTTACAGCCTTATGTTTTGTCTTGTAGGTGCCACCATCTCCAAATCTTTTCACTCCTAATTTTCTAATGAACTGCTCGCTTTTAACAAGATGCTCTGAGCTTGTAATTTGCTTTATTAGGTCTTGATACGCAATAAAAATGTCTGTGAAGAAGTGAATATATATAGCAGTAGTTAACAATAAGTAGTTTACAAATACAAACAAGTTTAGAGCACTCCCGTCACAGTGAATGTTAAATTATGGAGATGTTTAAGCGCGATTATCAGATATCACAACTTTGAGCAAAAAGAAATGTGAAAAATTAATGATGTTCCAGTTTCATGGATAATGTTTTGACAGCCGAGTTGTAAATCTCCATAAAATATTACACCGTGGATTTGAAATAACAAACATCTAGTCAAGAAACCTGAGGAATCTGCAAGAGTACGTCCTTGGCATCTAATCTGTATTCAGTTGTGCCATGATGAAACATTATGAGACGCGGAAAGGAAAAGCAATGCAAAACATCACACACACGAATGTTATTTTCACTGTAATTGATTGAACACACGGGGAACGCATTTACATTTCAGATTGATCATTGTCTCTGCAGTTTAGCTGAGGAGAATGAGGAGTGAATGAGCTAATTACGGTAGCTGCTAGCATGAACGTGTGTCATAAAACTGCAATATGATTTGGTATTTGTAGGATGCATGTCGCCATAAGGTGCTTTAAAGGTCCAATATTACACAAATTGAGTATTGTGAGTGTTAAGACATGTGATAATGTTATAATCATCCAATACATGTTTGAGTAATCCTGTATTATTAATGTGTCTACAGCTTCAAAGCTCAGAATGCTCTCCACCTTATGATGTCATGTAGTGGTAGTTATCAAGTAAACAGCCACCTTTTAGCTTTAGTTCAGTAGGAATGGGCAAATCCATGGCTGAAATCCAAATTCTGCAGGGTGTTTCTGTTATACATGTGTGAATGAAATAAAACACAACTGTTTGTGATGAGTTAAATAATAAGAGATGAGAAAATAGCGTAATATGGGCACTTTAATGACCATATGAGAGGTTTTCAAATTGTGGTGTAGGTATTGATAGTGGTACGCTGGATTCTTCTGATGGTACAAAGGGATAATTATTAAAATTTTAATGTAAAGTCAGATTTGCTGTTGATTTGCTCTATAATTCCAGATTTTGGCTAATGTTATAGGGTCACCACAGCGAGGACAAAACAATATCATTATTGTTGGGTTTCAGAAGACATCACAGCATTCCATACTTTGCAGTTGATGTCATCATCATCATCCCTCGGAGTGCGATGCTAACTGGAGGCACTACTCACTCTGAAGCTCTGTGACTTGATTTAGCTTTATTCTAACACAGTCTGACCATAGAGAGCTGACTTAGCTGGAACTACAACACGAGAGCTCATTTGAGCTGTTGAATAAGTCTCACATCACAAAATTACAGTCACAAGTCTTTTACCTTCAGACTACATTAAAACTTTTTCGGCAGTGTTTGCTAATGTGTGCATTGTGTCTCAACGCATAGATGAGCGTGATGTCAATGCAACGGATCAAGAGGCCAACATTATTTCAAACAGAACTATATTATATTATAAAAAACAGAAATTATCAATCTGAATCATTTAACTACCCCTGTGTTTTCTTGTAAGTATGTTTATAATAATTTGTTTATAATTAATTAATTTGTATGTACATATGCAATAAATTGAAGGAAAAACAGATGAGGGATACCGCTAAAATCATTATAGAATGCAGAAATTATCTAATTCAACATTTGTAAATTTATCTTTGGGTAGTGGATATTTCAAAGCAAAATACAGTGTAACCAATAGGATGAACTGGCTCTTGCCCCCATCTGACATTATCACATTTTAGATTCTGAAAACCACCAATAGAATAGAGCGGGAATCTAACCATCAACTCAAGATATAAGAAACAACTGTTCAAGTTTCCATGCCACGTAACCATCTCTGCTCTTATTTAGTCCCATTTTGTTTTGCTACGCTCATTCTAATCCATTACCATCATTATCAGTGCGTAATTGGACTCTCTCATTCATTTTGCATGGGGAGATTTTTGACTGCGCGCCCGCCGCATTTGTCGACAAACAAGTGAACAATTTGGCCTCGAGACAAACCACTGTTTCGATGTTTGTATTCTGCCCCTCTCCAACTCTAAAGCAGACAAGACAGAATCACATCACAATAATCCCACAGTAGACAATAACAAATGCTACAGCGCTCTGTGGAGGAGACACATTATAGGACTTAAATTATGATTTCTGTTACTTTATGGTAGGATGTCCGTCACCTGCTTGTCTCTATGGATATGTCATTGCTCTAATGTTCCACAGTGTAACATTAAACTGCTCTACCTTACATTTATTTATTATTACACAAAAATACATAGAAAAACAGGCATTCTGACTGTGGGTTGCATCTCCACAGATCTGACCTGTAACCTGGTCTGGTTTGGTCTCCATGAAGATAGAAAGGTTTAATGCCGTACTGTGAAACATTCCAGGCAAAACAATAACATCTCCATGAAGAAAAGGATTTGACAGACCCTCCACCAGAAAAGTTACACAATACACCTTTAAGGACTGGATACGAAAATTTGCTAATTCTTAGGATTTACATTATGACCTTAAGACTTTTCAACTCACCAAAAACATGCTTTTGTGTTGATCAATTGATAACTAATAACTAACTAAATCATTTTCCACAGTAGATAATAATAACTGCTTCTGCGCCCTGTGGAGACGCTGCACTATAGGAGTTTAATATACAAAAGCTAAGACGAACTATCACAACACTGCATAATGTCATACAGTTAAGATCCTTCCTGCCCATAGACTGTATATATAAATGGACATAAGTAACCCGCTAGCTGCCTCGTTCCAGATGGGAAATGGCTCCAATTGACTTTACACTGAAAAACTGTCACCCCTCTCTCTGTAACTGCTGCAGTGAGCCTTGTCATTTTGTTCTTAAAATGTTTGTACTAACCATAGACTGTATAAAAGAAGTGGACTAAGTGAGCGTGATGTCACCCATAGCGTTTAGCGCCGCTCAAATGAGGCTCACGATGCTAACGGCTACAAGGGCAAATCTGGAGCCAGGCTCTATGTTATGAATAGCGGGAAAAAAAATCAGGACCCTGTAGAGCGGGTTCATACAAACATTTTAAGACCAAAATGACGAGGCTCACAGTAACAGATACAGAGAGGCAAGCGATAAAATCTCAATGTAAGTCAATGGGAAAAAGGGAGAGAAGGAGCCGGAAGAGCCTCCTGGAGAACTTCTTATTTAGCACGCAGCGGCTAACCGGATAGCTTAGTCCACTTATATATACGGTCTATGGTACTAACCCATTCTACACGATCCTGGTGTTTTTATTTTGCTATTTTGTACATAAATAAGTTCCTATTCCTAATATAGAATTCGGCTCCAAATTCTCCCCTGCAACTGCTAGCCTCTTTGAGCTTCATTTGACTGGAGCCGAACGCCATGAGTGACATCACCCCCCCTTAGGCCACTTCTTTATACAGTTTATGTTCCTGCCACATTAATAGTTGACATGGTAAATAACTAATAAAGTGCATTGAAATTTTCTGTAGTCATAAGTGCAGTGAAAAATACAAAAGAAACACATTTACTTGGATTGATTTGATTATGGAGAATGAAGCTACACACCAAGTCACTATTCTTTCTCCACGTGTTTATTAACGCTGGGAATCACGGGGTCCCTCAAGATTCAATACGTTACACAATTCAAGACTCTCGATACGATATTATCACAGTATGGTGATACATGTGATAATCAAAATATTGCATTGATATTACTGGTTTTTAAAGAACCAAATACATTTTAGTAACAGTATTTCTATGTTGAATCAGTGCTTGTGCAAAACTAATATGAAATGCATGTATTTTAATCCACAAAACCAAAAATATCAAGTGTATTACATGAACAAATTTCCTTCCACTAAAGAAGCAACAAAATTGTAGTGTGGTTACAAAAAAATTCCCCAAAAAATACTCTTGGCAATATAGCGATACAGCAGTCTGCAATAACAGTACTGTATCACCAAATATATTATCTCGATATATCGATATTTCAATATTTCTGCACACCCTATGTGTTTATGATAGAATGGAAATTAGAGCAGTTTTTGTTTGGGCCTGGGTCCACAGCTTTTTGGAATTCTTATGATTTATATTATCTATAATCCTTTCAACTCACAAAAACATACTTGTGCGTTGTGTAATCCCACTACTTTTGAAACCACCATAAAAAATAGACAAGTGAGAAAATTACATTGCAATAATCCCACAATAGACCGTAAGAACTGCTATGGTGCTCTGTGGAGGAGACTCGGCACATTATAGGACTTTGATTTTCCAAATGCTAAGCCGAAATATCACAAGGGTTTTCGAGGATGCTAAAAGATTCAACAGATGCAGCTTGTGTTGTACAGTATGTTGCAGTCACAGCTCTCAAGGAAATCCGGTGTTTCTTTGAACGCAGTGGTCCGGCCTCTGCTCTGCTTTTGATAATCCCTCATTGGATCTTTTGTACCACACTTGTTGGAATAGTAATGCTCCTTAATCCCCTTTTTGTAAAACTTGTGACGTTTTTTTAGAATAGAAAAAGCAACACAACTTCCAGTGCCAGTGTAAAGAAAATATGACCGATATATACACAGAACATAAGACCATAATCTTGGTGCATTAGTACAAGGCCAAGTTAAAACGTCATTGGACATTGACATTGATTCGAGTAAATTTCACATCACAAGTAAAATGAGCTACTAGTGGAAGTTCTGAAATAGGAAAATACGCCAAGATACACTGAAGATAAGAAAAGCAACAACCCTTTGTAGTTAAAATAAGAAGATAAATCATATGTTGTTTGAATTAAGAAAAATACTTACTACTACTTAGTTAAATCTTCTTGATTTGAGTAATTGGAACTTACTTAGCTATTATTTTTTGCGGTGTAGTAATAGGAGTGTTAAGATTATTTGGTTAAAACAGATTTATTATGCAAAATTGACAGTTCAGAGCCATGTTATAGTTTTGCTTTATCCTGATTCTTGGAGTGAAGATGCCATTTTGCCAATCAACCTGTTTTCACCATAGCATACACCTACTGCTCTCTACTTGCACCATCCATCCATTTTCTTCCTCTTATCAGGGGTCTGGTTGCAGGGGCAACAGTCTAAGCAGGGACTCCCAGCCTTCCTTCATCCCTCTCGACGTGGCAGAGCAGCAGCTCTACTCCGAGCTCCTCCCAAGCTTTACTCTTCTTTTCTCCTCTACTCACTTCATTCTCCAATTTTATTTTTTTAGTGAGTGATACATGTGGGATTCGGCAGCATTACATAGCCATTTTTATTTCTCGCTAGCTTCATCTGCTGCTTTCCATCAGAGGTGCCAATAGCTGCACAGCTCTTTGTTGTGAAGACATTTACAGCAACGTCAGCTCCCATAGGGCACTCCAGTTTTCTAATGCTAAAGACAGAGAACTTGTTTCATTCAGTCGTTTTATATGAATTGACCCATTGGTACAAGCACAAAAGGTCTCCTTTAATAGATAATATTGATTACTAAGGTCATAATATAATGGTAGCAGGTATTACATTTTTATGTCTCATTAACTTTATCATTCCCAAGCTTTGATTCCATAAAGCTTGTCACAGTGAGGAATGGCCTGTGGTAGTGTTTCCCAACAAGGGGTATGGGGACCATAGGGGGACATGAGCATTTACCAGGGGGAACTTGGGATCATTTTCAGGTTTAAAAAGAAGGTGACATTCATATGAATAAAAAAGGGACTATGCAGTATATTTAAGCCATGTTAGATTGTTGTTACCTCATTCAAAACATGCCTGGAGTTGTGCCTTGTTTCATTTCATTCTCATTATAACTCTAAAATATAATAGTAACAATAGACTGCATATTGCTATAGTAAACAGATATATTTGCCTAGTACCCGAATTAGGGGGTAGTTCAATTGTTTAGGGTCTACTGAGGACAAAAAACTACCAAACCTGACTCTGATCTGTTGTTTCCATGGAAATGTTGTTCTTTTGGCTGTAATATTCCACAGTATGTATCTATCTCCATGGTCAAGTATGAAGAATGGTTTCAACTTCCTATTTCCATAGACTCATGCAGGTGATGTGCCACCTCCAGAAAGTTACACACTGTATCTTTAATGTCCAATTAGTGTACATTCATTTGCAGTCAGAGGGTTGTGTCTTTTCCCCAGATTCTGGATCTGGAGTTTTGCCTTGTCATTTTCTCTGACAGTTTGCTCAGTCACTGTGGGCCCCGAGGAGACCTGGCCTGGCATGTACTCCATACAACTTTTGTCTTGTTTTGTTTGATAACTTTTGGAGCTGTGGCAACATGGACGGGGAAATAATAAAAATGTATATGGTATTTTCTAGTTTGTGGTTGAATTTCCAGACTCATCCTTTTGCCTGTCTGGGCTACACCTCAGGCTTATGTAACCTCAGGGTGGTTTGCACTTATCTCCACAGCTCCCTGTGTTTCTCCTGCCACCTTACTGCACATAATGGTCAATTTATTCTAACTTTTTTATATTAAAATGCAATAGTTTGGCAAAGTTATATTTATTTTGCACTGTTCTAATGTTTGATAGATTTGTATAGAGTGACTGAGTGATTATTGATACACAGACTTCTGGAAGTAGGTTGTATTCACAGTTGTCCTGGTTCAGTCCCGGTTTAGTCCTGGTTTAGTCCTAATGTAGACTTGGGTTGGTCTTGTTCTACAGTAGTCCTGGTCTAGACAAGGTCCAGTCCAGTTTGAGTTCTGGTTTAGCCTCATTTTTGCTGGGTGTTTGCATAAGTGTGAATACACCCATGCAGTTGAAGTCATTTATTTATAATTTATTTTGTCTTTCTTCTATTGTTCTAAAGTGGAACTAAACACATAAACTCCACCCACAACTACATACAAATACAGCTGCTAGACTGGGCAGCACCGGGAGGAGGGACGAAAGAAAAGAGTGAGAGAGGAAGAGGAGCAGGGTCTAGGGGTTATAAGGAACAGTGTGATTGGTCAAACAGGTATCCACACTTCAAACTCTGCCCCTGCAGGTATTTGTGATCAGAAACGCCTCTCTGTCATCAGGGCAGTCTTGAGTGATGTCACCAACTACTTGAAATTGCAGTTGAAAGCAGCACAAACTTTGATTGAGGCATTTGTAACCGGAAATCTTCAAATTTGCTAAACTAAAATTGACAAAAAATCACGAGAAATAGTAGATAATAGTGTTAAAACACAATATACCAAGTTTAGTAGCTATTAAAACACCATTTACAAGGTTTAGTAGCAAAAATGATATGATTTTGATACCTGATTTAACTACTGTTTTTGTTTTGTTTTTTTACTACTTATTTTGGCATTGGTATTTTACTCCTGACTTAGATTTTTATGTCAATCCCCATTTACTTATTTGAGCCTGTTAAAAATGGTAAGATTGCCAAAAATGATTTGCAATTTGATCCCTGCTCCCACTTGTATGTACTGCTCTTCGATTCTTGTGAAACATTAGCTCGCTTTGCCTCTGGTAGAGTGTCTCCAGATAGTTGTTTATGGACATGCAACTGGATAAAAATCTTCTCTGTTTAAAAAGATCATGTCATAAGAACACTGCACAAACACGACCATTCATCAACTGCTTTTCACAACTTTTATTTATCTACAATTTACTGGATATTTTACAAAAGACCATATAAAGGAGTGGACTAAGGGAGTGTGACGTGATCCATAGCGTCCAACTCCAGTCAAATGAAGTTCTTCGAGGGTAGCAGTTATAGGGGTGAATTTGGAGCGAGGTCCATATTCGGAATAGAAATTTATTTAAAGACAAAATAACATCATAAAAACACAAGGACCATGTAGAGCGGATTAATTCAAACATTTTAAGGCCCGCAGCAGCAGTTACAGAGAGAGGAATGGCCATTTTTTCCCTCTCAATTGGCGCCAGAGTTGGAGTTCATTTATATATACAGACTATGTTTTTACCCATATATTTGCAGGGAGAAACAGCATCTCATACACTTTTAAATTGTATTGGTAACAGCTCCTTTTCTGTCCAAGTACAGCCAGTTTTTGAAAAGGTCATCCCAAATAATTACCCACAATGCTCTACCTCTGGTCCCACTATTTAACCTTGGCCTGGGCCCATTTACCAAAAAGCACAGAGGAGATCTGACCAAACTGACTTCCCCCAGATTGATCCGTCTTCTTCCAGACACTCCCACTCCCCCCTTCCTCCTATATTTCTCCACAGTCTCATTGTTTTCAATAAAGTGTCAAGAGCGGCCATTTTATAATCACATTTGTGACTTGGGAACTGGGATTCAGATGTAATCAATGTCTATTAGAATCACAGCCGTATTGATTGAAAGAGGAGAGATGGTGTGAGTGAGCTGCCATTTTCCTTCTCTCTGCTTACTCTCACACACTGGGCATCTACAGTAAAACAATGTCTACGAGTAAAATGGCTTTAAAGGTGCGCTATGTCACTTTTTGGTTGGGGGTCTGTCACCTGCTTGTTTCTTTGGATATGTCATTGCTCTGCCTGGAATGTTCCACAGTATATTAAACAGCTTCACCTCACATTTGTTAAATTACAGGTGGTTTTATAGCTCAAAAATACCTAGAAAAACAGGCATTCTGACTGTACGGGGGTCGCCTCTCCACAGATCTGAGCTGTAACTTGGTCTGGTGTGGTCTCCATGAAGATAGAAAGGTTTAATGCCACACAGTGAAGCATTCCAGACAAAACGAAAAGCATTTGACTGACCCTCCACCAGAAAAATTACACAACGCACCTTTATTATAGTATAGTATAGTATAGTATAGTATAGTATAGTATAGTATAGTATAGTATAGTATAGTATAGTATAGTATAGTATAGTATTTTTGATTATTTAGTTACTAGACTTTGTATTTCTAACATATTCACATATTTTATTTTTTTTCTAATTAAAAAAATATACAGTAGGTCAACAAAATAAGTTTTATTTTTAGTTTAAATTGTGTTCACATGGAGAGTGGAGGTCTGCACATGTGATTCAAGCAGATGATATAATATTTTGAATTGTGTTATCGCTATAAAAACAACGGACTGTTGCCATAGCAAATGAAGAAGGGGCACTTTGCCTGAAACCCTTGAATAACCGTTTTTGAAAGAATATCTTATGATTATCAGATGTTCTCATTAGGAAATATGTTCTATTTTTCCACTAAAGTGTAATTACCTTCTTAGGCCCTTTGATTGCATAAAGCTTTCTGTCTATTCTTATGTCCGCTGTATTTTAATATTATGTGGCCGCAATTTACATTTAATCAAAATGGCTTAGCGGTTACAAATCTAATGTGATTTAATAACATGTAATGAGAGTAAAAAGGTTGTTTTTCATATGTGATTTTTTTTAAACAAGGCAAAGCAACGAGGCAACTGTAATCACAAGTGAAAAAATATATCATTTATACTGGATAATTATTGTTTAAAAGCATCACTAAATCAAAACTTTCAATATTTTTTAACCTGATTTTCACTTTGGCAATGGGCATTTCAGACAGTTTTGTTGCCTATAAGATTAACTCCATCTTCACTGTGGATTTCCTCATGTCCTCAGATGGCTCTGTACTCAAGTAGACATGCTGTATAATGAATGTGGGTATTAGAAATGGATTATTAATGATTAGACTGCAGGGTGTTCGTCACTGTGGCCCATCCCCAAAGCAAACACTTTTAAATAAGGTTAATCAATGACACTTTTGCTTTGGGCATGAGGCCTGGGATTAGCCCATTCCCCATGGACTGTCCATACTAAGACACACAACATTAGGGTTTAACTCTCAAAGACCATTTTTCATCGATGGTCTGTGAGTTTTCAGTTTGAAAAATTATAGTAAACTGATTTGTAGAGACTCAACATTGTAAATAGGAACTGTTTTTCATGTTTTGTCTGGTAAAGTAAAGGTTAAATAGATAAAATCACCTAATAAAAGAACCTACTTCAAGTTAACTCAAAATGATTATTTTGAGGTTGAATGAAAACCTTAAATTTGAAATCTGCACTGCAAAAAGTGGAGAAATATTTAAGAAAAGACAGATATATCTTCATTTAAACTTGTAAATAAACAAAAATCTGAGTTGTCATGACGCTATTAGATTCTTAATAAAATCTTGCGTATAGTATGAATAAAATGCTTAGTATTTAGTATTATATAATTGCTTCTCTTGACAAATTCTCTGTTTTATTGCTTAATCCCACTGCGTTTTAGTGAACATTTTAAAAGCCTTTCAGGAGACTGGTGTCGCAAATTAGCCGAGTATATAAACACTGTAATATCTGCATCAAATTACATTGTTAATCTATGTTTGTGTATCTGTCCCTATTAAGAACAAGAGACAAGACACAATTTCCTCAAGACGAGACAAGATACAAAATTCGGTCCATGAGAATGAGACAAGATGAGATTTGAACATAATTTTTGATTTGATTAGGAAAAATATCTCCTAATATATAGATTTCACAATTCTGTTTCCAATTTTGGACATGTCATTTTTTATTTACTTGATTTAAAATTTTTGTTTCCATTCTAGTTCTGCTTTTTGCTGCTCTTGAAGATAGAACTCATCAACATAGAACACTTTTTGTCAAATCCAAATATAAACACTTGGGAAAAAAGATCATTTTTCTCATGTGTGCAGGATCTTGTGGCAATTTTGTCTTACGAGATCTTGTTCCATCCCTAATCAGCTAAACAACACATACATGCAAAGGACAAATGTCTATGTAAATGGAATAACATATATTTTGACTGGGATCATTATTTTTGAATGTCTGCTTAAAGTGAAAGTACAGGATAAACCCTAAATCCAGAATGGCGAAATTACAGAGTTGCAACACAAAGGCCGAGAACAGCAGGAAAATAGGAACATGCGATGAAAATCCAGATGATCATGTGAAACCTGTGCTAAATGGACTGGAGATTACCGCTGACATTTCAGAAAGTTAAACTATTTTGGAAACTTCTCGTTGTAATATTGAAAAGGTTAGAGCGGTTTGTGGGAGGAGCAGGACACTGGGGCCGGGGCTCTTTCAGGTTCTTCTGGGATGGAGAGAATAAGAGAGTGTGTGAAGGCTGCTCCACACACATGAGGTGCAGACTGGTCCCAGGACAACTCATTAAGTGCGAGTCCTCGGCAGAAGAGAGAGGGAGAAGAAGAGAGAGATCAGGACACTCGGCTCAGTGTGGCATACACTTAAACGTGTCGTATATGGAAACCAACTCAGACTACCCCTGGTGTTTGACTGCCTGCATATTTATTGTTTTATACATATTTACTTCTGACCCCCTCTATCAGTATAACACTTACAGTGTGTCCTCAGGCTGGGCAGTTTATCCACTTTCACTTCAGGTCTTCGCTGTTAGCTAACTATATGACATATGGACACATTCTTTATTTCTTATTCACTCACTCTGCTCTACTTATAATTATGTATTTTTACTATACTATTACTATATTTCTATATTTTATTACAACAGGTACATATACATTTATATAATTATGCCTTATGTGACACCAGTCTCTTGCTATCTCTGCTAATTATTTTTAATTTGTTATTATAATATGCTGTGAGCTACTGTGTCCAAATAATTTCCCTTGTGGATCAATAAAGTTTGTCTAAGTCTAAGTCTTCTTATTCACTCAGTCTACACTCAGTGGTGGTAAAGTACTTCTGTAGCCACAGCTCATAGCCGCTCACACCACATTCATACAAGGGGAGGTGATATGTCTTGCCTAAGGACACAATGACAGAATTTGGTCTGAGAATCAATCCTCCTGACCTCTGGGTTAGTGAATGTGTGCTCTAACCTCTGAAGCCACTGTCACCTCCAGACTCAAGCTGTCAGTCTGCCCCAGGGCGGCTGTGACTGGAGCTCGCAGTCATCATGGGACTTAAATGGAGAATGCCACAAATCTAAGTAGAAAAGTGTGATCCAAGACTCTCGGATAAAAGTTTGAAAACCACAGCAATATATTACCCAAACGCATTTAAGTCTGCCTGAAAAACATTTCCACATTTCCACATCTACCACCACCAGCGCGCTCAAACGTTATACTCCCCGACATGGATTTATGCTTCCCACTGCTCCAGAAGACACATCTCTGGGAAACGCACAAATTCAAGCAAAGAAAAGGAACCCCCATTGTTCTACGAGTGACACACACATCTGTCTGTCTGCAGCACGCACACGCCGCACGGAGATAAGAGCACACCGGCTCTACAGGAAATGGCTTATTGACTGGCCAGTGGAGGTGTTAGAAATGAAGAGGGGAGGGGGGGATGGGGGGGCTGTTGATTTGGTCTATACACGCAACTCTGCACACAGCACCTAATGGAGGAAGTCTAGCGTTTTGTATTGACTTATGCATACATGTAAAAGAGCATGCTGCAGACTGATGACTCTTACAGTAGCCAAGATCATTGATAAGCATTGTGTTGTTTCAGTGGAAACGAAGGGAAGGATTACATTTGGTCTGAAATGACTTTTGTATTGTTTGTTTATGAAGATGGCTGCAGAGACTGGATTTTATTAATGCACTTTTGTTTGATTTGGGAATTGGAAACAGTGAGGTAATTTCTCCACTATGATTGAACACGTTTGGTAAATATTTTGTTCATTGGTGTTTATTTGCTCATTGGGAGTTCGCAGGAGTCATTTTTTCTTGTCTTTTCTTGAGCTTTTCTTCAGCTTTCAAGTTGGCATAGATTTACTTTACTTTATTTATGCCAGATGCCCTACCCCTGTGCAACTCCACACATTTCCTTCATTGGGACCAGCACTGGACACAATGCTAAGAAAATATTAAACCTGAGATGATTTTCTCTTCTAAGATTTGATTTTCCAGAGTATGCATGGGTCTACATTATTTTTTCTATTGCAAGATGGAACAAATGCCCTGGACGAGTGCATGTTGTAGGTTTAATTTGCACATTTATTGCATTTAATTCATGCATACTTGACTTATCCTGTATTGTTCTACATTTAAAGGTGAAATGTGTAATTGTGGAGGGTCCTTCAAATGTTTTTCTCCATGGAAATGCTATTGCTTTGTCTGGAATGTTTCGCAGTATGATATTAAACCTTTCTATCTTCATGGAGACCAAACCAGGCCAAGTGACGGGTCAGGTCTGTGGAGAGGCGTCCTCGCTCACAGTCAGAATGCCACAAAACCACCTGTAATTGAATAGATGTAAGGTAGAGCTGTTTCTCTGTCATACTGTGGAACATTCCAGACAGAGAAATGGCTTATTCATAGAAACAGGCAGGTGATGGACACTTCACTTCACTGGAAAAGTTACACAATGCACCTTTAAGGCTTGAGTGCTCAGAAAATTGCAGCGTTCACCTATCCCCGCCCACTTTTCTATACTTATGTGCAATTATGAAAAAAAAAAAAGGTTCTGAGTCATTCTTGCTGGGCTCAGAAATGTCATGTAGCCTTGGCAGATTGTTTGTTCTAGTAGTTTAAATGTATTCATATATTTTGTATGTTTTTGCTTTATTTGATCATAGTATCAGGTGACTTCTCCAGACAATTTTCACTGTTGTTTTGTTTTCAACATGAGCTAAGGCACAGAAGACAGTAAAGACAAATAAATCTTGGTAAATGTTCCCCAAACTTCTTTCCACCACCACCTCTCTCCATCTCTCTACCTTGTTCTCTTTCTCTCTTCTGTTCCCTCCCCTTCTCTTTCCTAACTGCTCTCATCCGTTCTGATAGCTGAACAGAGTGAAAAAACAAAGAGAAAAGCGTCTCTTGTGTTGCTCCTTCTTTACTCAGCCTCCTGACAACTCCGCAGCCATCAATAATCAATCCCTAATCTCCCTCATCTCTCACCTTGGCCTCACTTTCTTCCTTTCCATCCTTTTGTCACCCCTTTCTTCGCTCTCTCTTCTTTCCATCTTCAGCTCATTCTCTTCTTCCCTGCCTCTCCCCCTCTCTTACCTCCCCACTCTCTCTTTCTGTCTATTCCCTTGGTATATCCCTCCTTTTCTCTCTTCCTCACTTTTTGTCCCTCCATCTATCTCACCCCCCTCTTATCCTCATTCTCAACCCCTCCTTATCTCTTTGTTTTTCTTCATCTCTATCTCTCCGTCTTATACCTTCTCACCCTTCTCTTCTTCTTCTCTTTCAGCCTCTCACTTGTTCTTCTGTCTCATTCTTCCTCTCCCTCCCTCTCCTTCACCCTCTCCCTTTCTTTCTCACCCTGTCTGTCTCTCTCTCTTTCCCTCTCATTCTTGTCTATCTTTCTGCTTCTTTCTCACGCCTCTCTTCGCCCTCCTCTCTGTCTCCTCCTCTCTCTGTCCCTCTGTATCCCTCTTTCTTTCAATCTTTTTCCATGTCAGAGAATCACAAATCGAACGTGTGCTGAGGACACTGCGGCCCAGAGCTGAAAGACAAACTCCCATATACAGGACTGTATAGGAGCGCGTCCAGTTTAGCACACATGACTACACTATTACTATTACTACACATCTGTATCTACAGGGAAAGACACTGTTATATTTTTGATAGTGGTTTGTCTGCCTAACAACACTTATACTATCTTATAATATCTACCAGTACATTTTCTGCTCACACCTACTTATCTTATGTGTGCTTACGTTACATACTGTATACAGCTCTGGAAAAAAAAAGAAGAGACTTCTGCAAAATGATCAGTTTCTCTGATTTTACTACTTATAGGTTTGTGTTTGAGTAAAATGAACATTTTTGTTTCATTCTATAAACATTTCTCCCAAATTTCAAGTAAAAATATTGTCATTTAGAGCATTTATTTGCAGAAAATGACAAATGGCCAACATAACAAAACAGATTAAATGTTTTCAGACCTCAAATAATGTGAAGAAAACACCGTCATATTCATTTTAAAGCAACACAATACTAATGTTTTAACTTAGGAAGAGTTCGGAGAGCAATATTTGGTGTAATAATAATAATAATAATGAACAGAGCAGGGTTTTTTCTCCTTTTCCTCCTGAAATCAGATGTGGTTCAGGTGATCACCTCATCAGTGCCTCAAGAAGCAGAATGAGGTGTGTTTCCGTTGGATTCATCAGTCGGTGGAAGGAACGGCCGTCACACATGTAGAGATGCTGATTTCAGAAGAAAAAAAAGCAGTGGTCTTATTTTTTTCCAGAGCTGTGTATCCTCTTTGTAGGCTTCCTGTTTCTTCATGCCAAATTATCTATCAGAAAGCACATGGTTAGCTTGCTAGTTGTTAGTAAGCTGTTTAAAATGAGCTAGATCTGTGCTTCAGGTTTTACAGAGCGTGGAAAACACGTACAGCGCCTGCAAATATCAGATGTATTTATTGTAAATCTTCAGAGCTCAGATCTGTCACAAAATATAATACAAAATTGTCCACACTATTTTCTGTTTATCAAATGCCTGTGTAAACCAAAAGTTGACATTTACTTTAAAGATGGAATTGGGTGTGAAGCAAAGTTTGTTTACAAGGCCCTCTCATGAATGCTTTTATAATATGTCCCTGGGAACAGCTGTCACCTCAGTAAATGCCTTTTCATCTCTCTCTCTGAATACAAACAAGGGAAAGTAAAGTGTTTGGAATATAAGGTCCAATTTTTCTACATAATGAGATTTTGATTGACTGACATATAACAGTGTGAAACTAGATAATGAAGTGGAAGAAAATGCTTTATTTTTAACCATAGGACTGCATGGAAATCAGTGAGTCACATTATGCTAAAGAGCTCATATCCTCCTGGGGGGAAAAAAGTGTATTGCAATATATATTTTTTGTGATTTTTTATCTATTTGGAGGTAAATGAACACCTTAGCATTTAGGTTTTGTTCATTTTATTTTTATTTATAATTTGTAACATGTCCTCTGTACTGGATGCCAGAGACATTTAACAACCACTTTTCTGATGATTAACATCTCTGACAAGCTTCTACAGTTGTCTTAAAAAGTTTTTAGACTCACTTTTAAGTTCTTTTTTATCATAGTGCAGCCAAAAACTAATTCCTATCGAGTTAATTTTTGATCCCGGACATGACAGTAGCCTATAATCCCCAGCCCTGTTTAGGCAGAGGAACCTATTCGCCCTCAAAACACTTAAAAGTTTGACAGGTTAATTCAGTGTTCACCACAAACGAATGGGCCAGATCTCAGGAGGATATTACACTATTTTCTCATCTATGTTATAATGTTCTTTCCTCATCGCAAACAGACCTGGAGTTGTGTTTTGTTTCATTCACACACGTTTAACACACAAATCATCAAACATATTTAGGCTGAGTCCTCTGTTCCACCTTGATGTGATGCCATGTGGTCATACGAGAAGTGCTCCACTGTGTTTTTAGGCTCCACAGACCTTCACTCAGACCTGGAATTGCCCATTTCGATTGAACTAAAGGTAAAAGGACTGTTAACTTGAAAACTTCCGTGACATTAATAACATCGCAAGGCTTAAAGCTCAGAAGAGTCCATTTTGTTTAATGGGACGTTTAAATTCAGGAAGAAGCTCTGTTACTCAATTTAGACCTAATGTGAGTTTTCTTTTAACACACTCTGATTTGACAGAGATGAACTGGTTGGAATTGTAACAGCTGAGATGATTCGTGCTGTTAAACAAGTTAAAATCACAGTCTCAATCTAGTTTAGCCACTCTCACTTTTTTGTTGCGAATCTAACTCCTAAACAGGACCGTGAACGCTCGTATTGATGACAGGCTCCTGAAAATGTGCTGTTTAAAGCCATTTTGTTTGTTTTTTCTTGAGGTTTCAGACTATATGAAAACACTTTTGCCAGTTTTTGCTATGTGTGCATTGTGTCACCATGGTAACTGTTGACCTCTCCGCCAACAGAGGTACATGTAAAACATCCCCCCAGCATGATGTCATCAATAAACTGCATTTTAACACAATTAACTTAAGTGTTTCCCCATCTGGGTATAACATTACTGGCCTATAGAATGTATTAGTACAAAGAACCCGGAATATAACATTGTCAAGGAAGTAGGAGTCTTGACTGGTCAGGCTTACAATGTCCATTTGCTGACTGGACCCAAGTGAAAAGCTAATCTCTGTGGTCCATTTTTAATACAGTGCTCCCTCGTCATCATAATCTGCCCTGTGTATCCAAGGATCCTTCCAGCGCGACAGGCACAAGTGCTAACAGGAAATGAGGCTAAAGAGGCACAACGCCGAACAAAGGTAAAATGTTCCCCGCTCGCAATTTCCTGTCCGATATATTTATGGCTTGTTTCCAGGTCTGACAGCATTGAATAAGACTTGGGACAGTAGTGTGACGGCGCCTCCTGTTGTTTCGGCATGCGTCTGGCTGTGCAGCGTGTCCTCTTGTGATTAGACATAAAGGCTTGTCTCACTCAACACCTGTCCAGCTGCTGTGAGGGTCTGCTACACACTGAGAGGGAATAAATGAGACGTAATAGTGTTTAGGACGAAGAGACGTGCAAATAATAATGTACTGGGTTTAAAGAGCACTTTTAAAGGTCCTATATTACGCAAAATTGACTCTTGTGAATTTAATGTCATGTTGGAATGTTACCTCCTCAAAAACATACCTGGGGTTGTGGTAGTTAGGTTGGTAGTTTCCAAGTTAACAGTTACCTTTTATAAAGGTAATTTCACAGTTGTTTGGTCATGGTGTTAGTAAATGTGAAAAATTACTACATTACAGTTTGATTTCTAACATCTCTACTTGCCTAAGGTCACAACAACAGTTTGCACTAGAGCCACAGCTGTCCCCAGGCACCTGGTACCAAGTACTGAACAAGTCCAACTCTGTTTCCCAGATCTGACTAAATTTGGCATTCTTAGAATGGCACTTTAGGAAAATACATATGTTAAGGAGACAAAGAATAAGGTGGTAGAGTTGGACGGTCGATAGTTGAATTCTGCCCATGGAATATGACACATAATAATAATAATAATAATAATAATAATAATAATAATAATAATAATAATACATCTTTATTTATAAAGCACTTTTAAAAACAAGGTTTAGTGCTGTACAAGCAGCAATGGGCAATACAAAACACATAAAACAAAGAAAACAGTCAATGATCCAACAAATCAGATTAGTTCTAATAAATAAAGAAATAAAAGAAATAAAATGAAAATAAACAGGGAATAACAAGAACTAAAACCAGTTAAAGAAAGGCCAACCGATAAAAATGGGTTTTAAGAAGTGATTTAAAAGATGATCCTGATGGTGCAGCCGGATCTCCTCAGGCAGGTCGTTCCAGAGCCGAGGCCCCGGACTGAAAAGACTCGATCACCTTCGTCCAGGGCCTTCGGAACAGTGAACAGGGATCTGCCTGAGGATCTAAGGCTGCGGGAGGCTCGTGCAGAGTTAAAAGTTCTAACAAGTAACTTGGTGCAAGACCTAAACGAGCTTTAAGTGATCAGTAAAATCTTAAAATCACTTCTAAAACACACAGGAGCCAGTGAAGGGAAGTAAAACAGGGGAATGTGTTGATGTCTGTTAAAGGGAATATTACACTATAATGTTTTTTCTTCTTCAAAAATGTATCTGGAGGTGTGGTTTATTTTATTCACACGTTTATAACACAAAACCTGCATGTTTTGGCTTTAAGAGTTCTTCTCTGAAACAGAAAACACTCTGTTCCACCTTGTGATGTGGTAATGCAGGAAGTGCTCCACTGTGTTTTTAAACTCCATACACTTTCATTAGAAGCATTTAGATGATTTCAGACCTAGAATTGCCCATCTCTACACAACAAACAGTAAAAGTAGCTGTTAACTTGAAAACCACTGCTTCGTGACATCACAAGGTTAAACAGACAGACTGATAATAAAGAAGTACTCAAACATGTATGAATGAAATAAAACACAACTCAAGGTAGGTTTTTGATAAGAAACAACATTCTAACAAGAAACAACATTCTAACATGGTATAAAGCTCAGAAGTAATTTTGTGTGATATGGGACTTTTAAACTAGTCCCCAAGCACCTCATTACATGTCCATGAAAAATATGTGAAAGTGAAAATGTCTAAAAACTATTATTAAGTTAGGATTCTTGCAGTTCTCCTCAGTTGCATAATTTGGTCCGTACTTAGTCATTTTGTCATATTGCAGATGGTGCCTTCTGTTCCCATTTTAATTTTTCACACCTTGAGGGATGACCACAAATTAATCACCAACATGTCAATACAGAAACACATTTTAATTCCCTTATTTACAACTAAAAATGACTTCAGTTCAAAGGAGCCTTTAAAATATGCACATGTGTTTGTTTTGAGTATTAAATATTAAACATCCCGGAGGTTTCTCACATTATTATTCCCAGTGAAACTAGGCCATAACTGGCTCTCCACAGGTGGATCTGCCAGAACCCTGCAGGCTCCAGACTTTTACTCTAATTAGTGCAGGAGCGACTCTGCACTTAAACAACCGCATCGATTTCAAATGGAGAACTAGTTTGTGTTTGGAAATCATTTATCTAAACTGTTTATTTCAAATCATATGAAACTTTACAGGGTCATTAAAGGGTCTACAATAGATTAGGCGAAAGTGACTCTTGTGAGCTTTAAGTCATGTTTTAATGCGGTTATCTCCTCAAAAACATACCTGGAGTTGTGTTTTCTTTCATTCAAAGTAACCCTTTATTATTCGTCCGTCTCCAAAGTTCAAAATGCTCTGTTCCACCTTGTGATGTCATGAAGCGGTAGTTTTCAAGTGAACTGCTACCTTTTTCCTTCTGTTCAGTGAGGACCGGCAATCCCGGGGCTGAAATTCCCGCAAATGATTCTATGGTGACGGTGTGTGGAGTTTAAAAACACAGTGGAGCACGTCCGGTATTACCACGTGACATCACAAGGTGGAACAGGGCTCAGCCTAAATATGCAGGATTCCTGTGTTAAATGTGCAAATGCAACAAAACATAAATCGGAAAATAGTGTAATATAGGACCGTTAAAGATGCACTGTGTCATTTTTCTGGTGGAGGGTTTGCCACTTGCTTGTCACAATGCTGATTATGTTATTTTTCCTTGTTTAGAATATTCCACGGTATGGCATTAAACTGATCTCAGTCCACGGAAGCAGATGTAGTTGAATAAATGCAAGACAGATGTTGGAAATGTGGACTACGGAAAATTCCTGACAACACAATGAACATCTCCATGGAGACAGCCGGGTAAGGAGGTGGCAGACCATCCACCAGAAAAGTTTCCTAGTGCACCTTTAATATTATGGAAATGAAGATGAGAACAAAATGGCCGTATCTTAAAGGTTCATTATGCAGCTTTTACAGGGAGGGGTCTGCTGCCATGGAGATGCGCCTCCGTCAGTCTGTCCCAGGGCAGCTGTGGCTACAACAGTAGTTTAACACCACCGGGTCTGGAGTGAATGAAGATGCTCTGTAAAATAATCCTCTGTAAAGTGTCTTTGTGACATATGTCTGTGAAAAGCGCTATGAGCAGGGTCCCCTCTCCACAGGTCTGACTTGTAACTTGGCCTGGCGGCAATTCTAGCTTGTGTTTATGGGAACAGATAAGTTTAACACCGGACTGTAAAACATTCCAAAGAAATCAATACAATCACCACAGAGAAAAGTTACACAGCGTACCTTTAAAACTCAAGAGCAACGTCCAAAACATCAAACTCAAACAAGTGAATCATAAAACCCAGTCTCACCTCTTTTTCCTTCTCCTCCTTCTCCTCTCTTCTTCTGAAAGACAGACTGAATGTCTGAATCCACCTCCACAAATTAAGTCAACACAATTTTGAGTTCAGTCCTGTTTAGTTTTGTTCCACATCTCATTTGAAATTCAGAACGGTGGCACTTAAAACTCAGATCTTTTATTCATCGGTGTGATTGTGGAACATGTGGGTGGTTAGGAAAGCTACAGGTCACTTCCCAAATGGCATTTAGTGATTACAGAGCACTGCCTGTTCTGAGTCCGCATGCTGCATTATTGGATCACTGCAGCACTTTTGGACATTATTTCCCCTCGCAAAAACTAATCACGAGGACACAAGTGGCACCTTCCTGGGGCAGGGGAAGGTTTGTATGCATGTCTATGGAAGAATGTTCAGCAGTTACCATAGTGACACAATGCACACATTTATGCAAACACAGCCTAATGAGTTTTTAGGTTGTGTTAAAAACTCTAGAAAAAGCAGGCCTACAAAATGGATTTAGTGACTGATTGAAAAACTGTTGGCCAAAGCTAACTAGCTACAACTATAATTTTATTTGAGAGGAACTGCTGAAGTTCCAACCAAGTCAGTTCTTCATGGTCAGACCGTGTTAAAACAAAGCTAAGTTCAACCTGAGCTTCAGACAGAGTGGTGCCTCTAGTTAGCTTCCTAACCCAGGGAATGTTAATGACGTCAGCTGCAAAGTATCAGTAACACATTAGAGCATATTTGGATTGTAGGTCAAATATGCAGACAGCACTCTCCTTACAGTAACAAGGTCCCAGCAGGTTCTCCTTCGTACGTCCTCTTTGTCTGGACGGGTTTCCTCTAGATACATATACAGTAGAGCAGTGCTCCAGCTATGGGCTCACAGCACAATTACATCTGTAGCATAGACCTGTAGCATATGTAGATCACAATTGTATATTTTGTCTACTGTAAATTGCAGTATTAGTCTGCTGGTTTAAAGATCCTGCTGATAGACAAGAAGTAGATGTTCGTTTGTAAGTTTTTAATTGTTGAAAAATGTCTCCCCTATACCCTGTATCCTATTATTAATATCACAAGTAAGCAGTGGGCAGGGACAGGGGTAGGTGAAAACTGACATTTTCTGAGCACTCAAGCCTCAAATGAGCGACATTACAGCTTTGCTCAAGCATGCACGAATCAAATTAAATACAGCTCAGAATAAACGTCCGGTGGAGGAGCACCATTCTAACATGGTTAAAAACTCATAAAAGTATGTTAGTTATGCATTATATGGACTATAATGTCTGAAACTGTTTTAAGAAACTGAGGTGGCCAATATAAGGACATAATCACACTATAATAGATCTCACATTGACTATTGGAACGAATGCGTCAATAAAGCCTGTAGCCGAAATACTATATAGACCTAAGAAACTACTAAAGCTACAACAGGGCAACTAAATGAAATAATGAAACAGCATCAGCCTATTTAGTGCATATGCGTGTCCTTTTAGTCCTCTTGGTTCAGTTCAGGTTCAGCTCTGGTTCAGTTCTGATTTAGTCCAGGTTTAGACCTTGTTTAGCCCTGGTTTAGTCCAGGTTTAGTCCTCCTGGTTCAGTCCTGTGTTCAGTCCGTATATGCTGCAAAAGTCTGGATTTATCGCTCACTGATACTGTGAAAAAGCGCAATCAGTGATGACTTAAGATCATGGAACCAAGATGGTGGCAGTATTCACACATGCCAAGAGGCTGAACGCGAGATACACCATTCATATGTATGATAACAGACAATAACAGTGAAGTTATGAATTGAACCATATATCTGTAATATGTCACCTCTAGTTGTGCAGGATCCATAGCAAAAGAATAAATTCAATTCTGGCAACTGGACAAAGGTTTTTTCACTGAAGACATTTTGGGAGAACCTAACCACACTGAAACTACCCTGAAACTAACACACCTACAGGCCTTACAGACTATAAATAAACATATCTAACCTGCTAGCTGCAGCGTTTCAAATAGGGAGCGAGCATGGGGGCGCTTCTGGCTCCAACGACTCCGTTTCCAATTGACTTTGTATCGAAGAATTGTCAGCGCCCTCTCTCTGTAACTGCTGCTTTGAGCCCCATAATTTAGCTCTTTCTGAAAATTTCATATTAACCGGCTCTACATGATCCTGGTGTTTTTATTTCGCCATTTTGTCTGTTAATAAATTCCTTTTCCTAATATCAAATTCTCCCCTGTAACCGCCGGCCTCGGTGAGCTTCATTTGACTGAATACTACGGATGACGTCGCACTCGCTTGCTCCACTTCTTTATAGAGTCTATAAATTGCGCCAGTATCTGTGTAATTTCTGTACATTCAAGTTATATCGTTAAGTTTTAATATTACATGTAGCACAGCGTCGGGTGTGTTAAATAATGGATAAAAATACGAGGCGATTTTCTTCAAATGAAATGAATAAATCTAACGAAATGGCAATTAAACATGTTCAAGAAGATCATTCATAAAAACAGCACCATGGACTTTACGATACAGGAAGCCCCTTTTAAATAACAAATTGAGTCATGTGATTAATGCCTTTCATTAAAAACACAGGCCCATTACTGTACTTCCTCCGAGCTCACATTGTTTATTAACCCAAAGCAGGTCATTAGTTTAACATCACAGGACCAAATGGATTATGGGGAAGTAAATGGCAATTATACACCTGCTGATACAAGCGTTCACTGACTGATCGTAAGGCTCAGACTGAGAACACAGGACCTATACTTTCTACTTATATATATATTTATATATTCAGATAAACTTGGACTTGAGAGTTAAATTCGCTTTCTGTATAGAGCTCACAGTTCAACATCAAAAACTGTCTGCATAAATGTCTATAGAAATACATTAGCAAACACGATGTACAAAAAAAATCCACGAGTTTCTGATGAAAAATGAGGGTTGTTGTCATAGCAATTAACATTTATATCATCTGAATGGGAACAACTCCTCAAAATGTTGCATATACAATGTGTGCATATAAAAGCTGAAACTTACACCTATGAAAATTGTTAAAATACACAATTTAGCCTCTTAAAATCAACACAATCCAGAGTTCTAAAAGCTAAAAAGAAAGTCTTATATATATATTGCTGACTCGCTAACAAAGAATCAACAAACCAACCGACATAAGTAAAAATATTCCATGTCTTTCCATAGAGACAGTGGCAGCCATTTTATGCCTGTCTAATGGCCTTTATACAACCACCAACCTCACATTAGATACAGACAGGCTTGGTCAAGTGTTTTGCTCATGGACACACTGTCAGTATGCTGTAAAAGCAAAGACTCAAGCCTAACTAAATAGTTTTACACATTATTCATACATGATTCCCAAAATGTGTGTAAAATCCCTCATTAGTCCAGGCAGAAACACAACAAAACACAACAAAACACACAATAAATATAATACATCAAATGCAAAATACCAAATAAAAAAGAAATGAAACAAGTGTATATTTAATGTCTATTCCATTATTTGTTGTTTTTTTGCAGATAAGAGACAAAAGCAAGTAAAATAAAATACAAAATGCAGTACAACATTTCTTACACCATAGGACACTATTATAAAAAACAAAAACACACACACGTTACCATTATTACCACTTGAATGCTCTTGGCTTCTCCATTGTCCACCTCCCCTCAGGTTAGACACACATGACCACTGCTGCAGGGTTAAACTGTTCCGAATACTGATAAGCCAGCCATTCACAGAGCAACGCCGTCTCCGCCATCACAATCAATAGAGGGCCACAGTGTTAGCGTCCAGGTTGTGTTCAAGAGCAGCACCCCGGTACCATTCTAACCATGTAAATGAGCTCCCGGAAAGGTCAAGGCCAGACAAAAGAAGTCCTCCTTATAAATATTTCAGTGTGATTAATGCTTGGCTAGTGCTAATTAAGCTATCAGTCTTTGCGCAGTGAAAGGGGCTCTGATTAGTCAACACTACAGCTCACTCCAGTGAAGGAGACGGGTTCTGTGTGAGCCCGATGGGAAAGTGAAGTCTGAGGGGGTGTGTGTGGGTGTCCTATAGGGATGGTGGAGGCAAGTGGATGGCAGAATACATGAGTGTTTGTTTATAACAGCTCATTCATGCTGCGGTTGTTCATATTGCATTGATTTTACTTGCTGTAGCGCTTTTTGTGTTGGCAATGTATTCAAAAAAGTGTTATCGAGAAATGGGAGAAATTGTATGTTACTGTAAATGCAATACAAAATGTACCTCACAAATGACACATAAGGTTTGGCTATTAATTAATACTTTTTTTAAAAAAACATTTTGTATTTTTTTTGTGTTAATTTATTGAAAAACATAGAAAAACATGCATCCTTACATCCTTCCTTTTGTTTCTGTGGAAGTTATGTTCTTTTGGCTGTAATATTCCACAGTATAGGCTGAAAATGTGTCTTTCCAGTTTGGCTTTAACATTCTATTCCCATGCAAAAATGCAGTTGATATTCCACCTCCAGAAAGTTGCCTATTATCTCTTTAAGTAGTTGTTAAGCCATTCTTAATAAACTGTTTTATTATTAAGCCTTTCGTCATGTTTTATTAAGGCAAAAAAGAGGGAAAAGATATACAACTGATAAATTTGAGGAAGAAAAAGAATATAAGACTGTCGTTTGGGGCCAGGCCACAAAATGAGTCCTGAAGCCTCTGATGTCTCTGTATAAACAAACACTAAAGCTGTTTGATCAAAAACCAGTGCATGATCACTGAAAAAATATAAATTCATGACATTTGATCATTTTATCAGCTTCTCTTTTATAAAAAACATATTTAAGTGGCTCAATGGTCTTGCTCCCGCTGCAATGTGTCAGTTAATACAAAAATATACAAATGAAGGAGTGAGGAACAGAGCTGGAGTCAGTGGAACTGCAGAGTGAAGAGCTGCTCCGGGTCAGTCTGCGTTCTCAGACAAAGGAACACATTTGTGGAGCTCTTTACCTCTGGAGCTGAAGTCTCAGTCGAACCTGAGACTTTTCTCATTAAAGCTGAAGCTCTGGATCAAGAACAATCAACAGTGTGAGCACTAAACTGCAAATGGACTCACGGTGTAAAGTGACCAGATTTGTCTCAAATGTCACATCCTTTTCTCTTACTGTTTTTTTAGACTGTGTATTTTACTAATTTCACTGTGTTTTGTTATTTTTGTACTTGTATTCATATTTTTAAAAGCCTAACCAGGGTTGGGGACTGCAAATTAGCCTGTGGGTAAAAGCCTTATGTACATAACATCGGTTACCTATTTGGTGGCAACGTTTTTTGTACAGTCCCTGACAAATAGACTAAGTAAATAAATAAATAAGAATAGGTTAGTATTTTATTACAGAGCACTCTTCGCATTAAGAAAGTCCTGGGATCAACTCAGGCACAGGGGGTTTCTTTGTGGAGTTTGCACGTTCTGCTTATGTCTGTGTAGAATTTAACTTCCAACAATTACCTGTAATTATTGTCATGTGGTGAATGTGGTGAATGTGGTGAACAGAACCTATCAGGACATAAATGTATCTTACCACTCATCTGGACTTTTAAAACGCATAATTATACAAATGTTTTAACGGTCATAAATATAAAATAATAATAAAAATGTTAAAAATACATAATGCCAAATTGTCCTTGTTGTGTCTGCGCTGTCCTCAGTGGAACCATTCTTTTTCAGGTGGTGAAAGTGTTGCTCATTATTTCCAGTTAGCAGCAGTCATTAATTCGGTGTTGACAAAAGGTGTTGGAGACTAATCAGTGGGGGCTTGATAGCAGTAATAGTTCAGCAATTGACTCTTTGTGATGAATCAAATTGCCATGAATGAATAAATGATGGTAATTCTTCCTCAATTTACTTCGGGATCAATAACGCATCTAATTTATTGAAGAGGTTTAAAGAATATTGATCAATAAAGTCGCTGTAACGCGATTTTTCCCCCCATGTATTTGAGCGAAATTTATCTTTGCCCCAGTACAGATATGTTGTATAAGCAGCTCTTGAGTTCAAAGTATGAAGTTTTATTGTCCAATAGTCAGGAAGTGTGTGTTAGCATGCTAGTTGTCGTTAGCTTCACAGTCAGGAAGTGTGTGTTAGCATGCTAGTTGTCGTTAGCTTCACAGTCGCTTCTCTCTTGGAGTTGTGGAAAGCACATTAAACTCATCATGCTGAATAATTAGGATGCGCCGAATGCATTTAAGATAAGTGCGGAGTAACCTCTGCAAACCTTTTAAATGGATCTAGTTATGTTTTTTCACACTTTTAAGACAGTCAACATCAACGCCACTGCCTTTAATTTGACTTAGAATTAACTTTATTGAGCCACAAGGGATTTGTATGGACCTCACAGTACCTCACACATCACAATATATTATAATAACAAAGAGCAACAACACATATACGGCAATAATGCATTCAGAATAAGTAGCAAAAATAGCAAGAGACTGGTGTCAAATAAGGCATAATTATATAAATGTTGATGTACAAGTAAAAAAATATAGAAATTTAGTAATACAAACAACGCAAAGGTTAAATAATGATAGACAGAATATAGGGTTATCTATTACATAAGGGTGAGTTGGACAGTTAAAGGCCCAAGGTCCAATATTACACAAAATTGACTAATATTGTTACCTCCTCAAAAACAGACCTGGAGTTGTGTTTTGTTTCTTTCACACGTGTTTGAGTAACCCTTTATTATTAGTTTATCGACATCTCCAAACCTCAACATGCTCCGTTCCACCTTGTGATGTCACGAAGCGATAGTTTTCAGTTAAGTTAACAGCTACATTTGACCTTTAGTTCAGTAAAAAATGGGCAATTCCAGGGCTGAAATCATCCAAATGATTCAAATGAAGGTGTATGGAGACTGAAAACACAATCAGTTTGAGAGAAGAACTCGCAGGGTTTGTGTGTTAAACACGCGTGAATGAAACAAAACGCAACTCCAGGTATGTTTGCGAAGAGGAAACGTTATAACACAGATCAGAAAATAGCGTAATATGGGCCTTTTAATGCATTTCACTATAACAGCTTTACACATGGGCAAATAAAACTCACATTTGAATCCCGTCCAAACACTGCTGTCTAACTGCTAACAATAACCTTTTGTCTCTACCCGCGTGCCAGCATAATTAGCATACATTGACACACTTGATTATGAAAATGTGAAAATCCCAGTCTCTCCAGATGAGTTGGGACTTGACCGATGTGTGTTAGCTTTACCCTTGGGCTACATACTACACGCATGTTTTGTATGTGATAATGGGTGTATGCATTAGCGACGATGGTTCTATGATGTCATCTTCTCTAGTCTATGGTCCGAGCGTAGACCGGGCTTAATCAGGTTTATAAGAGTCTGCAGTGAGAGCCCGGAGGCATCTTAGATAACCATAAATACAACGAGGAGAGCAATACAAAGGACTACTGCAGCACGCGAGTGTGTGTGCGCGTTTATGTAGTCGTGTGAGGGCTCAAACCTGCTCAGATATCTGCTTATAGGAACCTGGGATCCTAACTGAGGCCCAATATTATATTACACTGTTTTTTGATCTATGTTGTAATGTTTCCTCAGCACAAACATACCTGGAGTTGTGTTTTGTGTTTCATTCACACGTTTAACACACAAATCGTGCATATTTAGGTTGAGTTCTTCTCTCAAACAGAAAACAACCCTGGAATTGCTAATCTCCACTAAACAAATTATAAAAAAGTAGCTGTTAAAAGGCAAAGGAATTTTGGACATAGGGCCTCATTTCCTAGTGAGTAAGAGTGTTGGAGACGTGTGGAGACACTTATTTAAAATTTCCATCCAGTCCTTGTATATGGAGAGGTTGCTTGGTCTGCCACTAAACACAGTCTTACCCACTCCACAGGGCACCCGAGGCAAAACAATTATAACACCAGACTGTCGATGTGAATGTCTGTGCTGATAGAATCATTTTAGAAGTAAAACCAACCGTTGCATTTGAAGGATTTATGTCTGAGCAGCAGCAGCGAGTTGTACTTCCTAATAGAAAGCTCGGCAGCGGCGGACTGATATATGAGAAAATAGTCCCTCAACATGTGACGATTCATGTGATGCAAGGTTAGTTTTATTTCAAACATTATTCTATCAACACTGACATTTACAGCAATAATGTTTTTAGTGGCAGGCCAACTATGGCCATTGACATGCACTAGCCTAGCACCAGCAACCTCTCCAAAAACAAGGACTGGAGGGAATAAAAAATAAATTTAAAAAAAAGTGTCTCGACATGTCTCCAACCCTCTGGCTCACTAAGAAATGAGGCCATATGTCCAAAATTACCAACTGTCCCTTTAACTAAAACTACCGCATCACAAGACATCACAAGGTGGAACAGAGTGTTTTGAGCTTTGGAGATGTGGACAGACTAATAATAAACTTATAACATGGCTTAAAGCTCACAGGAGTCAATTCCGCACAATATAAAACATTTAACTATAAACAAAGAAATATCTGCACTATTTAAAAACACATTATGTTACTTTTTGTTAGGCATAGGGCCCGATACCAGCTTGTCTTCATGGAGATATTATTAATTTGCCTAAAATGTTCCACAGTATGGCATGAAAGAGGGGGTATTACACTTCCATGTAGTAACACGTTTATATCACCATGTTGCTACCTTTTATTCTTTTGAAAATTCTATATTCGCCGAAAAACAACATATAAACACATTTGTTAACATTCACTTTGGTTTTTGACACTCTTAGTCACATGTCAGTCCCCCTTCAGAGCACGATCACAATAGAATCTGTATTAATGAAACAACTGCATATCTCATTAGGTTTGTAAAGCTGTAGTGTATTGTTTTGTATCGTTCTTTTGTATTTTTATGTCATGTTGGAAAAGCATTGGACACATTTTACAGCTATCCGTAAGAAGGATTTGGATAGGGCCTGTGAGAGATTGCTAAATTACTCAAACATACATGGATGACATCAAAACCACTTGTTTTTGATGAGAGAACAACATTATAAACTGGACAGCGCCAAAAAGATGATTTAGGGCTGAGAAAAATGCATGTTTCCAGGATTTTTCATTTTTATATTGACAAAAAAATTCTGTAAATGAATAAATGGAAGATTCTTTCAGTGTATTTTTACCTGTTTTCAAGCTAAACAATTTGCCTGTTTAAACATATCACACTGCCAGATCTTTTGGCTCTACAAAATCAATGCAAGTCTATGTAACGTCCTCACAAGAAACTTGAACCTGACATGTGTGTGTCTTTGAACGTGCAATATTTCCTGTTTGGCCCGAGGCTCCCTGGGTCCCATCTGAGAGCGAGCAGGGGCCATAGTTATGTACTGTAAATAATAAATAAAGATGGCTGTTGTAGCACTTGTGAGGACAGGTGTTCCTATATGTGAGGTTAACCTGATACTGCCTCATGATCATGTGAATAAACACGTATGGAATATTACAGTCCCTCAGCTCGCCATTGGGCAAAATCATGAGTTTTATAGAATTTACCAACAGAAAAGGTGCAAAAACTATAGTTAAAATAAATTCTTAGTCTTTGAATGCATGTTGTGTAACACTTTGAAGATGAATTCACTAAATGGCCTTGAGTCAAAAACAACTGCCAAACATTTAAGATCTGAATGTGCCTTAGTTTTTATTTCATCAAATAATTGTACAAAAAATATGATAAGTTATAAATATATGGCTTATATTAAGTTCCTATTGCCCTTGCCCCTTAAATAGGATTTTCATAAGCATCATACTAACATTCGCTCACACTCTTGGTGGTGGTATAAGCTAAAGCTAAAGCTACTGCTGCCACTACTGCCCTGAGGCGACAGAAAAAGGGATAAAGAGAGAGAGAGAGAGAGAGATACTTCACTGATCCTGAGAGAAATTCAAGTTTTGCTGCTGCAACATTTTCCCTGTGCGTGGCCTTTGTGTCTCAGTCAAAGGTCAGTGCAGTCCCAGGCTCAGACAGGAGGACTGGTCAGGGAGGGTCACAGCAGTGTCCAGGGGGAACCAGGTAAACACAACACGATAGGCCTTGTTCTGACTCCGCTCTGATGTTTCGGTTGGTGATGAAATGGTCCATTCCCTCAAAGTATTTCCTCCGGAAGATCTTCCACCACATTTGCTGCCACATATGGTGTAGAAAGCCTGATGCATCTCATATGTCCTTAGTTAGCCTTTTGCACGGTCTTCATGGATACAGGAAAAACAAACATTTCTCACAATCCAATAGTCCCTTCTGTTAAGTCCCCCAAAGTGTTTTCGCTGGAAGGTCTCAGAGTAGTTCATCTGTAAAGTCTGAAAAGTCTTTTTTTTACAGTAATAATGAATACATATTGAGGGTAGCCATAGACTGTATATGTTAATGAGCAATGCTAATGCACTAGCCACATTACAAATAGGAAGTGAGCATGGGCACAAAGTGGTTCCTTCAAGCCGTGGCCCCTCTCTGAGTCCATCACTTTGGTCTTAAAATGTTCATATCATTGAAGTGACATCACACTTAACAACTCTGTATACTTATTTACAACAATCAGAGCAGTGTTTGTACCTAATAAAATGTCCTTCTGTCTATATTAAGACAATACATTACATTTCAGCACATGGTTTGTATATAAACCAGTCTAGGGTCGAACAAGAGTCGTGAGCGTGTGGACAAAATGAGCAGGAGGAGCGCTCGGGGCTGTGGCTGCGGCTGCTGCTGGAATCCATGGCAACAGTCATAAGTGAAAAGTAATTTAAATCCTCCGTTCTGAAGGGCGAGGAAATATTTTGATACAGTTGTGAGGATTAGTCTAAACTGGCTTCCTGCAGGTCACGGCTGGATTGGCTTATGCAGGGCCATGTAACGGGTTTATTGGTGTCTGACTTGTGCCATAGATTCTGCACAGCGGTGGGAGCATGTAAGGGAGGCTCACCTTGCTGTGTGGATAACCTCTGCTCTTGTTTGGGAGAGTTAAGCTTGTAGTTTGTGTTTACAGTTTACAGGTCTGCTGGAAGGGCTGTTCTTATCTTCAGTCCTTTGAATCGGTTGGTTCAATTCAGCCAAACCACTGTGTAGAGACGATGGCAATTTTGTTTTGCCATATTTGCGACAATTTTTAAACAATAACAAATCTGATCATCTCAACAGCTGCCTAATGAAATGCATAAAAAGTTTGGGAGTAGATTGTGTAAAAGTTTTTCTTCCTTATTTCAATGGTGGCCTGAGGTTTGCAGATGGCAATTACTCCAAGGCTGTAATCTGTTTTTAATTTATATTTGTTTAAAATTCAATAGTGACTGCAGGGAGACAGTGGCTCAGTCTCAACTCAAAACTCAAAAAGTCTGAGGATCAATTCCCGCTCGGACCACGTTCTATCATTGTTTCCCAAGACACTTGCATTATTATTATTATTATTTAATGTTGTTTACGTGCTTTCTCGTATTTCTACGTATTTTAACCAAACCGAAAGTCCTTGTGCCAATATGCTCCCATCTTACCAGATTTATTAGAGATTTAAGACTTATGACAAATCCACAAGAAATATTTTTGTGATGAGAAAGGAATAAAGTACAAATAAATGACAGTAAATGTGAGAAGTTCAGATGTTATAAATGCGATGCAAAGGGTGGAAGTGGCTTAGTGGCAGAAAAATAACCACAAACCTGAAAGTTGGTGGTTTGGTAACAGATTCTACTAGTACTAGTTTTATGTCTACACGCAAGACACTGCACCGACTACACTTCTGCTGTTTACCCCATTTTATAGAATTTTATTTGACCTTCATTTTACCAGGTTGGTCTCCCACAGGAGTATTGTACATGTTTTTAGTGGTAGGGGAAACCGGAGCACCCGGAGGAAACCTACACAGGCAAACCCCACAAAGAAAGGCCACAAAGAATCGAACCCAGGACCTTCTTGCTGTGAGGCGACACCCCTAACCGCACCATGCCCCCCAATAGCTTACAAGCCTTGAAAAATGCATGTATTTGTAAAGCAACGCATTGAAAAGCACTAGAATTTCAATACACTTCTTCCATTCTCAACTACTCCGGTGCACACGGGAGCACATTTTAACACTATAATTTGGAAACACCTAAAATGCCATTAGTTCGGAATAATCTTCACCTCTACACCGGTCACATGCGCCGGTCACAAGCTCTGCTCGCTGGCTCCGAATGTGGATTTATCCCATAGACCTCCACGGGGACAGCTCTATAATGGCCGCCTAATGACACTTATAATTGGCCATATTACACATTCCCAGTCCTTACCCTAAATGAACAGAGCGGACATGAGTGTGTGTGAGTGTGTGCGTGTATATGTGTGTGTGTGTGTGTGTGTACAAGGTCACGGCCGTCCTCTGCACGTCCTCTCCCTCTCCAGCTCTGGGCCTCATTAGCGTTGACGGGATCTCAGGAGGAAGAGCCGGCCCTCACTCAGCTCCTCCACGCTGCACACCTGTCTCACACACCTCACACTACACACAGAAACATCTCAATTCAACAGGACAGAAATGCTGTTATTTCATTTTGGGCTGTAGTGTTCGACTGGCACTTGGTATTGTTAATATACCGAGTCTTTCACTTTTAAAAATCAAGCCAAAAGTGGTTAAGTGCATTTAAAGGCGCACTACTGTATGTAATTTTTTTGTTTGGAAGGCCGTCACCTGCTTGTTTCTATGGATATGTCGTCACTGTACCTGGAATGTTCCACAGTGTGACATTAAACAGCTCTGCCTTACATTTATTCAATTACAGGTGGTTTTATTGCTCGTTCTAGGACAAACAAGGCTACATGACATTTCTGAGCCCAACATGTATGACTCAGAACCTTTTTTTTTTAAAATAAATGCACATAAGTATAGAAAAGTGGGCGGGGATAGGTGAACGCTGCAATTTTCTGAGCACTCAAACCTTAAAAGTGCATTGTGTAACTTTTCCAGTGAAGTGAAGTCATTTCTCTGCTTGGAATGTTCCACAGTACGACAGAGAAACAGCTCTACCTTACATCTATTCAATTACAGGTGGTTTTGTGGCAGTCTGACTGTGAGCGGGGTCGCCTCTCCACAGATCTGACCCGTAACTTGGTCTGGTTTGGTCTCCCCGAAGACAGAAAGGTTTAGTGCCGCACTGTGAAACATTCCAGACAAAGCAATAACATCTCCGTGGAGAAAAGCATTTGACGAACCCTCCACCACAAAAGTTACACAATGCACCATTAAAGGGCAAATATCGCGCTATCTTCTGATCAATGTTATATCATTTCCTCATCGCATGCTCATCGTTTTGTTTTATTCACACGTTTAACACAGAAACCCTGCATATTTGAGGTCAGATCTGTGTAGAGGAGAGCCCCGTTTACATTTTATTAGCTGTGACAAAATTGCATATCAAAATATCCAAAAAATATGATTAGCTAAAATTTAAAAAAACATAAACAATGGGCCTACTGGGATGCACTTATGTTATCATCATGTCTCATATTCACATTTCCAACAGCACATGAGGCCTCCCTGAGAATTCTGTCCATTTGAGGAATTAGCATTTAAACCCTGCAAATGGGTCTGGGGGCGGACAGGGAGAGACGCTCAAGAAACACGGGGTAAAAAGAAGGCTGAGCTCTTCTCTCAACACCTTGTGATGTCATGTGGTAATACAGGAAGTGCTCCACCTTCTTTTAAAAACTCCATACACATGCACTGGAATCATTTGGATGATTTCGGACCAGGAATTGCCAATCTCTACGGAACAAAAAGTAAAAAGTAGCTGTTAATTTGAAAACTGTCGCTCCATGACGTCACAAGGTGGAACAGAGCATTTTAAGCTTTGAATTGGTTTACTCAAAACATGTGTGAATGAAACAAAACACAACTCCTAATATGTTTGTGAAACGGCATCATATATATATATATATAAAAAAGAGATCAGAAAATAGTGTAATATGGGCCCATTAAAGCTTGATCTCAGTGGAACAGTCTATAAAACTCTTTAAATAGAAACTTCTTTACAAAAAAGTCATGTAAGTTAATTGCTATAACTTGGCGGTTTATTTCCATGGTAACATTCCAATTTAATGGCACAAATTACGTCTCCGTGGTTACTAAATCATTTCACCAAAAGTATTTTATTCCATGTGTAATGCAAAGCACAGAATAACATTAAAAAGGTAAATTGGAAAAGGAGATTTTATAGTTTCCCAAAATCTCCATCCGTTCTTGACTCATAGAGCTGTTGTTTCTCGGAGCAGCTGTGCCCCTTAAAAAGTTACAAGTCTGACTCGACTTTAGTCTCCGCCACAAAAGGGAAAGTTTTAGCACGTTGGCTCACTGCTCTAATAACTCACTCCCACATCTACAGGCCCGATGCAGACTTTTATGTTCTCCAACAAACAGACAAAGTTAAAAAAGACAAATAAATAAAGGAAAGAGAGAAGAGAGAGGTGTAAATTGTATCTTGGCGTGAAGTTTGCGGAGGGAGGAGACATGAGATAAATGAAGCTATCAGACTAAGCAGAGGCTATGGGGCACGGTGCCATCTGCCCGGCCATTACTGAGTGGCTCTAGACCAATCCGCAGGCCCCTCTGGTATCCGCGCACTGTTCTGTGAAGACGCCTCTGCTTTTAACTCCAACTGAGAGGGGGTAGAGTAAAGTGTACTTATTTGAACAGGTTTAAGAACAAATTTGGCCCCAGATGGTAAAAAAGTGCACTGTGTTACTTTTCTGGAGAGGGTCCGCAGCCCGTCTCCATGGAGATGCTAATGCTTTGGTTTTTAAATTGTCCAAAATATGGTATTTAACTCGTTTGTCTCGCATTTATTCAACTTCAGGTGTTATTTGTTGCTCAATTCGTACATTTGCAACAGAACCTCTGGTCATAAAACCACTTTCTTCTCCTCTGCTGTTGGACTCATGAACAATAACACTAAGACTGGTCCCACCCCCCACTCTTCCAGTCACATGACCCTGTGCTGGATTTTTTTTGGCAATAAAACCTTTCTGATTCTGATTTTGTTTGTTTTTTTACTGGCTTTTTTACTGTTTTTTTTTGTTTGTTTTTTTTTACTGTGAGTGGGGTCGCCTCTCCACAAATCTAACCTGTATTTTGCCTTGCAAGTCTCCATGGCGATCTTAAGTTTATAGCTATACTCTATATTCTAGGCAGATCTCCATGGAAACAAGCAGGTGACGGACCCTCCACCGGACAAGTTACACAGTGCAACTTTAAATAATGATTTAAATAATGACAAACTGGGCATGTGGAATCTTCTTTTTAAGGTTTTTATGTGAGTAAGTGGTTTTCCATGGTCAGGTCTGTGCACTTTGCATTTGATCTATTCTTGTTTTGAGGCAAAGTTCAAGCGCAATTTTCAAATTCTCTTTCCAGGTGGGCAAGTCATTATTATGTTTTGCTTAATTAAAGGTGCCCTTTGTCATTTTTCTGTTGGGGTTTTCTTCAGGAAGATCATATCACTGTGTTTTTGAACTCCACACACCTTCACTAGAATCAACTGGATAAATTCAGCTGTGGAATTGCCGATCTAAACTGAACTGAAGGGAAAAGGTCTTAACTTGAAAACTAAATTAATGACATCACAGACTAACAAAGGATTATTCAAATATGTGTGAATGAAACAAAACATGACTCCAGTGTTTTTGATGAAGTAACAACAAGACTTAAAGCTCCCAAGAGTCAATTTTGGCATAATAAAGTAGAATAAGTCCAATCCAGTGGCATTTTTAAATTTCTGATCCATAAAAAGACGTAAGAATCTAATCTCAGAAAGTGTATAAAGTTGTGTATTTATGTGTGTGCGCAGGGCGTCCCCAGAGCAGAGGCACAGCAGTGTGGCAGACGCTTCACACCTCATTGACCAATCACGAGAGCCAGTCCCGAGCCATGCCCCGCCCCTCAGGCTGCCACCCGCCATCACTTACACACAACAGAGAGAGTTACAACATAACGGTAATGGAGCGGAGGGAGGGAGAGCGCCACACTAAAGAACAAAACACGAGTCAATACAATCAGGAGAAAAGAGCAGAGACTCAGGGGGACAGGGCCAGACGGATGGAGAGAGAGAGGAGGGGAGAGAGTAAAAGAGAAAAAAGGAGAGGGAGAAGGAAAGTAAAAGAGAGGAGCTGAGAGAGCATAGTTGCCAAGTCTGCTTCTTTATAACCACTTTGGGGCCTCTATTGTTGGAAAGTTGCTTACAAATTGTAACATTCAGGGGCTGCGTTTTTTGTGCTTTCAAATCATAAAAAATGGTAATTTTAGTCTTTTTATGTTCAGTTTCACATTAACAGACCAAAGAACAACTGAAATACAACTATTTATGTAAAATATGCTCTTAACTACATGTCTCCTTAGTGCTTGTTCTGTGGAAACACTTTTGGCTTATTTTTGGAGGCTGGGATTTTTATCTTATTTTGGATTTTTTTTGCCACTTTCTGAAGATTTGGCCTGTTCTGAAGCAAAGAAAGTGACTGCCCATATGAACAGTTAAAGAAAAGATGTTTTTCTCAGTAAAGTTGTGATGTCTGAGGCTGATGCTTCTATAAACTGTGTCCAAATACTCCGTTTTTAATCTCTGTAAAGGTCAGAGCTGTAACATGTGCTCACATTTTAAACAAATAAACATTAGAGATGTTTTCAAAATAAAATCTGTGTGAGTGATATGTTATTTAAAGCTACCATCTGCAATGTTATTGGATTTTTTAAACCTACCCTGTCGTGTGTAATCTCACCTGTGCTCTCCGCTCTGTTTCTGTCAGGCCAGAGCTGCCTCACTGTCACACAGCAGTAACTTAGACAGCATCTAGTGGTGATATGTGAGAATACAGCAGTGGCAGGTGGCCAGTCACAGACAGTAGCTTTAATAGTGCATTATTAAACTTTTTGGTTGGGCGTCCATCACCTTCTTATTTCTGTAGATGTTATTTCTACAATATGACATTACAGCAGATCTACGTCACAGATAGGTTTATTGCTCAAAAATACCTTGAAAAAGAGTAGGGGTGCCTCTCCACAGATCTGACCAGTAACTGTGTGTTTTGGTCTCCATGATGATCGAAAGATTTTAATGCCGTACTGTGAAACATTTGAGACAAAGCAATAACAGCTCCAGGCGGACCCTCCATCAGAAAAGTTACACGATGCACCTTTAACTTACCTCAAATGACTTTGCATCACTTTCCTCTTCTCTCTCTCTCTCTCTCCCATTTCTTGCCAATCTGCCGTCCATCAAATAAAGCAAAAGTGAAATGATATCTTAAAAAATAACAGTTAAATGTTCAGTTGACCTGTGCTCACCTGTCTTCCACCTCCCCCATGCGGCTGCAGCCAGAGGCCTTGGGCGGCCTCCAGTCTCCTTCTGTCTCTCTGTGCACTGACACTTTCTGTATGTGAACATCTCTGGAAGAACTGTCGCAGAAAACCGTCCGCACCACACAACACTTTTAGTCTGTGGTTATGGAGCTGGTATAAATTCAGCCTGGAAGACCTAAGCCCACTAACGTCTGCCTCACTGCCTCTGCAGAGTTCACCTCCTCCTCGGCTTTCATCCCTCACTCTGAAGTAATCTACCACTCTGTCTGTCCAAACCCCCTCTGCAGTAATTCTGCCACTTCAGTTTGTGCCATGCCCCACCTCATCCTCTCCTCATCCTCTCATCGTCCCCTTCACTGTCCTCATCCTCTCATCGTCCCCTTCACTCTTCTCATCCTCTCATCATCCTCTCCTCATCCTCTCCTCATCCTCCCATCGTCCCCTTCACTGTCCTCATCCTCTCATCGTCCCCTTCACTGTCCTCATCCTCTCATCATCCTCTCCTCATCCTCTCATCATCCCCTTCACTTTCCTTGACTCCTCATCCTCTGATCATCCCCTTCACTCTCCTCATCCTCTCATCGTCCCCTTCACTCTCCTCATCCTCTCATCGTCCCCTTCACTCTCCTCATCCTCTCATCATCCCCTTCACTCTCCTCATCCTCTCATCATCCCCTTCACTCTCCTCATCCTCTCATCATCCCCTTCACTCACCTCATCCTCTCATCGTCCCCTTCACTCCCCTCATCGTCCTCTTCACTCCCCTCCTCCTCTCATCGTCCCCTTCACTCTCCTCATCCTCTCATCGTCCCCTTCACTCTCCTCATCCTCTCATCGTCCCCTTCACTCTCCTCATCCTCTCATCATCCCCTTCACTCTCCTCATCCCCTTCACTCTCCTCATCCTCTCCTCATCGCCTTCACTCTCCTCATCCTCTCATCTTCCCCTTCACTCTCCTCATCCTCTCATCGTCCCCTTCACTCTCCTCATCCTCTCATCATCCCCTTCACTCCTCATCCTCTCATCATCCCCTTCACTCATCCTCTCATCGTCCCCTTCACTCTCCTCATCCTCTCATCGTCCCCTTCACTCTCCTCATCCTCTCATCATCCCCTTCACTCCCTTCATCCTCTCATCATCCCCTTCACTCTCCTCATCCTCTCATCGTCCCCTTCACTCCCTTCATCCTCTCATCGTCCCCTTCACTCTCCTCATCCTCTCATCGTCCCCTTCACTCTCCTCATCCTCTCATCGTCCCCTTCACTCTCCTCATCCTCTCATCGTCCCCTTCACTCTCCTCATCCTCTCATCGTCCCCTTCACTCTCCTCATCCTCTCATCGTCCCCTTCACTGTCCTCATCCTCTCATCGTCCCCTTCACTCTCCTCATCCTCTCATCGTCCCCTCACCACCTCCAGTGTCAATCAGCCACGTCCTTCATCTCTTCATGTCAGTAAATCTTTCTAAAACTTTCCTTTTGTGTCCACTGAGTCCTTCCACATTGCAATGGTGTTTTATCATAATAATAATAATAATAACAATAATAATAATAATAATAACAATAATAATAATAATAATAATAATAATAATAATAATAATAATGATAATAATAATAATAATAATAATAATAATACCCTTTTCTCTCAGCCATTAGCACCAGTGGAGTAAGAACATTTCTAAAGCTCATGCTAAGAAGTATGTGCCCGTTTTTCTCCCGCCATCATCACTTACAGCGCTGAAGTACACGGCCATTTCTTACACTAAAACTTTCCCTGAACTCCCGAGCCATTTATTCAGAAAACTAACACCATATTTTCTTAGGCTTTTCACAATTTTCTCTCCTTCGGGATTCTATCTTCTGGGGTCGCTACAGTAAATAATCTGTTTATATCAGTCAGTGATTGCATATTTATTTAGCGTGAATAAAAACGGAGGCCATTTACATTGCACTTGACATCAGTAGATCAGTTATTTTTAAAAGGGCACTGTGTAACTTTTCGGGTGGAGAAGTTGCCTGTTTCCATGGAGATGCCTAGAATGTTATACATAATTAAACGTGTCTATCTCCATGGAGACAAGCAGGTGGCACCACTGGGCCAACTTACAGTGCAGATCTGTGGACATAAGAAGTAAGAATTTATGCATTTTTGAGTATTTCTCGGGAATAAAAACACCTGTTAATGGTTAAGATGGATATGTAAAGCCATACTGTGGTACATTCCAGGCAAAGAAATAACATCTCCATAGAGATAAGTGGATTGTCTACCATTCGCCACAAAAAGTAGCAGAGTCTTACATAGTGCAACTTTAAACTATTCAAACCATTTCAGGCGTGGCTGCAAAACATACGACTTTCGCACCAGCAGAGTGTCTTGCCAGAGGACACAACAGCAGTAACGGGGATAGAACTGGCAACCTTTGGGTAACCGTTACCTCAACACACTTTTTGTTTATCCATCAACGTCATGACTTTGCGGCAAGGCTTTTCTATAAATACAGTTTTATGATAGATTGTCATAATTAAGCAATATCTAATTTAGAGCGTGAGACTTCATTGTATTTTCAGGACCTATAAAAGCTCGTTTGTTAGTTACTTCCATTATATATTAAAAGAAAACCCTTAAAATGATCATGAACAGTTCTCCACAGATCAGTAACGGTGACGATCCAAACCCGCACCGGGCCCTGACTCATGACGTGACTCCGTCTAATCTCCCTTCATTAGACGCAGGATTTATCCCTCTCTGAATCTGTCTGTGCATCACGAAGAAGCACCTGCTGAACCCAAATCCCTATTATCTGTGACCTTTAGAACAGGCACCCATCACAGGACCTCACAGGAGCCTCCGTCACCCCTCGGGACCCCAAAAGACCCCACAGCTGACGGCACGGGATTAGTCCGTCTGAATCACATGCTTGTACAAACACATGACACGCTGCATATATTAGCCTGTGCGTACGTCTTGTGTGGGGAGATAGTTCTCACACTGTGGTGGAGGGACTTGGTGATTATTTGAGGGTGTGAATTAACTGATGGCACTGCTCTGTTACTCAAGTTACACTTTAATCTGTGCTTTGTTTTAACACAATCTGACCAGAGAGAGCTTTTGGTTGGAACTACGACAAATGAGCTGATTTGTGCGCTTAAGCAAATCTCTCACACGTCAGCTTACGGTCTCAAGATGACTAGCATCAGACAACAGTTTTTCAGTTCGTCCCTCTCACCTTCATGTTGAAAATCAAACTCCTAAACAGGAC